>CM040976.1:29691181-29702177 GCA_022985145.1 Pangasius djambal | reverse complement strand
GATTCGTTCATGTCTTTTTTCTTTCAGGAGCTGTATATCTTTGACTCTGCAGGACGGGAGACATTCGTGGAGGCATGTGAGAAAATGGTAATGCAATTTTTCCTACAGAATTGTTAAAAAAAAAAATCAAATAGATTATCACCATTGCACTAATTATTTTTTTTTTACAAACACTGTTAAATGAATTTGCTTTGGCATTACGCTTCTCTCTCTCTCTCTCTTTGCTTCCATCCTCCTCTAGAGCGAATAATTTGGATTATTTGCTTTACTGCGTCAGAACTAATCTGCATACAATGGAGAAAATCTTTATTCAAATGCTGCATGTCACTCTGATGACTGTCACTGCCGCCAGAAATGTGGCTCTGTGTCATGGACTTACATAAGAAAGAAATGGTGGCTAGTGTGAACGCAGTGTGGGTGTGATGGATCTGAAACACTGATTGCTGCCCTGCGCAGCAGTTTCATGTTCTCTCTGCTCCAGTACACCTGATTAAACTCAGGAAAGGGTTGGTAATTAGCCGCTGTGTTAGAGCAGGGGAAACAGCAAATTGCACAGGGCTTTGGGTGTGCGGAAACACTCGCGCTAGAACCACTAATTTAAGAAACATCTAAAAATTGGAGTCTGGCATGGGTTGGCGGGAGCAGAGCCTTTTCCCACGCCATAATAAATTCCCTAGCCCTATTAGTTAAGAGTTTTACTCTCACTGCTCCACTGCGCTAATTGAGCTCCTGCATGTATTTGCCGAATGTGTGTGTTTGTGTCCGTCAGCGACACCGGCGCTGCATATATTTACAGGCCATGTGTACATATGTTTTCTTGCGTAGTGGGGGCAGCCGTCAGCGGTGTGTGTGGTGTTTGAGATCAGCAGCCTGGACTCGTTCAACAGTTGCAGCCGTTGGCTTGAGAGAGTCCGAGCTCACTGCAACGGACTGCAGTTACCAGGTGAGAGAAAGCTCTCCTGAGACAAACACACTCATTTCTTTAATGCCTTTTCCATTCC
Source organism: Pangasius djambal (assembly GCA_022985145.1). Lineage (NCBI taxonomy): Eukaryota > Metazoa > Chordata > Actinopteri > Siluriformes > Pangasiidae > Pangasius > Pangasius djambal. The sequence continues at coordinate 29,701,176 of CM040976.1, read as the reverse complement.
ACACTGCAGTGAGTCATATGGAAGTACACCCTAAGACTGTTCAGTTCCTTCAAAAATGGCATTACATTTTTAATGACTTAATTTAACTACTTGTACATTAAACAGTATATATGCTTACTACACAGGGTGTAATAACGGCATGTTACAATCAATTTTTTAAAAAAAATTCTCTTAAAGATCCTATTCATTTGAATAGAGAGCTCATGTGGTCCATGTGTTGTTACTTAACAGAGAAACGTTTACAGTATGGCATGGCTTTCTATAGTTCATTTGAAAAAAAAAAAAAATCACTGGCAAATTGCTGTGGTGTAAGAAGATGTCACGGGAAATTGATCAACTCTGCTTCACATCAGACTGCATCACAACACCCCATCATTGATTATCTTTCCATAACAGAATGCCCATCATTGTTATATTTATTTCTTAAAAGCGTATCAACTTGTTTATTTCTCCTAATACAAACACATAGGCTCCACCCATATCCACAACCATAAATAAATAAATAAATAAATAAATAAATAAATAAATAAATAAATAAATGAAACACCCACCAGCAGCGAGCACAGAGAGGCAGTCCAGGGCAAAATGGTTTCGAGTCGGGATAATTTCTAACGCTTTGTGTTTAATTACAATGTGCTTTTAATTAAGACATTTAGTTTACATCACATTATAGTGTTTTCCATTACATATACAGTACTCTTTGTTATTTAACTGCCTTTAAAAAATGTAGCAAGGCATAATATGAACTATGAAAAAATAAATAATAAAAAAAAAAGTTTATCCATTTTAATGAAAAATAAAATGAATAAACAAAAAGCAGTAAAAAACAAAACCACAGATGATAAGGCTTTTTTACATTTTTAAGGTTTTTAAATTTAAAACATGTCTGTTGTAGGGGTGCCATTATTAATAATCTCGGCGCCGCAACAGAAAAAGCCTGTTCACCTTTAAACCTCCTTTTCTTATGCTGGATGATGTTACTTTTGATTTGCTGAATGATTGAGTGAGATTCCTGCGTACCCCGGACATTTGGCGAATAAAGAGAGTCTTATTCTCTGATTTGGGGCACAGCTCCAGGGTCAGGAATCCGAGTACTAGATTATTATAAATCTTTTAACTTCTTTACGGATATTAAATTGGATCACTAATGGGCTAAATTATCAAAAAGCAAATAACAAAGAAAAAAAAAATGCAAACTGAATATTAAAAAGTCGCCTCAGGCTGGGCTGGCATTAGACAGAGCCTCCGGCACTCTCTCTGAACTGACAGTTACAGAGTGTGCGTGTGTTAAAGGTGTGTTAGTGGGGAATAAGTCGGACCTGGCATCGAGGAGAGAGGTGGAGACATCAGTGGCACAGGAGTGGGCACAGGAACAAGGTCTTCCGTACCATGAGACCTCCGCTGTGAGTGGCCTCTGATCCACACCACTACTTCCCATTCATCATAATGTTAAACCTGAGTTTAGCATTTCAGTTTAGCACATTTTACAGACTGCTGTTAAATAATATTCAGTAACCACTTTAACATCTTTCATACGGAATGAGCTGAAGCTTATTTCCACTTACTAACCCAGTATTCATCTGTGTGTGTTTGTACTACAGAAGGAGATGGAGAACTGTGATGCCCCCTTTCTGAGTTTAGCCCAAGCCTTTTATGCTCTGTATCAGGACCAGAGGCAGATGATCCAGAGGCTCGGTTAGGACACCACGGAGACCGACAACCTCTGATGGTCTGTTTATAGCTCATGTGTACTTGTTTATTTATTCAATCATGACAGCTTAACTAATCCCGATTAGGCACAGCCTTGGCATGGCTCAGATCATGCCTCACTGACAGGCAGCACCGCATATTCATTGGTCAATTTAAATCCAACACTACAGCAGTTACTCACTGTATCCTACGAGGTTCAGTATCAGGGCTTCTTCTTTATAGTTCTCAGTATGGTCAAAAGTTTGTGGACACCTGACCATCACAGCCATATGTGGGCCTTCCTCAAACTTTCCCCAAACCACAAAGATGGAAGCACACAATTATACAGGATGTCTTTTTATGTTGTAGAATTACAATTTCCCTTGACTGGAATGGTGTCCAAACATGTTCCAGCCTGACACAAAGCAAGATCCATGAAGACATGGTTTGCCAAGGTTGGAGATCTCGAGTGGCCTGCACAGAGCCCTGACCTCAACCCCACTGAACACCTTTGGGATGAATTGGAATGCCAACGAGCCCCAGCGCTCCTCAGGGCCTGACCTCACTAATGCTCTTGTTGCTGAATGGGCAAATCCCCACAGCCACGCTCCAAAATCTAGTGGAAAGCCTTCCCAGAAGAGTGGAGGATAGTATAATAGCAAAGGGATGGGGGTAAATCTGGAATGGGATGTTCAAAAAGTAAATATGGGTGTGATGGTCAGGTGTCCACAAATAGTGTACTTTGGCCATATAATGTATCTACTCGATCTCCCTCGGCTCCGTTATATGTCCAATATCATTTAAACTTCCATTTCTATGGCAATGATTCACCAGTTTATCTCAGCATGAAACCTTCTGCTCCTCTCCCTCCTCCTGCTTTAATCAGCTGCCTACAGGAAAGCAAATGCTGGATGACTTCAAACTTTCTCAGACTGAACTATGAAAAGACAGCGATGGCATTCTCATAACTCCTTCTACTGCTGTTCAAAATCATCTTTGCCACAACCCTCCCTTTTCAGTCACATATAAATTCTGCAATAAAATCTTCACGATATTGCCTGTCTCTGGCCTGGTCTAAGCTTTCAAGGTGTACAAATGTGTTTATTACATCACATCTTGATTACTGTAATTAAAAATTTTCCTCTTAAATCCCTTAACAAACAGTATAGGGATATCATAATATGCCCAGGTACTGACGCCAGAAATTTTGCCCTTATCTCTCCTGTTTTTCAACAACTTAACTGGCTTAACTCACTCCATGGTCTAGATCTCTCCTACCCTTCTGAACAGCTCATCCCCTGCACAGCAACCCACTCACTCAGATCTTACACAAGGTTCCTTACACAAAACTCTGGAGGGTTGGTGACAGAACCTTTAGTGTCACTGCCCTGAAATTGTGACTCAAGACTTCACAAACCTCATTCAAAACAAACCTCAACAAGTACGTGTAGTAAGTTCATTTTATATGCTTATTCGTTTTTTAATATACCTTGAGTTGATACCCTGAATGTGAAAGGTAAGGTGTTAAATAAATAAATAAATAATAACTCAACAACAACAACGATAATAATAATAGTAATAATCATAATAATAATAATAATAATAATAGTTGTTGTTGTTGTTGTTGTTGTCGTCACTATTTTCCCTGATCACAGGATGGTTATCTTAGAGCTGAGACTCAAGCTCAAGCTTAACTTTCAGTAAGACCTAAGAATATTTTGAACATACTGTAGATACAGTATTAGAGGGGACCTCTTAGACAAATTTGAAGGTCATGTTTTTTTTAATGGCAGTGTAGATGTACACCCGTCTGCTAATATTTCTGTTTCAATTTGTACAGGTTCTATATGGCTATATTACAGTTGTTCTTTTGGTACTACGTGCAGTATTGTTTCTTTGCCTTTGATAAACCCTGGGGGGTTGAAATAAATTTTTATTGCTTTGTTGCGACACACTGCACCAGTTCATGAGGAGAGCGTGCGGCGTGTCTGAGTTAGTGAGGTTCACACTGCCTGTGTCCTTTCCTCAGAGAGTTCAAACTCACAGAGCTGAATTTTAGCCAAGCGCCATACTTCACTGAACAAAACAGGGTTTAGGCAAGGCAGCGGCCATGTTGTCTCCTTTCCTGTCATCGGCGTGACGTGATGGATAATCAAAGAAATGCTGTGGTGCTCGAGTGAAATGTTCACAGCTTTCTCAGGGTCAGCGTGACGCAGATTTGGACAGAGATGAATGAAATAAGGAAGCTTTAATGTCGTGCAACACACGCACTCACAAGCGCAGACACAAAGCCAATGTCCTTGATGTGTGCTTGTGGCTCTGCAGCTTTTTAAAAACCCTGTATGTGTGTGGATGCGTACGCTTCAGAGCACATCTATGGCAGTGTAATCTAATTTCACACACTGTATTAATGCTGCCGTATCCATGCTCGTAAGAGCCACGATTATAAGATCCATCAGACACATAGAGAGCTGAGAAATCTAAAATAGCTCTGTACCATCTTAACCAGAAGTGACTGCAGTTTTAGTCTTTACAATAATGTGGAAGTGTATTTAATTTAATTCTTCACGAATGAAAAATCTAATAAAAGAGTTGTTATTAAAGCTGTGCTCATCTGTTAAAACACATATCTGAGTGACTTCATTAAACTCCTCCCGAGTGAACTGACGGAAAGACTTTAGGCTTTATTTTATATATATATATATATATATATATATATATATATATATATATATATATATATATACACTGCTCAAAAAGATTAAAGGAACACTTTTTAATCAGAGTATAGCATCAAGTCAGTTAAACTCCTGGGATATTGATCTGGTCAGTTAAGTAGCAGAGGGGGTTGTTAATCAGTTTCAGCTGCTTTGGTGTTAATGAAATTAACAATAGGCAACAATGAGACGACCCCCAAAACAGGAATGGTTTTACAGGAGGAGGCCACTGACATTTATTTCCCTACTCATCTTTTCTGACTGTTTTTCCACTAGTTTTGCATTTGCCTAGGGTCAGTCTCAAGAGCATGGAGGAGATTCCAGGAGACAGGCAGTTACTCTAGGACTCTGGACAGGGCCGTAGAAGGTCCTTAGCCCATCAGCAGGACCAGTATCTGCTCCTTTGTGCAAGGAGGAACAGGATGAGCACTGCCAGAGCCCTACAAAATGACCTCCAGCAGGCCACTGGTGTGAATGTCTCTGACCAAACAATCAGAAACAGACTTCATGAGGGTGGCCTGAGGGCCTGATGTCCTCTACTGGGCCCTGTGCTCACTGCCCGGCACTGTGGAGCTCGATTGGCATTTGCCATTGAACACCAGAATTGGCAGGTCCGCCACTGGCGCCCTGTGCTTTTCACAGATGAGAGCAGGTTCACCCTGAGGACATGTGACAGACGTGAAAGGGTCTGGAGAAGCTGTGGAGAACATTATACTGCCTGTAACATCGTTCAGCATGACCGGTTTGGTGGTGAATCAGTGATGGTCTGGGGAGGCATATCCATGGAGGGACGCACAGACCTCTACAGGCTAGACAATGGCACCCTGACTGTCATTAGGTATCGGAATGAAATCCTTGGACCCATTGTCAGACCCTACGCTGGTGCAGTGGGTCCTGGGTTCCTCCTGGTGCACGACAATGCCCGGCCTCATGTGGCGAGAGTATGCAGGCAATTCCTGGAGGATGAAGGAATTGATACCATTGAATGGCCCCCACGCTCGCCTGACTTAGAGCCAATAGAGCACCTCTGGGACATTATGTTTTGGTTCATCCGACGCCGCCAGGTTGCACCTCAGACTGTTCAGGAGCCCTGTGATGCCCTGGTCCGGATCTGGGAGGAAATACCACAGGACACCATCCGTCGTCTCATTAGGAGCATGCCCCGATACTGTCAGGCATACATACAAGCACGTGGGGGCCATACAAACTACTGAGTACCATTTTGAGTTGCTGCAATGAAATTTCAGCAAAATGGACTAGCCTGCTGCATCATTTTTTCACTTTGATTTTCGGGGTGATTTTGAATTCAGCCCTCTGCAGGTTGATAATTTCCATTACCATCAAACGATGTGGCATCCTTTCGTTCCTAACCCAGTCCATATCAGTATAGATATCCAGCATGATATTTTTCCCCACTGAGATCTGATGTGTTTTCAAAGTGTTCCTTTAATTTTTTTGAGCAGTGTATATACATTATGTGTGCTCTGTGCCAGTGAAAATGATGCCTGTGAATGTTCTTGAATTCTGCCAGTTTAAGTGTTATAGATCAAAACCTTGACTATACCAGGACATGTGTCAATGAATTACTAATCATTCAACATACACTATATGGCCAAAAGTTTGTGGACGCCTGACTATCGCACCCATATGTGGGCCTTTCCCCAAACTGTTGCCACAAACTTAGAAGCGCACAGTTGTCTAAAATATCTTTGAATGTTGTAGCATTATGATTTCCCTTCACTAGAGATAAAGTGCTTAGCCCAAACTTGTTCCAGCATGACAATGCCCCGGCGCACAAAGCAAGGTCTATACAGACGAGTTGCTAAAGTTGTGTGCAAGAACTGGAGTGGCCTGCACAGAGCCCAGCATCAACCCTATTGAACACCTTTGGAATGAATTGGAATGTGGATTGCACACCAGGCCTTCTCATCTGACATCAGTGTACAAGCTTACTAATGCTCTAGTGGCTAAATGGGCACAAATCCCCAAAGCAACATTTCATTTGAAAAAGCCAAGCCTACCCAGAAGAGTGGAGGCTGTTATAGCAGCAATGGGGAGACCAGCTCCATATTAATGGCCATGTTTTTTTTTTTTTGGACTGGGATATTCAGCAAGCACATATGGATGTGATTGTCAGGTGTCCACATACTTCTAGCCATACAGAGTATATGTGTCAAGTGAACTCAAAATAGATGTTGAAATATTAAGTTGAATTTTTTTTCCCCCAACTTGTGGTTCAGAGCTTCTGTAGTTTTGTATGCGCATAAGTAATTGTTTCTAAAAAAAGAACATCTGTAGATCATTTAATGGTAGTCTTTTTTTTTTTTTTTTAACCATCAGAGACATCTGCCTACTTCCCTGAACAACGTACAGTCTGACATTATTGTTGGTTCTGCAGTCATTGTGGAAAGTGAATTGAACATCTGTGATTGATTTGATGGGTTCAGGATTTCTGCAAGTCTTCAAGGCGTATAAATGCTTTCTTCCTTTTTTATTACTTATAATGTGACACTGTATAGGCTCTAGGCTATATGTGTGTGCATGTGTTGGCTCATCTCCATGTTGTGCTATAGCGAGGTATTGTACAGTAGCCAGGAGCCCTGCTGTGACTGAGAATTAAGGGGGGACATTTATGAGCCAGGGTGGCCCAATGTAGCCTCACACACACAGAGAAACAGGAACTGGAAGACTGACCGCACACACTTAGTGTGAGGTTGGGAGCTCCCAAGCCCAGTATTAGCAGGCATATCCTATCTGTGATCTGCCAGACAGACGCTGAGATCTGAGAGTCCCACTACAGGGGGTGAGCCAGCCCAAGTGTGTGTGTGTGTGTGTGTGTGTGTGTGTGTGTGTGTGAAAAAAGAAAGAAAGACAGAAATGTAGAGCAAGTTTTGGACGCAAACCTAGAAAATTTAGGCCGTTGTAGCTAGGGTTGTGTGCTAGTCAGAGTTCAAATCCCTAAAGTGCCAGAGACCCACTGGTGTACTTTTGACCCTCGACAGTGAATGAACCCATCTAGGGTTAGAGCAATTTTCAACTGCTCAGCATATGCTGAATTATTCTTAGTACACCAGTGGTTTGTTTCTTTTTAAGAACATTCCAAATTGTTGTATTGGCTATGCTCAGTTCTTGTGGAATGGCTATGATCGACTTTCCCTTTTCTCAGCTTCAGAATGGCTTGCTTTTCTCCCATAGACAGCTCTCTGGTCTTAATGTTGGTTTATCCTTTTTTAACACGAAAATGTAGGCTTCGCAGGCGAAACCCAGGGCTCGGACCAAGACTAGATATTCAGAGCTATTAATTGTTTAAACAGTCAGTCTAACAGGCCACACTTGGGCAATGAGAAACACCTGGCAGTCACATGTTCCAGTATTTTTGATCACTTGAAAAGTGGGTGTGTTCAAGAAAAAGGTGCTATCCATGTTGTAAGTTGTTTAACACATCTAAATATCGGGAAATAAATGCTGAAATTCTGATCTATTGTCTCATATTCATCTTTTGATCTCAAACTCAAATATATTTAGAGTATAGTAAAAACAAAAGAATTACTTTTCCAATACTTCTGGAGGGAACTGTATATGCTTGGACCACTTGGGCTAGACTCTTATACCTAATACCTGGATTGGCACCTGCCTCTTATGTTGGATAAAAGTGCATGAATGAGTGTGTGTTATCTTGGCTAAATCTTTACAGCTGCATTTAGTTTCTTGTTTGAAGCCACCAGAAGGCTCTGAGTTCAAATCCATGTCTTCCAGAAAGCTGCAGTTTTATGCTTGGGGCAGTGGCAGCAACAGCTCAGTGATACATTTCAGCGTAAGTGACCAGAAGGTTGTTAGAATCCCAGGATTTCCAGAGACCCTCAAGGGCTCTTGAGTCAGACCTTAATTCCTAACTGCTCAGCTATGTTCTCATATTACTACCATAAAAGTGTCTGCCAAATAAATTCAAGTGTGGCTAAATCTGCCAAGCTGCCTACAGTTTGACATAAATATCCAAACCTGAGCCCTTCACTGGCATGCAAAATGACAACATTATAGAAATCGTATCTGTCGTAACAAATCAACCTGCGAGATGACTCCTGACTTACGAGGCGGCTGATTGCTGCAGTGCTATCGCTGTCTTTTTCTTCGTCTTCTTTCCCTGTGCTATAAGAGCATGGACTGCAGCAATGGTCTGCTATTCCAAGAGCATTAGTATTCTGCACGCACACATGCACGTCCACACAAATACACACGCACATACACACACACACACACACACACACGAGCGGCAAACTCAGTGGCCTTTCTTCACTTTTGATAATAATGGCCAACAGAGGGAGCAAGAGCTTACCTATAACCTGACTGGCGATAGACAGAGCAGGTTTTCCTTCAGCTCACCAGGAACATTTAGTTCACACTGTGAGTCAAGCTCTCTCCTGGGAGTTCAGCTTTATGTTTGTTTTATTGTTGTTAATTCAGAACCAGAAGAGAACAGCTGGCACCATACTCACTCCATATCTTAAGGTTTTCCATCACGTAGGTCATTTAGATGTCCACTGAATTATGTTCTGTAAAGCTGCTTTGAGACAATGTCCATTGTTAAAAGCGCTATACAAATAAATTGAAATTGAAAATTGACAACTAGTAGTAAGTCAAGACCACTGGACTTGTGATATAATTACATCTTGTTCTGAACTGAAACACCATCTCATAATGGAATGTATTCAGGATTATAACACAAGTTTAACCGCCTTTAAAAATCAATCTCACCTTCCTTAATTTTCCTCCGCTGGCTTTTTATTCACGTACATTGTATGATTTTTCAGTATGTGATACCACTTAGTATTTTATAAGAGGGCAATATTACACTGAGTGCCATAACACTGCAGCAGCATTTCACAGACTGAATAGTTTTGTTAGAAAACTGACATAAAAAAACAAATATATATATATATATATATATATATATATATATATATATATATATATATATAAATTTTTTTATAAGGATCATTCAGCCTTTGAAATTTCACCAAACCAATTTCGCACTGGTATGTTTGTTTTTCAGAAAATATTTCTGACTATATTTTAGTCACTCAAACCTTGTTATGAAGACAATAAAGTTTCCTCTGCTGAATAATAAATTGCATGATTTAGTGGAGGTGGCATGCTGGTGCCTCACAGCTTCCAGGTCCCTGGTTCAGTGTGGAGATTTGGATGTTCTCTCCGTATCCATGTCGGTTTCCTCTGGGTTCTCCGGTTTCTTCCTACAAACATACTGGTAGGTGGATAGGTGATTATAACTTGCCCCTAGATGTGAGTGAATGTGTATATTGTGCGTATGACGGACTGGTGTCCCATTCAGGGTGTATTTCCGCCTCGTGCTCAGTGTTCCCGAGATAGGCTTCGGATAAAATGGCTATTGAAGATGAATGAAAAAACAAATTAACCAAAAGTAAAAGGCACAGAGGCAGCTACACTTCATCAGTCCAGATTCTATGAATATGCAATTTTTTTTTTTAAGCATATTGGAACATGATAGGCTTTTAATTTCATGATTCAAGAACACTTTCCTGTGACAGAAAATACTACTCAGATATTTTTAGC
>CM040976.1:29667029-29691081 GCA_022985145.1 Pangasius djambal | reverse complement strand
TCATAAATGAGTTGGGAAATTTGATTGTTTTCTTCAGGCAGTCATCTTCATATGTTTCGTTAGAACGGCACCAGACAAAAGTTCCAGCATCATCTCCTAGGCCAATGCAGATTCGTGATTCATCACTGAATATCACTTTCATCCAATCATCCACACTCCATGATTGCTTCTCCTTAGCCCACTGTAACCTTGTTTTCTTGTGTTTAGGTGTTAGTGCTGGTTTTCGTTCGGCTTTTCTATATGTAAATCCCATTTCATTCAGCCGGTTTCTTACAGTTCTGTCACAAACATTGACTCCTGTTTCCGCCCATTTTTGTTTTTCATTTGTTTTTTTGTGCATTTTCTATTTTCAAGGCATATTGCTTTGAGCTTTCTATCCTGATGCTTTGATGTCTTCCTTAGTCTGCCTGTATGTTTACCTTTTATAATCTTCCCATTAAGTTTATACTTGCACCAAATTTTAGACACAGCTGACTGGGAGCAACCAACTTCTTTGGCCGTGTTGAAATTCCTTGTTGGAGTTTTATAATCCTTTCCATTGTTTCAACTGACAACTCTCTCGTTGGAGCCAATTAGCCAAGTCCAACAGCCCGTTAAGGTGTGTAAGCACTCCCTTTTAACTGCTGACTAATTAGCATTTCTAGATTGTTGGTATTTGTTTTAGAAATGGAAATTAAAAGATGATTCCAACATTGAGTGATTCCATAATTTTTTCCTCTTGATTTGGAAACAGACGTGCCATTAATTAAAAAAAAAAAAAAAGTCAGTGAATTTTTTTTGATGTATGTTTCACAAAGCCAGAATGTTAAGCTATTGAACAAAACCTTTTTTGTTTGTTTGCTATAAAATAAAAAAAAATGGGTGAACATCCTCTAAGTGTGGTGACTGCATAATTTTTGCCAGGGGTTGTAGCGAGTAAACGTGGTTGGCCAGTTGTAGTGTCAGTCAAACAACCTTTTCCTCTGAGAGTACCAGGTCACATCTAATGACGGTGTGCCAGACTCTCTAGGGAAAGCTAGAACTTCTGAGAGCACTCAGAAATTACGTATCCGGACACTAGAATTGGACATTGCAAGTCTGCAAGCTACAATAGCAACATAAATACTGAACAGAGTTTGAAGAGAAGCTAACACCACTCATCCATAATTCCTTTTGTTTGTGTGACATTTCTATACCATTTCACTGACATTTTATGGGCTGACATGCAAACCTGATGGGGATGTAATTTTTTCAGTCATAGAGGGCCTAGAGGGCATTTCACCTCATTTTACACCTCATTCAACTTGCTATCCAATAGACAAGGCCTTTAAAGGTTGAAATTGGTGTACTGGATTTGTGAAAATGTGAAGCTCTTTGGTCTTGGCCCTGCAGGACCAGGACTCTGGCACCTTTGTCTCACAATATCATTTGGTTCAAAATGGCCGTCCCAGATGGCGCCTCAGTTGCCAGTAAATGCTGATTAGAGGTGCCATTTCAACTCTGAGGCCTCCAGCTCATGATTTGGGCTTCAGACCACACTATGTAAGAGGCTGTTTGGCAGCAGTGTGCAGATTGGTACACAACACATCGAGTATAGCTCACTCTTTCTCTCTCTCTGATGTGACGTATATCTCTAACGGGGCCTCTGGCAAAGTCTCTGTGCTTCTCCCACCTTCTCTTCTGCTTTTTCTGTTTACCCTGAGGTGTGTTCTCTGAGAATGACAGCTGCATGTAATGCAGCCACATATCTTTCTTGGAAAAGAAACAAGAGAGGTAAAGCAAGGGTGGGAGAGGTGAAAGGAGAGACGAGAGCGCTCTCCCATGCTGTGTGTGACGAGACGGACTCCTCGTTAATTCTATCAGCAAGGGGTCTGATGCCTCTGAGCTGATGGAGCTCGAAGCTGAACCTTAAACCTTACGAGCCAAACTCTAATACACACCGAATATATTCCAGTTTCTATACCTATTGAGTGCTTCAGAATAAGAGCACCTATGTGGGATTTCTTCCTGTATGTCGGTGTTAACTGATTCAATGCTGTCTAAAAGTCAGAACTGGCACTACTCTTATATTTAATGCATTTTAATTTTTGCGTAACGTTTGCTTCCAGTTTGATCAAATACCCTTTGATCAAATGTTACAACTTTCCGTTATGTACACTTACACTATGGCGCCATTGAGTTCTACATTCTGATTGGTCAGAAGGCACTGATCAATAGCTGTAATAGTAGTTCCGGTTGCAAGACAAACCACAGATTTATGTTAATGTAGTATAGTAACAGCTCATTCACAGGGCTGATGCTCACATAAATGGATTAAAAATGTGGAGACATTATACACTTTTTCGGAAGGAGTCTCCAGTGCAAATGCTTTGTAACAGTCAGTTCCTTGTTTTTTGCAGGTTTTGCAGCATATGAAAATCTTCAGGACAGAGGGCTTAGCTTTTTTTTTGTTTCTCGGCAACATGGCAAGCTGTTTTTTTTTTTTTGTTTGTTTTTTTGTCTAATTACCATCAGAGAGAAACAAATATGAGTCTGTTGAGACTGTTTATAGCTGCTACAGCATAAGAGATTACAGGAGCTAACTTGTTTCGTAGATGTTCCACAACATTAAATGTAACCATTGCTGTTGTATAATAGGAATAAAACACTACAGGACGTGCTGTAACACCACCTTGTTGTTGATTATTTTCCTTAAACAGTATGTCTTGTTATGTATTTGTCCTTACTTAACATGAATGTGTTAAATAACTCGACAGTAGGCAACATTAACTGAATTATGCAAGTATTAAAACATAACAAATCTCTGATATTATTTAATTATCTAATTTTCAAATGTATTTCAGTATTTTAGAAAGTGAATTTCACCTAAATGTTTGCATAGTTGAGATAATGCCAATTTGTACTGCAGTAATTTGTCATAAGCAACCCGTGTTTCTTTAAAGAAAGTTTCTCTTAATGTCGATCAACACAACTAATCATTTTTGGCTTCCTCAATTAATTAAACATAACTGATTCTGATAATTGTGTGCATAGCTAAAGTTAGCTATTTGGCTAAAGTTAGACACCATTTTTCATTACTCTGGTACTTGAACTCACAAGCTCAGCATTCATAATCTGACATAAATTTTATTAATACATTTCAAGCCGGGTGTGCTTATATAGCAATAAAGCCTCAAATAAGACTAAGGAGCAGTCTTATAGTTATTCAGTGATTTAAAAGGCTTATAATGTGTAATGTGAAAGAAAGTCCTATTTTCTATTCACTAGAACTCTTTAAGGTTAATGCTCATAATTTGGTTAAATAATTGTGATGAATTATTGTGATCTCAGTATTGAGCTAAATGAATGTGAAGATCATTTTAGCGGTTATCAGGCAGCCCTATTGTAATGGAAATATTGGCCAAGGATACAGATTACAGGAGCAATTTCTGATTAAATAGCTCATTTTTTTTGGTCTTGATCAGCAGTGTTTAATGGCGATGTTGAAAGCAGTGTGTGCTACAGATGGCTGAGATTTCGAAGGAGGCCTGCTGAGAGGAGATTTCTTAAGCGAAATCAGCAAAAAGCTCAGAATACGGAGGGAGTACGCTAGTACCAGAAGGCTTTTTAATAAATCTGGAACCCCTGAAGGGTTTAAACCAGTGATATAAAAGACTAAAATGCTAAAGAGGCTAAATCTGTCCTGACATACTCCTTGAGGTGCCTCAGTATTTGATGCTGAGCTCAGCTACTGTTTGATATGCTATACAAGCAACGCTGTAGCTGTTTGATTGCATTTTAATCAAATTATTTTGCTTATCTTTTTCAATTAACAACCAAAAGTTACATCTTATCATGCTTAACAAGAAGTGAAAGCTCTCAAGCCTTAATTAGCACGAAGCAAATCATGGCATGCTAATGGAGGGATGCTAAGTTCTTGTTAGCCGTATTAGCAGTGTGCTGCTGTAGATTCTTTTTGTAGTCTCTGTTTTTGTCTGTATCTTTTCTGTCTTGTTGGTTTTGTTCTCAGAGTTCTCTGTTTTTAGAAAGGTCTAGCTGTTTGGTTTTGTTTTAGCAAACTGACCAGTTATTCAGGGGCTGTATGGAAGAATTAGTTGCTGCTATTACAGCCGGTAATGCTATATAGAGTAGCTCTCTATCTCGTCAAAGCTTGGTATTAATTTTAAGTGTCTGTCATTGAGGAATACAGATAAATAGTGTTTGCTTCTCTAAAGTTAGCTTAGTATTACAGCCTCTTTGGGAACAGCAGGCGTGCTACAATTTACAATGATATCAGGAATCTCCAATAGATTCCAACGATCACGATAGCTATCAAGTTGGATGGTTGGATGTTGGATGTCAGAAAATACGGTGTCTGCATCTTTAATATTGAAAAAAATAAAGTAACCCGTAATGTATGTTTTCTTTTCGCCTATTTCGTGTCCTAAACCAAGTGTAACAGCCTGCTGTCTGTCTTCGGAGCAGAGCAACAAAATGTCTTTGTCTGACGCATCTTAGCCTCCCTTGTCCGTGCTGCTAAACAGATAAAGCTGTGAATGTCTTCACTCTCACAACATGAGCTGTGGTTTAAATTAAGAAAATTACACATGTTTATCTTGTATAGCGTCATCGTTCGAGAATTCAATAAGGATCTCTGCTGCTGTTCACCAAAGATTGTGTAAGATTATGTAATTTTATTTCAATTTTATAATGAGCTTAATTACAGCTAATAACTTGTTATATTTATTTACAGTCCCGACTTAAGTTTTGCAGCATTCTTGATCAGCTAATTAAGCCAAAAAAAACGAGCTACAGCTGACTCATAACCTGGTTCCGGTATTTTTATTTATTTTTTTTCACAATAATGATTTAATGTGTTACATATGTCTGGCCACGCTTCCTTGTTCCAGCCACACACACCCCACCCCCCCAGACCCACAGGCGATAGTTAGGGGGCACGATAGGACGATAGCATATTACAGATGATATCACAAGCCTTGTGGGTAAAACAGTGTTATTGGTTGACAACACCTGCCTGCGATGTAACCGCTCGATTTGATGCTTTATAGAGTGATGAGGTGTTAGGACTTCGGGTGTTAGTCCAATCAGCATTATGCCCATATAACTGGGGTATGTACAACACATTCAGGGCAACGATAGACCAGAACTACATCGCTAGATGAGAGATTATGCATATACTGTTGGCATGTCTTTTATGAACGCCTCACTTGTCTTTGCAACTGTGATGCTATTTGCCAGGCACTTCAGAAATGATGGAACAGCTCCATCAGCTCACACTTGTCCCTGAGCTCTTCTATATAAGGCACCACAGCTTACACACACACACTCTCTCTCACATACACACACGCGCGCGCGGACACTCTGTCAAAATGCAGGCACCAGAATAGCAGCCATTCTGCCTGGCTGCTTTTTGTCCTGTACGTGTCACCTTACTGAACATACCTACTTCAGGGAAAATGGTGCTGGCCTGGATTTGACCTCTTTGTGGCTTAGACAGAGCGATGGATGATGGAATGTTCCATTTGAGTTCACTTACAGGGATGATGTGTAAATACAAGCCATGGAAAGGAACACACACATGCACATACTCACAAAAACAGCAATTACGAGAAAGGCAGTTCAAGCTAAGTTTAATCATCTTCTGAAACTGAATAAACGCTTTATTCATTCTTTCAGGAAATGCCGCATACTGTAGCAGTCATTCCAGTGGGGTTTTTTTTTCCCCAATTGTGTTTCCGGAAAGCTCTGTTTAGCCCGCTGGACAGCCACACATGTTCTGTCAGAAGGTTTCATTTAGTTAATCGCAAGTACGTCCCTGTTTGGGGCTTGTGTACGTACTAGTGAGTGTCTTTTTGTTTCCTCACCTTGCAATAAAAAAAAAAAAAAAGGGCCAGCCTTGAAACAATGCAGATCATTTCATAGTACAACCAAAAAACAAACTCGGGTCTGGAGGCATCAGCCGAGAGAGAGAGAGAGAGAGAGAGAGAGAGAGAAAGGGTAGGCAGCTGTTTGAGCCTCTTTTCCAGCCAGCTGTCTGCTGAACTCAATCATTTGAATGAGGGATGAAGAAATATAGGAGGGAAGGACGAACAAAGGGCAGGCCTTTCTTTGGGACCATTCGATGAAGATGAAAATTACACATTTGTATATGTGTGTGTGTGACACCTCAACTTTAAGAAAATAGAAACGGATTCCAGAAAGAGATGCATGTTTTTATTAACTTGCCTAGATTATGAAATCCCCCTCTCAGTACATTGTGGTTCGCCTTTTGTTCTCAGTTTTCCACGTGCTTTTGTTATTGTATTGATTTGGTTTCCTTTTCCCCCTCGTAGTTCACTGGTTTTTGTTAGTTTGGTCTTTTATCTGTGTCCTGTTACTAGTTATTTGCACTTTTTATATATTTCCAGTGAATGTTCTTTGGGGTGTTTTTGGCTTGTCGCCTTCTCCTGTGTTTCATGTTTCATTCCAATTCTGTGATACTAGTATGTACTTTTTTTTTTTTTAAAACCTTCGTGCATTTGTATCCAGTTTCTGTGTCCTCCTTTGTTTCAAGTTGTCACATAAGGAGACAATTTAACAATCACAGCTGTAAAAAGGGTGCCGCAAGCACGGACAGTGATTTCTCGAGTCAAGAGCAATGACGAGGCTCTGGTTCATCAAATGCCGTGATTGACTTTTACCTCAAGAGATGAGAATAGAGGGACTAGCATGAATGATGCTTATGATCAAAGTGATTACCTATTTTCCATCATAAATTATTATTATTATTTTTTTTTAAACCAATCTTTGAAGTGAGTTGTCTTTTGATTTATTTTTTTATAGTTTATTTACTGGATATTCATTTAAACACAAATGAAATCAATATATAGCTGTTGCTATTAGACAGAGTTGATGGGGTTGGAATGGACGCTAGAACTTTACTTCTGATTGAAATACATGCAGGGGAGAAACATATTTCAGGAATACATAGTTTTTAAAATGTTAGCATAGTGTATATGTAGTATAACTTTACTATACGCTATAATGTTAAAACTTCAGCATGTGAAGGGTTTTCCCAGGCCGCCACTCATTTATCTTTGGTTTATTTACCCGCAAATGTTATTGCTCAGCTACGGTTGCTAGCAAGTAATGGAAATCTGGTGGTGTAGTTCCAAAATACAAAAATTCAAGTATGGTGTCAGCTGATTTACAACATTTGTCGTAAGTGGAAATTATTTTTTTCTCCAACTGTCTAAAATTCCCCAGAATTTGAACTCGCAACTCTCAAGTCAGCAGCACACAACCTTAAAATCTAAGCGACAACTGCACTACACAGGCATAGTCACAAGAGCCAGCTTTCCATCCCACCCAGAGAAAAGCCTATAAAAGTCTAGATACCCTTTTAAAAAAAAAAAAAATAAATAAAAAATCCTCATAAAATGAATGGTGGCCTCTAGACACTTTACAACTCGGGGACGTGGGGAAGAAGGAAAAAAAAAAAAAAATCGACTGCCAGCCATAAAGTGTGAATGTTTTTCTCCTTAAAGTTGTTTTTGAAGATTAAAAGTCCTTTAAGGACTGAAAGGGTAAGGCTTTAGACAAAAGGCACTTGGCAGTGGGAGAGGAAGGAAGGCGCACTGCTGGAGATTCGATGCAACATGTAGGGTGTTTATGAATAAAGCTTTGTTTGCGATTGGACAGAAACAAACTGGAGCCTTGTCTGGATTGGTGTCTTGCTTGGTGTCTCGGAGCATTTGAGCATAGCAGACACAGGAATAAGATGCGCCATAAACAGGAAGACAGGCAGTTAAACAAGTAATCGCATACGCACATGTACTGTAGGTGTTTGCTTAACCAATTACTGTCAAACCCTCTGCACCTCGGGGTTTGAAACCAGACTTAGTCATTGTTTCTGGGAACAGTTATTTATAGGTGCAGTAACATACATGAACTGAATACAACAGGAATTAACTTGTCTTTAGATGTTCCACAACGTTAAACATAACTAGAAATGGATTAAAAAAAAAATGCACGTCATTCTTTAATAAATAAAATGGCAAATTGCTGTGGTGTAAGAGGAGTAAAACACTTTGGGGTGGTAATAGTAACACCACTGTGCCTCCGATGCATCACAGCACCCTGTTGTTGATTATTTTCCTATGTCAGCACGCCCACAATGTGTTTCACGTGTGTAAAAATCGTCGATCACAAATGGCAGTTTTGTCAGATTAAAGGACGTTAAATTTGCTTGCTAGATTTTTTTGGCATAATTATTTATTTGTTTGTTTGTTTACAGTAGAATTGTTTTAATATTTAGCATTTAAACAATAGACTTTAATTAACATGACTTAATAATTCATGATTCAGTTAATGCAAGAATAGCCGTCCTACTTAGAATCTAGTCAGAAAATATAACAAATATAAGACTGATCCTGTTTATAGGAATATTTTACTATTTTTTTTTTCATACTCTAGCTTGAAATTGTCTTGTTGTATAGCTTTGTGTAGCGTTTGCTCAATGAATGTATTCCTAGCAGAACAAATGAGCATCAAACTTGAAATGAGTAGAATTTTGAAGAAAAAAAAAAGCTTAATTTTAATAATAAAGTAAATATATACTGTAATACTGTGATTTATGAGAAATATTAGATACGTTTGCGCATATCCATGGGATGTTTGCTTGATAAGATGGCTAGAAAATGGTGGAAGACACACAACCTGTAAACTATAAAGAAGCTACAGTAGTAAAGTACGAGTGCAGACGGTTCAGGAAGGCTAGCGGAACATTCGTTCTTATTTTTCGAAAGAGCCTCGTGTTTGTTTGTTTTTGTTGTTTTTTTTTTCAGCTGAAAGGAAGCCACAGTCCTGCTCTGTTCACTTCCACAAGCAAACAGTGTAAATCACAGTATCGAATTAAAACCCACACACAGCTGAGTAGTGACCAAAACAGTGGCCTCACTGTGCCGGAGCTGTACTAGCCGAACAGACAACAGCGCCGTGTTTGTCTGTAAATAAAAGACGTGTCACATTCGACTCGCCCTCGCACATATTTGTGTTTCATGGGGTCTGTTTTAGAGTCGATGCCCTGAAGATCCGTTATTTCATAAACGGCTTCTCAATTGCTGCTGCTGTGTGTGTGTGTGTGTGTGTGTGTGTGTGTGGAAAATGTGTTATATGTGGGCGACCCATCCTTGACTAAGCTCGCAATGCCGCATATATTAGTCGAGTCTGTTTATGGAGTATGGGTTGTGAAATAGGAGAGAACTTGAGTCATTTCTTGTTTTTGTAACTCCTTATCCAGAAAGCTGTGATTTCGGTCTGTAACTCTTCTATTTATTTATTTTTTTAACCTCGACCAGTCTCTGAGGCAAAAAAGCATTTTTTTTTTCTCTTTTCTCAGTCAGTTCTCCTGCCTACTCGTTTCTGAATAGACTGCTGAACACCTACAACCATTAAACACACTCATGACCAGTCACTGAGTCAAAAAATAAAAAAAAAACTTAGTGCAAAAATTCTTCTGGAGTTCAGTCATAGTGTTTATATTTCTATACAGTGCTTTGGAATTCTTGACTCTGATTGGTCAGAATTCTTTTTCTATAACAAGGCAAACCACTGGTTTATATATTAATGCGCTTATTCTAATACGTTAGCGTTTCTATAGTAACAGCTCGTTCACAGGGACACAAACGGAGGTCTTATTTAGAAAAACCTCTAATCATCGGTGTGGTTTTTCTGTAAGTTTTCTATAACGTTTATTTAACCTTTCAGGGAAGGAGTCTCCAGTGTCGGTATGTTTTCCACCACGGGAGAGGTTTCAGGACTTTTCTGGTTTCTCAGAAACATGTCGAGCTACATTATTTTTTTTTTTGTCTTATTAACTTCAAGGGAGGGACAAAAAGAGCGTGGTGATGGGAACGACTGTGTATAGCATCATTATTATAATTATACATGATAAAACATAACAATAAAATAACTGTAATTAACTTGTTTTGCAGACGTTCCACAAGATTAAATGTAACTTTAAACGATTAAAAACATGATGTCATTCATTAATAAATTAAAAAGACACAGTAATAATTGATGTGGTGTGCCGTTGTTATTGGAAGATAACATAAATAATAAAACCTCTGGATCGTAACAGCGACTCTGCTGTGTTTTATTGCTTACTATTTAGGATAGAACTTTCAATGATTTGCAGTAGATTCTAAATATAATTATAATATGTGTCACTGGCCATTAGTGTAATAACAGCATAGTGGTGTGTGCGTGTGTGTGTGCGCGTGTGTGCGTGCGTGTGTAGAACTTTCCTTCCCGCACCTATATTTACTGTGTAGCTTGTGTAAATACACTGGTGGGGTTAGTCGGAATATTTGTAGGTGTGTAGTATCACTGCTAGTCTGGGCAAGTCCCTGCACTGCCACAGTAATGTTTGGATTAAACTCCATTTGACTCAGGAATTAAGTATGATTCATTTCTCCCATCCAGTGTGAAGGAGGAATGCTTTAAAGCTTGCTTTATCATGTTTCTGCAGTTATGCGAGCAGAAGACAAAAATCAGCTTGTATTTGAGTGATGCTCACTCTTTCTCTAAAATCCAGCTGATGTCTGTCCACAGTACCTGAGAATCGATTTGAATTGATAGAGTAGTAGGAATGTTGCCGGATTTTCTTTCTCAAATGATTGTGATAGTGAAAAAATCTAATGAACCCAATTTTCCCCATCACCCCAAATGTAGTCGATCAGCCAGCACTTGTTCAGTGTTTGACATTTTCATATTTAGTTTGCACTGGAACCACCAGGCTCTTGCAGCCCACAGGAAATTGAATCCGTCCCACCCAAAATCTTTCCTTGCTCATCTTCCTTCCTTCCTTCCTTCCTTCCTTCCTTTCTCACTCACTTTCTCCTTCCTTCATTTCCTTCCTTCCTTCCTCCTTCCTTTCTCACTCACTTTCTCCTTCCTTCATTTCCTTCCTTCCTTCCTCCTTCCTTTCTCACTCACTTTCCTTCCTTCCTTCCTTCCTTCCTTCCTTCCACACTTCCACACTTCCACTTTATCCTTCCTTCCTCCTTCCTTTCTCACTTTCTCCTTCCTTCATTTCCTTCCTTCATTTCCTTCCTTCCTTCCTCCTTCCTTTCTCACTCACCTTCTCCTTCCTTCATTTCCTACCTTCCTTCCTTCCTTCCTTCCTTCGTCACTTATTTTCTCCTTCCTTGCACACTTCCACTTTCTCCTCCTGTCCTTTCTTCCTTCCTTCCTTCCTCCCTCACTTATTTTCTCCTTCCTTCCTTCCTCCTTCCTGCCTCAATTACTTTCTCCTTCCTTCCTCACTTACTTTCTCCTTCTTTTTTTCCACGTTCTCTTCCTCCTTCCATCAAAAATATATTCATCAATATGTGTCCAGCTCTTCTGTAACATTATGAAAACTTGCTGATGGTTTAGGACACAGTATGACTTACTGAAATCTATAAAATTGAACAAAACGTCACCATTAAGCTCAACTGTAAAACACGGGGCAGCAGTTTGGTATCGATCCACCGCCTAAGCCCCGTCTCCCAAAGTTTGGATGTGAAATTGTACTGGAAGCTGGACGTTAGCATGCAGATGATAATACAATTTTGAAACTAAATGTGTAAATATGGACTCTCCTTTTGCAAAATTGGTTATTTAAAATTGCGTAGCTTAACACTGTTAGCTACATTAGCCTCCAGTGAAAAGCTAAAGATGAAAACATTCGACAACAAACAACTTTTGGCTGATCTACATTTGGATAAGCGGCAGTTGTGTAAAAGATTTATGAAACATTTTGGATGTGGTACTGCAAATGATTTCTCATATTTGTCAGAGATAGCTGTTTTATGTAACTTGGATTAACTGGATTAAGAAAAGATGACGAGGAAAAACGTATAACTGCTGACACGGTGAAGCTTCCTATAACTAGGAAGGAGTCTCCAGTGTCAGTGCTTTGTTACAATTAGTAAGTTTCCTGTTATGGGAAAGTCTTCAGAACAGATTTCCACTTTCTGCTTTTTCAGTAACATGACAAGTTGTTTTTTTTTTTTTTTGTTTTTAAATCTTAACTTCAAGCGAGAGAAAAAAAGACGCTGATGAGGGAACGACTCTTAATAGCTTAATAGCAGGTGTTGACTTGTCTTGATTTCTTCATTTCATTTTCTTCTTCTTTACCTCTGTACAGCACTTTGGTCAGTCGCGTGGCTGTTTGTATATGCGCTATATAAATAAACTGAACTTGAACTTGTGGACATTCTACAACACTAAATAGGAATATAAATAAATTATAATATGTCATTCATAATAACTTAAAAGATATTTGGCAAATCTTTTGGTATAAGAGGAATGAAACATTTCAGGATGTGCAGCGTGTTACAGCCCTCACACCACCGCATCGTAGATTATTTTCTTATAACGCCACGCCCTGTCTTGTTTTATTTCGTACATAAAGTGTACCTGTATTGTGCTTGAATTATAGTTTTAGAGCTGGTATGTGGAGTCAGTTTCATTCTGAACTTTTAGACATTTTTAGCATTTACATCTTTACTGGCTAGACGCCGTATTTCGTTTCACTGGAAATCTAACAAACACCCAGCTATCACTCAGTGGCTCAAGGATCCAGTGTCCTGCGTTACACTGAGAAAAATTAGATACTTTCTGAACGGGAACTTTGCTAGATTCCTGGACAGACGGCAAGCTTTTATAGCTTACTTTCAATTCTCCACAAACTCTGCCCCCGACTAACTTTTCAACTTTTCATCTGACCTCTTTCTTTCTCCCCCCCTCTCCAATTTTTCTTTCTTTCTTTCTCTCTCTCTCTGTCTCTGTGGCCATGGGTGGGATTTAGTGTATTAATAGAGGAAGTATTGGGGAATGATAAGCTAATGTTGTCTTTATTCTCTCATACTTCTGTTTGTCTGGGTTTGTTTAAAGTATCGCTTTCTGTCTGATTGTCTCGTGTGTGTGTGTGTGTTTTTTTTTTTTTTTTTTTTTTTTTTTTTTTTTAACCTTACTCCGTCTTCCTCAATAATAAAAAAAAAAAAGTTGTAACAATTTTTTTTTTATTTTTTAGAGCTAAATGTAATAGCAGTGTCTGAACATTTACCTCAGTGGAAATGACAAATGTTCCACAAATGTATGGGCTTGCCATTTGCGAGAAGGACACATCCTTCAAATTTGTGCCAAATAAAGAACCTTAGATGACGGATGTCTTCGTGCTGCCTTTTCACCAGTGCTCAGAACTGCCACCTACCTAGAGGACCTACTCCCAAGTGGAATTCAGAGTGAACTGACGAGTGTCTACCATAACAATAACAATACTGGGTGTGTTGAAGGTCTTACTATACTGTATGTGTGTACTGAGTATAATCCATCCCTAGTAGCGATAAACACTAACCTGTTGCTCGGGTCCTTCATCATACTCGTCATGTTTCTCTTTTTTTCCAAGAACTAGGCCCACCATTATCTCTATCTCTGGCCACACCCCTTCTGTATATTTGTTTGTAGAGCAATGGGGCACTGAGACATAGCTACCTGCATGTCCTTGTCTCTTTCCGTAGGCAGAGATAATCTCACCCTGTATGTGTGTAAAGTGTTATCAGGTTTGAGTTATGTTTATGTGTAGGCTCTCCCGCCCGTCACTTTGCCAGTCACCACCGTTCCAAGGGCTGTCATGTAAATATAAGATACGGTCATCTCATAAGGAGAAGCAGGAGCTCTCACATGCTCGTGTGAGTACGGAGTGATACTGGCTCAGCTTTAGGATCGTGTGGAAATAGAAGCTGAGTGCGTGCGCCACAGAGGGTGTGCCTTGGCGGACTGTCGTGTGGTGAAAAAGGGAATCTCAGGTGAGTCTTGCTGGCATGTGATATTAAAGCTGTAGGTAATCACGCAAGCACGTCCTTGTTCACACATGTGGCAAGCGATCTGTTACAAGCTGGACCGCTTCAAGACAAGTCTGAACATTACAGGCTGGTGACAAAACTGAGCACAGAGGCAAGTTTCTTCCTTTCTTTTCTGAGCAGCAGAGATGTGATTTGGCTATACATAAATGCAGAAAGGACATTGTTCTATCACACTCTCCAGTGTCACCCAAATGAGGATGGGTTCCCTTTTGAGTCTGGTTCCTCTCAAGGTTTCTTCCTCATATCATCTAAGGGAGTTTTTCCTTGCCTCAGTCGCCTCAGTCGCCTCAGGCTTGCTCACTAGGGATCATTTTGTCTAACATCTAGGACTGTTTGCATGTTTTTGTTTGTTTGCATGTTTTTCTGTTTCCTATGTTCTGTAAAGCTGCTTTGAGACAATGTCCATTGTTAAAAGCGCTACACGAATAAATTGAAATCGAAATTGAAAAATTGATTTGGGGGGAAAAAAGATGGAGGTCTCTCATATTGTGAGATGGAGCTGCTTCTGATTTTTATTTTTTTTTTAATAACATTGTTACTCTTGCAGTCTAGGCTGTGAATTGTCTGAGAGGTTTAATGATCTCCCAGTGGCTGCTCCTGCTTTTACACTTCAAACTGTACAAATTACACCTTATAAATGTTTTTCTAGACCTGTAATACTAACATAATTTCAAATATACCTTAGGAGAAAAAAATATGATTTGCAATTTTACCATGAAATGCATTTGCAGAGCTTCTTCATTTCAGGCTTCTGCTTGTAATTATAAGGCCCTGAAACGAGCCTCGCCCCCAGTCAGAACGGATCGGCTCAGTTTTATCAAAAATATATAAAAGGTAGCTTGTATATAAGGTATACATAGATTTAATAGACAGAGTAGACACCCCCCCCCCCCAGTGTGCATGTCTTCCTATATAGCGCTCTTAAGATATCATCTGCTCCTCCTAATCCTCTTTTGTGTGTGTCTCTTCCTGTTCTGAGTAACATTAACATGTCTGTCTCTGGATTAATGTCCTTATTCTGTCTTTTGCTTCACCGCTCCTGTCCTTTCCTAAATTCTGCCAGTGAGTAGATTTTTCACTTCTCACTCTGCCAGAGACGGCACACTCTCCCCACGGCGCTATCCAGATTCAGTGTAATGAGATGGATATGGTAATTAAAGTGCATGTAGATGGGTAAGAAGAATCCTGGATTAGCACTAATGCAGAGTTTTATTTCCCAAGTAAAGAAACAAGAGATTGTGGGTGTGTTGAAGTAGAGACTGTTAAGTAGAGACTGCTGCTAATGCAGAAAAAGCGAATATCCACAAGTTAGTCTGTGTGTTTGTGTTTCGGGAAAGAGTATCGGAAGGAAGGAAGGGAGACGAAGGCAGGAAGGAAGATGAAGGAAGGAAGGAATGAAGACAGAGGAAGGAAGACGAAAGTAAGAAATTGAGGAAAGGAAGAGAAAGTGATGGAAGGGTGGAAGAAAGGAAAGAGAACGAAAGTGGGGAAGAAATTGGAGAAAGGAAGGAACAATAAAAAAGGAAGGAAGGAATGAAGATAGGAAGGAAAAAGTAAGTGAGGAAGGAAGGATGGAAGGAATGTGAGCAAGGCAAAAGTGAGGAAGGAAAGATGGAAGGACGGAAGGAAGGAAGAGAAGGTAAGAAAAGGTAAGAAAAAAGAGAGAGAAAGAAATTGAAAAAGGAAGGAAGGAAAGAAGATAGGAAGGAAAAAGTAAGTGAGGAAAGAAAGATGGAAGGAAGAGAAGGTAAGAAAAAAGAGAGAGAAAGAAATTGAAAAACGAAGGAAGGAAAGAAGATAGGATGGAAGGAATGTGAGCAAGGCAAAAGTGAGGAAGGAAAGATGGAAAGAAGGCAGGAAGGAAGGAAGAGAAGGTAAGAAAAAAGAGAGAGAAAGAAATTGAAAAAGGAAGGATAAAGAGAGAGAAAGTAGGAGGGAGGAAGGAAGGTGGAAGAGAGAGAAAAGAGAAATTGAGGAAGGAAGGAAGAAAGAAATGGAGAGAGGGAGTGAATAGATATAGGGAGTCTCCTAACTGTCTAGATAACAGCTTTTGAACAAAATCCCCCAAAACTCAGTGCTGGCTCGTTATCCCTCTGCCCTGCTGACACACTATTATTCACTTCCTAATGTGTTTACTTTCTGTTTGAAATAAAACTGACATGTTTAACTTACAGAAATCATTCACTGACCCATTTCAGGAAGCTACATTCTATGGATCATATATAACTTTTTTGCATTTCATGCTGTCATGCAAGTAGTAAAATAACTATTTAATTATATATTAATACTTATACAGAATTATATTAATACTTTTACAGAAATAACCTTTTTGAAATTGTGTTCAGCAGCTCGTGCTTTCCTTTTAAAACAACACCTGTGTTTTAAATCATTTCTTCGTTGTTTTCTAATCTGTACTTAATCTCTTGTTTCCATTCTGATGCTGTACTACAATGTGTGTGTTGTGGTTTTAGCTGTGATTAGCTAGATCTGAATTTGGCTAGTTTCAGACAGGCAGCTGTGGTATAAACAAGAAAATGGCTGCCGAAGCATCCTGATGTCAAAACCGCTGCCTCTGCCTCATAAATAATATTTATCAGGCCATGTCATTAAGCTTTATCTTTTACATGCTGACCTTTAAACAGGCCAAAAGAAGGAATTTTGAGCCTCCTGAAAGGTTACTGCTCAGGAACACCTGCCCTGAACCACTGTCATTCCATAGGGTTCCCTTGAGGCCCCACACACCTTTTCTTTATGGCACCGTGTGCCTTAGGTTACACAATCCAGTACAAATTCCTTTTAATGGTAGAACATCATAAATCTCAGAACACACCACTTATCAGCCTTGATAAGGGTTACTATGTCAATGAATAACAAGAAAACATATCTCCAGTGGGCCCAGGAGCAGTCAAAACAATTGTAACCTACTTAATAATATAATTTACAACATGAATTTTAAATTTAGATTTTTTTTAATGATTTTAAATTGTTTTTCCTGCAGAAATCATATCATATCTTGTGTGTATATATGTTGCAGGGACTGATATTTAGGCTAATAACCTTGCTCTATCCTGTACAAAGTGCAGAAAAAAATCCCCTTCAGTATCTCGTTATTACGAGAAAACTTCTTGGTAATATGGAAAAAAAAAAAAAAACTTCTCGATACTACAAGAAACCATTTCATTATTCGGAGAAAACATCTGATTATTACAAGATATGTACCTCTTTACTATTAGAAAGCAGCTCATTAGTATGAAAAATATCTCTTTATTATGAGATATGTATATTGTTATTATTCTCATAGTTAGGAGGAATCATTTTGTATTTATAAATAAAGCATCTTGTTATTATGAGAAAAATATCTCGTTATGAGATATGTATCTCATTACTATTAGAAAACATCTCATTATTGTTAGAAAGCAAATTATTATGAGACAAGCATCTCATTGTTATTAGAAAACATCCAGATACTATGAAAAGAAGCATCTTGTTACTACAAGAAAGCATCTCGTTATGAGAAAAGCATCTCGTTATTAAGAGAAAAGCATCTTGTTATTATGAGATAAATGTTAGGACAACATATTTAATGTAATGAAATATGCTATAAAAAAAAACATTTCTGGTGTTCATAAAAATGGCAGGGGAAAGTCTCAGGATGAATGGAGGTGATGGGACGTGTGTGTGTGTGTGTGTGTGTGTGTGTGTGTGTGTGTGTGTGGTTGATAGACTGAATAATAAGAGAGAAGGAGCCCATTGTATGGACAGAGTAAAGCTCTGATGGAATGAGATATTTGAGCTCGGAGAGGCCAACAAGGCTGGAGAATGGGCTCCATTGTAGACCTGGACCCATACTGGCAGTTTGGGGACAGCAATTTTGGAACACACAGACACACACACATACACACTCAGACACAGACACACACGTAGTCCATGCCTGGGTCCAGGATCTGCCCTACCATGCTGTGAATGACACGCAAAGAAGGGGCCACAACTGACATGAGTTGCCACAGCAACGTGTGTAGACGCTGCGGGTGGTTGGAAAACAGGTTTTTTTTAGGGGGTTGTTTCAGTTCTGAATTTTGCTCCAGAGTACAACATGCACCCTTGTAGAGAAGGAACTGATATACATGGTGCTTCTTTGGTACAGTATAAGTTGCATGAAATGTAACAGATTTTTATTTTGCTGCCTCTAAAACAATACTTTAGAGAGAGTTATTTGTATAGGGTAATTTAGTTTTTGTCCTGTTAGTGTCACTGCAATTCAGCACTGTATTGTTTCATGAGCCTTTGCTATAGTGGTCATATTAATCCTTGTGCTAGGCCTAGAAAACGAATATATATATAT
This sequence comes from Pangasius djambal, assembly GCA_022985145.1. Classification (NCBI taxonomy): domain Eukaryota; kingdom Metazoa; phylum Chordata; class Actinopteri; order Siluriformes; family Pangasiidae; genus Pangasius; species Pangasius djambal. The sequence continues at coordinate 29,672,868 of CM040976.1, read as the reverse complement.
TCGTATATATGCAATAGCATTTAACACTTCTATCCATCTATCCATCTATCTATCTATCTATATATATATATATATATATATATATATATATATATATATATATATATAGATAGATATATGGATAGATAGATAGATATATGGATAGATAGATAGATGGATAGAAGTGTTAAATGCTATTGCCTTGTCATTCACTTTATAAGTAGCTCCTGCTAGCATAGCCACAGAATTTTCAGTGTTACATTAGCAGGAAGTTAACGTTAATATACTTTTAACTGGTAACAAATGCTTCCCAGTCAACTTACTAATAAGTTAAAAAAAAATGCAGCAACATCTCATAACTACAGGAGTAGCAGGGCTACTGTAAATACAGTAACACAGCAACCTATCGTAGCAACTAGAGTAGCAGGTCTATCATAAATACAAGACAGCAACCTGTTATAATTACTGGAGTAGCAGGTTTTACCTTAAATCAGTTTACCATAACTACTGGTGTAACAGGTCCATCATAAACACAGTAACACCTCAACTACTGGAGTAGCTGGTCTACCTTAATTATACAACAGGCACACAGCAATTTACCATAACTACTGGAGTAGCAAGTCTGTCATGAACACAGTAACATATCAAACTTCTATAACTACTGAAGAAGTAGGTCTACTGTAAATATACTAACACAGCATCATACCATAACTCCTGGAGTAGCAGACCTTCTGGAAATTGAGTGGCAAGTCTCTAGTGTACAGTGAGACAGCAACCTACTATAACTACTGGAATAGCAGGTCTACCGTAAATACAGAAATCCAGCAACCTACCTGTTTTCTAATTTTTTAATAGTTTAGTATTGATGACCACATTTCATTCCTAATGTGAATCTGCAGAACCAGTGCAAGTATAACAGAGTGATTTATAATTCCTGTCGAGTGAGACCAAGAGTGTGTTGGGGTAATCTGGACGGTCACGACACTTAGTGTTTTCCCTGCTGTAGAACCCTTGAATTCAAGTGTACTTAAGATCATTGGTTGGCACTATTGCACTCGTCTGTTCCCTCAGCTCTCAAGCTGGCATCGAATCTCTTTAGCATGGCACCAGCTCTAAATGCCAAGCATGATTCAGGAACGAAGACAGCTGACCAGTGATGAACATGATACACACATGTATGTCCACTCCCAAACTGACGCACTCATTTGCACGTACATGCAGTCTGGACTTCATTCTTGTTCTCACAGCAAGACTCTGAGTCAGATCTCATCTCACATCTCCTAGATATCATCCAGCAGCTCTTGCACGTTCGTTGCCATCACTTGTGGGTGGCATATGATGGACTGTTATATTACCAGCTGTCTGGTATGTTTAAAAAAAAAAATAAATAAAATAAAAAAAAAATAAAAAAAAAAATCAGTAAAATGGAGAAGTAATAATTGGTGCCTTTGTGGCACTTACTGATAGTGTTTTGTTTTGCAAAACATTTTAGCAATGACATATTTAAATATCGTTTGAATACCAAATAGCGAGCTTCAAGTTTCAACCTCTCTCTCTCTGTTTCCCAGCAATATCGTGAATGATATGCCTCGTAAGCTCATAAGATACATCTCATTAGCTGCTTCCTGAGCAGAGGAAGGGCCATTTTGCCATCACATCAGTGAGAGCTTAGGGGTGAAGGAGCTGGTTTTGAATGTCAGAATCGAAGGATGGAAAGAGAGAGAGATGGAGGGCAGGATTGAGAAAGAGAGAGCAAAGTTAAGCGAGATGAGGTGCGAGCGTTTAGAACTGTATTTTTGTCTGATTGGAAAGAAAGATAGAGGAATAAGATCAAGAAAGGCCAATTGAACATAAAGATATGAAAATGAATTCTCAAAAATGATGTCAGGATGTGATAATATTTTTTTATAACAGCACTCAGCAGGCGATTCGCTAATATGTTATGGTTTCCATAGTAACAGCTTACATTGGGACTTGTATAGTCGATGCTTCAGATAAACAGAAAAATGTGTGCAATTGTTGATGTGGGGCCGTTTTCTGTGAGGAGACATTTTCGGAAGGAGCCTCCAGTGTCAACACCTGGTATGTTTTATTCCTTAATTAGTACACTGTGTAGATTTTGGCCAGGATGAAAGCTTTTAGTCCTGCTGTGATCATATACGAGACATCAAACGCCGTCCAGATGAAAGTGGACAAGGACCAACTGAAAATGGAACAATAACTTAAAATAGATCAATTTATTTACTTATTTGTTTGAAAGAAATTTCACACTTTGTTGTCACATAGCATCACATCGCATCTTTCAGCATGCTGCTGATTGGAGTTGGTATAAAAACAACAAATTCAGTATCCTTCTGTAAGGAGAAAAAAAAATTGATATTGCTGTTTGCTATTTCATAGTGTTATTTCATGTGATCTCAAAACGTATAAAAAGCATAAACTCTTGACATGGACGTGTGTGTTTTACATATCGTAATGTTCATCAGGTGTTCACTGGGCTAGCTAGTTTGTTCAGTCTCACTAGCAAGCTACTTTGCTAACACTAGAAAATGTGATTATGATTTACCTTTTATAATGTTGTATTATTTTGAAATATTAACCAAATAAAACCAATGATCATACTATCATATGATTTACCTGTAAAAAATAAGTTTTCCCACATAGACAAATGACCCCCCCTTGCCTGATTGGCTAAAAGCAATGTAGCAGATGGACTCATTTGCATGATGTCAAGCTCTGCTGAACTAATTTTGCCATTTGAAGCTATGCTTTTAAACAAACAGGATGCGTCGTAAGTGCACCATTAGAGGGGATTTTGGGAATGCAAGTGTATTCTTCTCATGCTTGGTAGTGCGAAGGAATTAGAGATGTAGAGATGTCGAGTAGTATAGGGCTGGGTGCAGAAATAGAGAGCAGAGATAAGAGAAATGTGATGAAAGAGTAAAGAATATGTACTGATGAATCTTTCCTGCTGAGGGGGGAAAAAAACTGTATCAACACCCAAATTAACTGAGTTTGTGTGTGTGTGTGTGTGTGTGTGCGTGCGTTAATGTATTAATAGTTTTCATTTTAAATGCCACTGTCAACAGAGCAGGCGTCTTTTTGTGCCTTTGCATCTGTCACAGTTTCAACATTTCTCTCCGAGCACATCCAAATAGTTCCAAATTTCTTTCCTGTTTTTCTGGAATGCATTTGTCATTGCACGCGTGTGTGCGCATGTATGTTTGTGTTGGGTGTGGGTGGGAGGTGTGCCTGTCCTTGAATTGTCTCATCTTTGTATTGTGTCATTAAGTAGTGTAGAGTCATTGCTGAGGATACAGTCCATCTCCTCTCAATTCCTTGGGGAGCCGTATTACCCAGAATGCCGTCTTGCTCTTATGCAATATGCATGGGGAAATTAATCAGCCAATTACATTTGAGAATGACGACGGAGCCATGTTGGGAATGTAGCCAGGGCAAACTGATTGCCCTCTATAACCTCAGCTGGGATTACAGTTACAAGAAAACATATGCACTCTGTGAAGCTATAGCCAAGGTTTCTGGTACTACACACACACAACACAGTCTTTAAAAAGTGTAACACATGCAGCTAGAGTAACTGTAAAAATGACTGCAGTTAAGCGTGCGCGCGCACGCACACACACACACACACACACACACACAAACACACACACACACAAGATGAATGTTTCAGTATAAATTACTAAACAGTGAGGATGTTTCACATCCCACATCTAAACATTTGGAGATTGAGATTGCTTCAAATTTGGGAGGATCGATGGCTAAATATAATGAATTGAATTACTATATCAACCTAATATAGTAAAACCAGAAGGAATTCTAACTAACTTGCCATTTGCCGCTGCACCTGATGCACTCGTATCATGCTGGTGTCACTGCCTAAAGAGACTTATGCATCGACGCTTTAATCCTTTAGTTTCTCCAGCTCGCTCATCTTTACTCCCTGCTCAAACAGATCAGATTCCAAAGCGTCAACTTTCATGCTAATATCATCCAAATCAATCGCGCTCGTCACCTCGTAATCTTGTAGATCGCTAAATGATTGCTAGTCTCTACTGTTACTCAGCATAACTGCGTTGTATAGCTACACTGCCTTCTGAAACTTTGAGTACCATCGTTCGCTGTCTCCATTATTCCTACACTGGATTTCTCATTAATTAATATGATGCTAAATGTCACTGGAAAGCTCTTGCTCTTTTGTTTGCAGGAGCTAACAGCAAACCGATCGTTATCACTTATGTTTAAGATTGCTGAAATGATTGCTCCTATTAAACACCATTGTAACTGCACGAGCAAGGTCCTCCTGTGATGTTAGCGCTGCACAAAACCACTAACTTGTCACAGGAACAGCGAAACTGTAGCACCAACCAGCAAATCAGCACCAGAAACGCTAAGCAGCACATCACAAATATTTTCTTTTAATGTTTGTAGCAAAAGCATAGAGCTAACTTTTTTGTCTTTTGTATTATACACTTAAGAATAAATTTTTCCTTTAATCTGGTGGAAAAGCCAGTTCAGATGATTGGATCAAAAATGGAGGGACTGCTAATAATTGAGTAGCATCCTCACTGTAAATTTACCTCACTATTTTTGTAGCTTGATGCTCATAGTGGCTAGTTTACTACCTAGCAAACATTAGCTGCTCCCACCAAACAACTCCCACCAAAACAGCCCAAAATGTCACTGTATATAGAGAAAATGTATCTTCAGAGCACCATATTTTTTACCTGGTGCTAGTACTAGCCTTACTCTAGCTAAATTCTCTTTGACGTCCTCTTACGTATACCATGTACATAAATCCTCTATGATTGAAATATATACACCTTTACTGCACTCTTTCTTTACCAGAATCTGTATTCTGTGTAGCTGTTTGACTGTGAATGCACACATAGGGCATTGAGTGACTAGCTAGTTTTTTTAGCTAATACTCAGATACCACTAACCATGATCGCTAACTTGCTAACTCTTCTTCACATTGAATAGCTAGCTAAGAACAAGCTCACCTTAACAATACTCAATCAATTGTTTAGCACTATGGCCATCATTGCTAACATATCTGACCAATGAACTAGTGTTAACTTTCATTCTTCATGCTAATAATAAAAAAAGCATGCTAGCTAGCAGTGACTAGCAAGTGGTTTCAAATGTTTTTAACACTTAGCAAGACTATACCAGGTGCATGTGAGACATTGGTGGCGTAAACAAGAGATAAACACCCTGTACTAAAGTGTTTTTTATTAATTTATTTCTGTATTACACTTGACGGAACCCATTAGACAATTGAATCAGATATAGTGAAGTGGGGAGAAGCACTAAACCTAGAAAAGGAAACATGCTAGTTCTAACTAGGACATGGTTGAGCGCTAAGATATTCATTTACACAGACTGAATTTCCCCAAACTTCCCAGAATCTGAGTGGCAGGAGGGGTTGGCTGGGCTCTGCATTTTTCTGCTCTGCTGTATGTTACTGTAACACTGTAGTTACCTAAGGAGAACTAAAGCACTTGGCTTAAGTTGCAGTGTGAGAATTGACTATTACCTTTCAGGAAATTGCCTTTTATTGCTGTATATATGTGGAAGATGGCTGTTGGTGTTTGATGTGTTACTATAAATGTGTACATAAAAATTCAGGCTTTGATATCTTGTAACCATTTTTTATTCATATTCACATTCATATTAATGCAAAATCCAATCGAGAAGTAGTAGAGACAGTAAACACTGAACTGAATGTTCCAGAACACACTGCAGCTATACAGTGCAGATGCAGTGAATCTTATAATCTATAAGATGAGAAGTGCGATGGCATTGATGGTGGTATAACCGTGAAAGTTGAAAAGTG
>CM040976.1:29652176-29664577 GCA_022985145.1 Pangasius djambal | reverse complement strand
GTGTGTGTGTGTGTGTGTGTGTGTGTGTGTGTGTGTGTGTGTGTGTGTGTGTGTGTGTGTGTGTGTGTGTGTGATTTTAAAGGAGACCTTATCAGGATGTTAACATGAACTGCACCGGTTTGTGCGCATAACACAAGCTCCAGGCTCCAGCGATGGTGTGTGTGTGTGACAGAGAACATTTTGTGCAGAGCAGTTTGTACGTAAACGGTACCTGGATTATTTCTTTATCCTGACTCTCACTGAATGCTTAAGCATAAGGCAGCTTGAAGCACAATTCTTATGTTCAGACTGACGCTAACACGCAAATGATCAACGTGCTGATTCTCAGTTTCTCTCTGTCTCATCTGTTCTTCCTATTGCTCTGTCTCTCGGTTCTCATACCCAAATTTCATTTGCACACACTAGGTGCTTTATGCAACCAGATTAATATCAGCTGCTGAACCACTACTTTTGGGTTTGTCATCCTTTCAGCCTTTCATTTTTTTTTTAATCCTACCATCCCTACCATTGAAATTTCCCATCCTGTTTGGAGCCCAAACATCCTGCTTTCTGAGAAAGACAATGAGACTTGAGAAGCCCCCCGCCCTTTCTCTCTCTCTCTCTCTCTCTCTCTCTCTCTCTCTCTCTCTCTCTCTCCCCTTCTCTTTGTTCTCCCTACTGTTTTTATTCTTAGTGTCTGTATACAACATTATATGACACTAGCTACCATTTCTGTTGATCTATCTACCTGTCTATCTGCCTGTCTATGTGTCTGTCTATCTTTCTGCCTGTCTGTCTGTCTGTGTCCAGTATATGTTGAATACATGTTTGTTAATTTTCAGAGAATTTATGAAAGAAAAAAACAAATTTGCTATTTTAAACATTCATGAAAACTGACAAAATGGCATCATCAACATAGCAACCCCCCGCCACACCACTGTGGATCTGTCAAGTGTTGGTTAAGACGTGGATTCATGTCAATGTGAAATTATGACTGGAAAGTGATTTATAACAAACGCTTATCAAACATAAATGTGTACCGTGATATACATTGACCATCTACTTTATTAGATATTAGATACTGGCACATGGTAATTATACAATCCACCAATCATGTGGCAGCAACATAATGCATAAAATCATGCAGAGACAGCTTAAGAGCTGTCGCACAACAGAAGGGGGGAAAAATGTGATCTCTGTTTCTTTGACTGTGGCATGGGTGTTGGTGCCAGATGGGCTGGTTAGAGTATTTCAGAAACTTCTGATCTCCTGAGATTTTCACACACAACAGTCTTGAGAATTTACACTCAGTGGTGTGAAATACAGAACAAAACAAAAAAAATCCCATCTAGTTCTGCAGGAAGAAACGAATTGTTGATGAGAGACATCAGAGGAGAATATTCAGCCTAGTTCAAGCTGAAGGCTACAGTAACTCAAATAACCACACTTTATTACCGTGGTGAGCAGAAAAGCATCTCAGAACACCCAACACCCCAAAGCTTGAGGCGGATGAGTTATATCAGCAGATGTTTCTACTGCTTTTAAAACCAGATTCAAGTATATTCAAGTATATTGTGCGGAAATTCAGCTACCTTTAAGTGTAGGGTGCTTCTGACACCTGCCTTTGAAGCTTGTTGAAAATTGTATTCACACTCACCCAGGAGCACTACTTCTTTAGTCTATAGTGTGCACTCAGCAAAGTCTCCAATTGTTGTTAAGTGGCTGTAGCACATGGCCCTTCAGTTTGAGATATGACTGGGTGATTGTCTTAAAAGACATTACATTTATTCATTTGGCAGACGCTTTTAACCACTTAATTAAGACTGGCTACAATCCAAAAATACATCTGAGAGGTTATGGGTGAACAGTTTGAAATCCTTCGAAATCTCAGTAAGGCTTTACTTTAAGGTTCTCTTAGCTAACGTTATATAACACGCGTATAAACCATGAACTTCATAATCAATACACCATAGGTACCATTATCAAAGTAACTAACACTTGTATTTTTGCTAATTTACGTGAACTTTCAATAAACATAAGTTAGTGCAGGTATATTTCGATCATATTCAAATCACAAACATCACTTAACACGTGTTAACTTACTTTATTACTTTGTTGCCATTAATTATGTTGTATTAATGTTAAAGCTTATTGTTTGTTATTGCTAACTAATGCTGTAAATAATGTTAGTTCATGAAACCTAAAGCATTATGAATTCTGTTTAGTTTTTACATTTTGCTATACATTCAGTTTTGCCCTTGTTTAGGGCAAAAAGGCCTAGGCAATATGATGATCTAATATCGATATGATGGTATCATACATATTGTTTATCATAAAAATGCCTTCAAGTTTGTGAGAGAGATTTTTGAGATATCCCCAATTGCAGACGAACAAACTTGGCTCTAAATCTGACTAATCTTTTTGTTAAATAATTTGTTAGCTTATTATTTAACAAAATAATAATTCATCACTGCCGGCAGCCAGAAGGGCCAGAAGACCTGCTTCAGGAGCTGAAGTGACTTCTTTCCTTTTCTCTCAGCCTCTGAATGATTTGAAACTTCATCAAGCTAGCGTTTTTAACATTTTGTATACACATTTTTTGATGCAGGAATACGCATGGTCACTGCTACCTAAAGCAAAATCTGCAAAAGGAACGAGAATTTAAAGAGCAGTAAGTCTATGGAAAGATGATCATGATCTTTAGTAGTCACCTAACCTCTATGTCTGGCACTATCAGAGGCTAGCTTTTGGGGTATTAGCCTGTTGCCACAGTTCTATCAATATGAAAGAGGCACTTATATGTGAGGATAATAAATGCGACGCTCATTTTAACCCAACATGATAATGGCACTGTTGCAATATTGCTGCATTGGTGCTTGTAATGAGAATCTATTTACCTAGCTGGAAGCTGTGCAACAGCAGTTAAGAACACCAAAACCACAATCTTGCCTTATTTTTAATTGCTTTCTTCAAGCATCGTGCTGAAACACCTTAGTCTGCAAACCCTGCAAATTTTCTGACTTGTGATTGGCACATTAAAAAAAAAAAAAAAAGTACTGCTACATTTTTGATTTGTCATCCGGTTGTTGGGAAGATGTCACTGTCTGTCTTTTTTTGTTTGTTTTGTTTTTTTTCACGCACCTACACTGTTCTGATCAGGCATACAACAGATGTTTTTGTAGCATTTAGTTATAATTAAATCGTAGGTAGGGGTATAGGTCATGAAACTACCCTGAGCAAATGATTATCTTCAGTATCTTAAATATTTTTTGGCATTGGAAACCGTGCTGTTAGAGGCTTTAAGAGAAAGGCTGTTCGATAATGGAACTGTGGCGAGATTAGCATTATGGCTTGGACTTGCATGTAATGCGTGTTTTTCCTTTGTTCAGTGGCTGTGTGCATTACAGTAAGAGTGGGAACGGATAAGGTTCCAATAAACAGAATGTAGCTTTGCCCTGATATGACCTTCTAACACTCGTGTGAAAAATAAAAACAGTGCAACAGAGATGAGTCAGACTGCCTGAAAGAGAGAGGTGGAGAGAGAGACAGAGAGAGAGACAGAGGAGAGGGGAATCCTCAGATGTCTTGAGACGAGAGATAAGAAGCTATGCTTGAGCTAGTTCACTGAACTTGTTTCAGCATATCTGAAATACTGCGAGCTCTTACTCCCTTGTCGTCTTGCCTCTGCAGATGTTTATGAGAAAGACAGAGGAAGAGAGATGCAGTAGAGCTAGAACCAAAAGCGTGGGTATTGCATACAAGAGTGTCATAGAGAGCGAAAGCCGGAAAGAACATTACAATTTGTGCCAGTAAAGCACTAGTGATTTGAATTGAATTAGACACTGAGAGAACCTCGGCTTTAACAGAAACGCAATCTCATTCGGTGCACTTATTTTAGCAGCGCAGGTGAACGGCAGGGATGGCTTTGGGGGGGCGTTTGCAGAATTCTCTGCAGCACTCGTGGGTGTAGAAGGCTTCCTGTGGGGATGGAAAACAATGTCTGAGCTCCCAGTCGCCCTGTAAATCTGAAACGGGCTAATCACTTTCTGAAATGAATGCATGCTACCCAAACACAAAAAACTGTATGCAGGCTATTAAGATACTAACTAGGTAAACAGTGATCTAAGCTGATCTTTTTCATGCTTAGCAAAACAGTTGTGCAGAATAATGGTTCCTGAAAAAGGGCATCTGGTCCCAAACCGCCCTCCCAGCTGAGACCGCTTAGACCTGCTACTGATGATGATAATACGGTACAGAGACTTAACACAAAATAAACCATTTCAGTTACACAGAATTTGGAGATTTGGGAAATATTGTGAAATGTCTGGGTATGTTCACATTTGTGTATCACATAGCTTAGCTAGCTAACCAGGACTAGTAAAATGTTGACACGATTAGCAACTCCAACTTCAAGACACAGCAATATACTAGTGACTTTTGTTAGTTCAATTTGTTAGCGCCTCAGCTTTCTTTACACTCTCACTTAATTAGCACCTTAGCTTTTGTTAGCAGAGGAGGATAGAGTATCCCGAAAAAACTAAGAAACCCAGTAACTCCAACTTCAAGACACACAACAATGTACCAGTGATTTTTTTTTCAGCTTTTGTTAGCTCTATTTGTAGCACCTCAGCTTTTGTTAGATCAGCTCTCTCACTCAATTAGCACCTTAGCTTTTGTTAGCAGAGGAGGGTAGAGTATCCAAGAAACTGTATCAAGTAAAAGTACTGCTAAAAATTCTTCAGGTAAAAATAGTTGCTTGGAATATGTACTACATCATACAGAAGGTATTCAACACCTCTCATCTCACAGGGTTTGTTTGGTTGGTTCACTTGGTTAGTGGCGCCATAGTCTTCTTTACCTCAGCTCGCACAGTTAGCACTATTACCTTTGCTAGCCTAGTTTGCCTGTTTTAGCCTTTGCTAAACCTAAATCCTTGGGGAAAAAAAAAAAAAAAGCAAAGAAAACCAAGAACATGACACTTTTAGGAATTTAGGTGCCTCATAAAAGATTTCATAAAATAGATAAATATATTACTGTGTGTGTGTGTGTGTGTGTGCGCGCGCGCGCGCGCGCGCGCAAACCACTTTTTCATGATAACTATGGTATCTCTGCTAAGGTCTATCCCCTCCCCTTCTTTTGTCAGGTCACTTGGTTCACACAGATCATTAAATCAATAAAACTGTAATAAATCTTGACATCTCCTATACATTTAGACATCTTATTCTCTCCCCTTGTTAACAGCTTGTTCTCTGTGCTGCACTTGACAATCTGGCTCAGCTGCAGTAGAGAACTGAACAAACTGAGATCATTGCTAATGCACTGATCTGCTGTCTAGTGTCCAGACTAGGCACGTGTCTATAATCAAATAACACACTATTGTTAACGTTGACAAAACACCGGCACTACCCCGTGCTCCATTTGGGAGGCTATAATCATAGGCTGCATTTTTTTTTTTTTTTTTTTTTTTTTTTTGTGGCAGAATTTGTTTCATCCTGAGAGAAAGGGAACATAAGATCTGTCTTTGAAGGTACTGTTTTTTTTTTTTTTATTATTATTTTCATTTTCCAAAATTGAATCTAGCATTGCAGGTATTCATTTCAGCTAAGCTAATTCCATTCACAAGACTAGATGAAAAACATGGCAGACACTGAGGTGTGCATTTATTATACCATAAGTTGCTTGTTTTGTAAATAACTTTTTTTTTTTTTATGAAAAATTATTTTTGGTTGTGTCAGTTGCCATAATATCTACCCGTATCCATATCCGTGCTTCACTTATTCTAGTTAGCGTAACTAGCATAAATAGTAGGAATGGAACGAACAGATAATTAGTTCTAAACAGATACAAATACAAATATGAATAGAAGAAGCATGACTTACTTCTTTTTTTTTTTGTTTTGTTTTTTTTTTTTCTTTTTAAGAAAGCTTGGTTTTTACCTTCATGTCGGTGCGAGCACGTGGTCCGATATGAATCTTGCAAGACAAACAAAGACCACGTTAGGGTTAGGGTTGCAGTGGTTTATGTTAGGCTACACGTTTATTTTTCTTTTGGGAAATAGAACTAACTAAATTCGTTAGAAAATATTGCAGGCAGTTACAAACAAAAATAGAAACTTGAGACCAGATTGTAACTTGACTGATGTAGCTGAGGTTGAGGAACTGTCAGAGTCAGAATTTACAGACCATCCTGGCATTTATACCTCTGGGTTTTGTTCTCCAGGGTATTCCAGTATTTCTGGTGTTTGATTAAAAAATTACAAAAACAAACAAACAAACACTTTCAGTTTGGGCCATGCCCAATTCAGGTTTAAATCAGATACAGATACAGATATGAATATTTGGAGATACGATACAGATAGTGTCACTGTGTTACACCCTGTTCTGTAGTTACTTCCTAGCTTGTATTGTATTGTCTGCTCCCTCTTCAATACAATGCTAAATCTATGTAAAAATCCCATGTGTTTTTATCTAAGCCAAGATGCAAGAGACTGGTTGCAAGTGAACAAATGCTATATGTACAGCTTCTCGACATACATTTGCTAGCATAAAGTGCATGCAAATGAAGTTTTGCAAAAAACAGTGGTAACAGGACTGGCATTAATAAATCCTGTTATTCGTTCCCCAGAGATAAAACTCTCTATAACCAGTGGGTAGATTTTTGATGGTCATCCAACTGCTCTCCCAACTACTTATACTCGAGTGTGTGAGCACAGCTTATTTCTCTCAGGACAGGATTGAGGACCAAGGTCAGTATGGTTGCAGGCAATTCAGTTAGATTGGGATTTCATTAAATTGAAAAAAAATTCAGATCAGGTTTGGAACAGCAGCAGGTTAGAAATAATAATATAGCACATTTAAAGCAATACTGTGATAGCATTAACTCTGTGATAAAATATTGATGGATTCCTATTGTGTGTGTGTGTGTGTGTGTGTGTGTGTAGTGCAATGAAAGCATACTATGGGTACCATAGTATAGATATTTGGTGCAGTATTGTCAGTGTATTTACACTGAAAATGTACTTAAATGGTTTACCAATTAACAAAACCACCTCATTTAAACTGGGTAGATCAGTTCAGCTCAGCTTTAATCAGATCAGCTTTAATCAAGATACCTCATTACATGCTACAGAGAGTAACTTAACTACTTTTAAAATATGTGTTTTGGGGAACAGATGGCATGCTCTCTGCTTGTGTGCATAGAGCTAAAGTAGTCCTTTTGTTAAGTGCAACACAAAGTAAAAAACCTGCAGGAGAAACTAGGTCTCACTTAAGCTTAAGTTTGTCAGTCTGTGCAGGAGGTCCACTGTTTACAGTGCAGTCTGGCAAATAATGACACACACCTGGGGATAAACTATAATAGGACATCTGTAGGCAGCGTGTACTCATGTGTGCCTGTGTAAGATGGTTTTATTTTGCCGAGTGTGTGTATTGGTGTGTGAATATGAGACACCTGACTACCCAGTGGTATGACCATAGTTAATGAGAAAATCCAAATTACATTGCTTGATCTGATTCAGCACAAATGAAGATACTATTTCGGGAAGTTCAGTAATCAGTACTTTGTGCAGTAATCAGTACTCTGTGCTTGTCTTCTAAGGAATTTTTCATGTGTGTGCATGAGTGAGAGAGACTTTGTTCTGTGTTAATTTACTGTTTAACCAGTTACTGTTAAAGCCAAGGTGGTGACTCAGTAACAAGTTGTGTGTCCTGGTGAGGTGAAGGAGGTGTGGCCTCTGTCACTGTCACCCCAATGAAGGAGGTGTGGCCTCTGTCTGTCACAGTAAAGAAGGTGTGACCTCTATGGCTGCCCGCCCCAGTGAAGGAGGTATGGCCTCTGTCTGTTAGTCCCAGTGAAAGAGGCGTGGCCTCTGTGACTCTCAGTCCCAGTAAAGAAAGTGTGACCTCTGTTTGTCACAGTAATGGAGGTGTGGCCTCTGTAGATGCCAGTCCCAATGAAGGAGATATGGCCTCTGTGGCTGTCAGTCCCAGTGCAAGAGGTGTTGCTTCTATGGCTGTCAGTCCCAGTGCAAGAGGTGTTGCTTCTATGGTTGTCAGTCCCAGTAAAGGAAGTGTGGCCTCTGTGGCTACCATTCCCAGTGAAGGAGGTATGGCCTCTGTGTCCTCTAAGGAATTTTTCATGTGTAGTGCATGTGTGAGATAGAGACTTTGTTCTGTGTTAATTTACTGTTTAACTCTTACTGTTAAGGGCAAAGTGGTGATTCAAGAGAACAGTAACAAGATGTGGGTCCTGGTGAGGTGAAGGACATGTGGCCTCTGTGTCAATCCCAGTGAAAGAGGCAATGCTTATGTGCGAGTCCCAGTGAAAGTCATGGCCTCTCTGAAAGGAGGTGTGGCCTCTGTGGCTGTCACCCCAAAGAAGGAGCTGTGGCTCCTGTGACTGTTAGTCCCAGTGAAAGAGGTGTGACCTCTGGAATCCCAGTAAAGGTGTAGCCTCTGTAGCTGCTAGTCCCAATGAACGAGGTATGGCTCCTGTGTTGGCACTGTTCAGAATAGCATAGCAAGTCCTTAATATTCATCCTTAATATTAAATATGTTGGCTGTATCATATTGAATTGTTGGCTGCATTAAATGAGTCTTTCACACTGAATCATTGATTTATGTATCAAGATGTTCATTGTATAGTCTCGGAAGGAGATACACCACTACTGTAGGCTCACTCTTTCAAAAAGTCCAGATTTGAGAGGCATCTGGCACTTCATTCTGCTCTCGAATTGAGTTTAGCTCTAAATTATCCAGCACAGCTGTGTGTGTTTGCAGGTTTTCTGCTTTTTATGTGCAGAGAGCTCAGAGGAGATCTTTTCCTCCTGTAGCAGCTTAGCTGCATTATTGATGAGGGCATTGAGGTGACTCGGTGGATTGTAGAACTCCATTTCAGAGGAGACCAGATTTGTTCACTTTGGCTCTGGGAGACAGGCCACACATACACGAAGCCCAATCAGCTGGGAGAAATCCTCTGCTCTCTGTCCACTGCACTTCCATTATTGATGAATACTGTTTTGCTGGCTAGCCCTTTCCTCACCTTGCCAGTTCCTCTATCTCTCAATCTATCCTTCCCTGTCTTTCCTCTGCTCCTGCTCTTCCACTTTATCCCTCGTTTAATCTCGTTGTATTATTCAGTGTGGGTCTGTGCCCTAATCTGCTCTGGTGCCTGCTGGCTGTCTGTCTGCCGCCGTTCTTGGGTGTGAAGCAACATCACACTGAAACTGGAGAACAGCACGGGCATCATGTAACGGATCCAGCAGACACAAAGTACAATTTCAAGGCAGAGGTGTGAAGGTATACTGGCATTAAGAAATCTAATACAGATACATCATTAATGTTAACCCTATACCGGCATACATGATGATGTCATGAAGAGTCATCAAATTGTGGCCAGTTTTTAAAGACCTCACCAGATAGCAGTCCAAGAAACTTGTATTGCTATGTTGATTTGATAAATTACAGAAGGATAAGAGCAATCTTCTTAAGTCCATTTTAATAAATATTTTAGCAGATTACATCTCTCAAGCAATATTTTAATACTTGCTCGGTCTCTTCAGATTTATTTGACATTTAATTCTGTTTAATGTCGTCCTCTTTGAATACCTGAATTGTGATGCTGGGATTTTAAAAACTTCCATACCATTTCACCTCTATTTCAGAGCCAAAGCAAACAATTTGATCTTATTTTTGTCAGCATGATGCTTGATTTGGGGTATCTGGGGCCCAGGGCTGTAGGGTTTTGTTTAAAATTGTGGGGTTTGTTTTTACAAGTATTTTGAACATTTTTCTTTGATTCAGATCAGGACCTGACCAGTATTAAAGTTCACAAGACTTAACGATATAAATGGAAATCAGGCAAAAAAAGTTTCTTTATTGGTTCTATAGGAAAGCCACATTCATAAGTATGATGTTACAAACATACTGGAGGGTGTTGATAGCTATTCTTGGATGGCTGTCACATCATTGGGATCCAAATGCTTGATGAATATGGTTGATATTTTGTCTATTTCTAAGTTTTGTCTTGGGTACGTTCAGGGGTACATCCTTTGTATCTTTAGTACTTGTGCCTACTTTTAATTAGCTTTTAGAGTAACACTTTAAAGGTACATCTATGGTTTGTTAAGATACAATTATGTACCTGAAATTATTTTTAAAGGTGAAAGGTACATACTAAAGGTACAAAAGATGTACCCTTGATGCTACCACCCCAGAAACAAGGAATGGCACAGTATGGTACCTTTATTTCTGAGAATATGGCTGATTGCTTCTGCGAAGAATTAGAAATACAAGCACATGAATGTCTCTTTAAACCATAATTACAAGTGGGATCTTCAGAAGCCATTTTGAAACCAAGGCTTCTGCTTGTTACTGACCGTTACACTTTTTTCATGGATAAAGAAATTAATTCTTTATTTTTCTAAATAAGACTCACTTAGTGGTCACCAATCAAGCCATAGACAGACATGTACAATCGAGGGAAATGGATATCAAAAGGATACCAACATAGATTCATGTTAGCATTACATTTCCTAATTCAACAGCCAGGGAGCATATAAAAGCAGCATAACACATTTGATTCAGCTAAAGGTCTCCAAGCAGGCATGAATATTAAACACCAGAGGTAGGCATGTCACCCAGCAGGAGATTCTTTATTAGGAAAGTGATATGCCTTTGCTGAAAAGCCCATCAATGCGGTCCAAGTCACAGCACATCTGTCGTACTTTAATTGCGTGCAAGACGACAGATGGCCTTCAACATAGAGAGCCTTAACGAAGCTTGTCACTAAATCCAATAGTTATGCACGATCATTAGTAGCTTCGATTAAGATGCTGACTGAAAAGGAAATCAATGTGTTTTTCGATGTCTTGAATTGGGGTCCAGATGATCATAGCCAGCTTACGGTTAAGGTGGTTAACAGAACTGGGATCATCATGGCAGCCAGAGAAAGTATGGAGTGAGTCCAAGACCAGGACACTGCAAGGACACAATATTCACTGACTGTCTGCGAAGTCAGCAAAAAATAGCCCAGATTGTGCTGGGGAATATCATCTGAGCTGTTACTGGCCTGTCTAAATGCTATGTAACTGATATCGAAAGAGGTCAGGGTAGCTCCACAGAGAGAATGTCCACATCTTTGTCCATAAAAAAATTCCAGCTATTTTTGGAACATTCCACCCTCCACCAGGAGACATTGTCTAAGGGCGAGGTCTGTGACCTAGTTTTCCATAGAAAGCTGTCCTTTCTGTCACACAGAATAGGTTTGTGCCATTTGGGATATTTTCTATGAAAAAATGGCACGGCACATCGATCGAACTGTTTTGGCCATTTAAGTTAGAATTTCTTTGCAGACTTGTGGTGTTCTTTTATGATCTTCTAGCCAGGTCAATTCTGCCTTGAATGGCTCACGTTCTTGTATGTGTGTATCTAGGGCTCACAGTGGGACAGCTCTGTGTGTTTTTAGATTTTGTTTGTGTTTGTTGAGGTTTATTGTGTTAAACCCAGTTTTGGCTCCCAGTTGCACCTGACTTTCCTTCAGTGTTCCCATGGTTACCCACTAGGGGTGTTACGGTTTGAAATTTTCACAGTTCGATAACCTAATCTAAAAATATCACGGTTTCACAGTATTAAATAACCATTTAAAAATACACAAGCTGGTGGTGGTGTTTAAAAATCTTTGAACATCCTTGTATATCCTTGTATCCTTGAAAAAAAATGAACAGATAGATTGTAATAGACAGAATACGTTTGAATACACCACGTTCCAGTTATGTGTTTCACTGTCAAGCCATTTCACCCTCTGTTTATTATTGGAAAATCTGCCAAAGCATAAGGTCCAAATATTTGGTTTGTTAATCTGACTGGCTCCCTGTCCGGCCCGTCAGCAGTCTTCTTGCCAATCCTGAGATTTGTGTTCCCTTAGATTAACAGGTGGCTATAACAACAAACAAACCATGGGGAAGAGATGCAGAAGCTCGATTGATGTGTGTTACAGCAGAGGCAATGGAACTGTTTGGTTTCTTGGCAGTGTTAAGAGTCCTGGGGTTCTGAACCAGTCCTCACAGGGAGAGTGTTTGAGCAAACAAAATCAGTGCCGGAATAAACACACACTACAGTGTGTTTGAGGTGTATGTGTAGATCTATGCCTATGATCTATTGCTTATGGTATCCAAAAGGAATATGAATAGACAGATAGATAGATTGCCATTCCCCTCGTAGCATGATAGCTACAAATCTGACAGGGTCATACCATTCGACAGGCATGACCAAATAGATGCCCATGATTGGCTAGCATTTTTCTTATTGCTGTTCTACGTTTTAGCTGTAGCTTTTACGAATTTTGACTCTGATACCTGAAAACTACGCTTTCCTTCTTTTTCAGACAAAGCAGCAGTCAGTCTAAATACGAATAAATTTCACCTG
>CM040976.1:29641120-29652076 GCA_022985145.1 Pangasius djambal | reverse complement strand
AAAAAAAAAAAAAAAAAAAAAAAAAGGAGGAGGGGCTCCTTATGATTAAGTAGCAGTCACACCAGACTGTTGCCTTGCTGTTTTCTTACTGTTGCTAGCCGTCTTGGCCATAGATATATAGTAGACTTTTTGTGGTAGAATTGTTTTTTTTCCCATTGTTCTTTTTCTTCTTTCTAGAAAATTCTTGTTAGCAATGTTGGCACCTCTAACCCAGAGAGTGCAGCTAATTATGCTGTCTTGGACCCCTTGCTACTGATGACTGTGGCATTGTCAGGATTCAAAATTGTGATCTCCCAATGACAGTGTGATATAAATTTACCCATATTCAAAATATTTTCATATTTTATTAATTTTTAACAGTGCATGTTTTCCCTACCTCCATAACACTCTTGTCTTGTCTGAATTACTACCACAGCTGCCATCTTATCTAGCATCAGATCTTCATTAGTAAGAAAGAACACAGAACAAAAGACAGATCCCAGATTAGTATGATTAAGGAGCAGACAGACCGAAGACAAATGACATTTGCCTGGTGGGGGGAAAAAAAAAAACAGCTCACTTGAATGGGAAAGGGTAAGGGAAAGAGGTATTAAGTGAACCTAGGTGTCTAGGTGAACCTTGACCTTCAAATTTGCAAACTGTGGAAAGATGAACCACTGTAAGATAGCAGCATGTGCTACATGATCTGGTTTCTAAAAGAGAAAATGAAAAAGCTCATTGATTTTTCATTGATGGGGAAAAGGATTTGCATTTGCTTCTGGTAGCATTTACTTTTGCTTTGGGTGGACTTTATCTAGGTGAACTTTGATAGGCAGTAGAAAACAGATGTGTGAGACTGTCATCACATTGGTCGATTAAAAAATGGATGAGCTGCTATTGACCGTGAAAATTTGCAAACTTTGGAAAATGAGCCAGTGAAAGAGAACAGGATGTGCTGTAGTTTCTTCTTTCTGAAAGAAAAAAAAACTGGACTTTGTTATAGTTCATTGTCATTTACAGACGCTAGTTAAATACATAGCTACGTAGGTAGCTCACTGAACTGATTTATTCCGTTTGAAATGGCATCACACCTCCGCACCAAAGAAGTAAATAGCAAAGCAGGAGTATTGTAGTAATGTACATTAATGTATAGTACTTATCCAAATAACTCATGCCCAGCCTTTTCTGTGCTAGACTGTGTCTTGTGACCACACAGATACCGAAAATGATAAGAAATAAGAAAACAGTTCATGCCAGATTCCTTGCACAGCTCAGAATACACCAATAAGAGAGGAGTAGAGCATGAACCATAGCATTACATCTTTTAAAACTGGGTTTCCAAAAAGGCAGTGTCACCATTTCTCTAAAAATGATCTCATCTCTGCAGCACTTGTGTCCATTATCGTGAGTTTTATAATGACCTCATCATTAATCTAGCAATTACTTAAACCCTATTTCATTGTCTTTGCTTTTTGCATCTGTGCATTTAAAAAGATTCCAACAGCTTTTCTTTCTGAGCGCCCAGGAACCATAGTGTTTAGAGGTAGAAGCAGCCTTTTTATTCTTACGGTCACTCTTGTTCATTCTTTCCTGTCATACTCTCTCCAAGCACTTAACCACCTTCCCTGCTGTTACTCTGTATGAGGAGAGAAGCGGAAGGAAAGCAGAAAAAAGAGAGAGGGCATGCAGGCCTGGAAAAGGAGAATAGGCAAGTGGGAATAGAAAAGGAATAAAAACACAGAGAAACAGGAAATCAAGCCTGCAGAAAAAAGTGCAGAATAAAGCCAAATACACCCTCTCTTTCTCTTTCACTTTTTGTCCTTTCACTCTTTCC
The DNA here is from genome assembly GCA_022985145.1 of Pangasius djambal. Lineage (NCBI taxonomy): Eukaryota > Metazoa > Chordata > Actinopteri > Siluriformes > Pangasiidae > Pangasius > Pangasius djambal. Next base: position 29,650,263 of record CM040976.1, on the reverse strand, counting down.
CTATTCATGCACACAGCTTGTACAGTTGAAAATAAGCCAGAAGGCTCTTTAACAAGGGTCACATCAGAGCCACAATGGCTTCATTTTTGTGAAGTTTTTTGTATTTCTCGAGAGTGTCTCTTGCTCTCTTTTCATAACTCTTTTATCCTTCTGCGGCAGATCCAGCTATGAAAAATATGACCTCTCTAGATTTAGCTTCAAAATGGAGGGCCATGGGCTCTAGGCCAGAGCAATTTGACATTCAGCCTGTGTATCAGATGCTATTTCAGCCAGATTGGGTGTCTGTGCTTCTGTCTGGTTTTCCTGCTTAAGGTGGACTGCAATCGATACAGAACATAAAGATGAATGAGAGGCTGGGAGCAAGTGAGATGACCTTAAATGATGGGAGAGGGTCCTGCATTAAACTAACCTGACCTTCATTATAAGACAGATACTGTGTGGTCTATCTGTGCTTAGTTTCATTTGCATAGCCTTACATTGGCTAGATTAGAATGAGAGGAAGGCTTGTTTTGGAGCCTTAAAAAAGGAATGACTTTAAAAATCCCAATATTTCTAATGAAGTTTTTTCTTTTTGTCCCCCAATACCCCCCCCCCCCCCCCCAAACATATTTATAGGATGAAAATGCGACGTCACAGAGTGTTTTTGCTTTGCACCGTGGGGCTGTGTGTCATTTCCTTCCTGCACTATTACAAGGCCCTGCATTACGTGTCTCTGCTACGGGAACTTACAGCACCCTACCCAAACATCAAGTCCTTTATAATGGTGACTGGATTCTTCTGGAAAGAGAAAGCCACCCCACTGTCCACTGCCTCTCCGGAAGAGGGACCCCCGCCAGTCCTTAGACCCTCAGAGACCAGGCAACGGGCTCAGGAAGGAACTGGGGGCATGGGTGCAGGAGTGGAGTTGAACATGGCTGGAGAACCCAGAGCACCACAACCTTGGGTGAGACCGGAGGAACCGCAACACAAGGATCCAGACCCAGAGGTAAAGAAAACTGTTGCTTTTGTATATTACTGTGATGTCCAAAAGGATTAATATATGTAAAATATACTGTATAAACACTATGTAGCTAAAAGTATTATGAACACCTGACCATCACACCCATATGTGCTTGTTGAACAGCCCATTCCTTAACCATGGGCATTAATATGGAATTGGTCCTCTCTTCGCTGCTATTATAGCCCCCACTCTCATGGAAAATCTTTCCACTAGATTTTGAAATGTAGCTGTAGGGATTTGCCCATTTAGCCCAAAAGCATTAGTGAGTGATGACAGGCGAGAAGGCCTGGGGCGCAGTCTGCATATCAGTTTATCCCAAAGTTGTTCACTAGGGTTGAGGTCAGGGCTCTATGCAGGCCACTGAAGTTCTTCCACATCAACCTGGTCAGGTGTCCACATAGTTTTGTCCATATAGTGTAAATTATACCTGTGTTTCAAACTTTGACCACATCTTTACTTTTTTTTTTTTTTTGTCTTTGTGGAACGAGAGCAGAAGGAAGACATGAAGTTGATCATGTGGCTACCCAGTAGTGCAGTGCGCCAGGCAGTGGACCTTGTGAGATCAAATGCTCCCAGTGTAGTAGTGAAGAAGCAGGAACCCCAGCATGCATCAACTCCAGACCCCATCATGTTTCTGGGTGACTTGCACAAGCGCCACTTCATCCTCCAGGAGGACAGCACACCCTACTTTGTCCGCACCAAAGCTGGCGCTCGGTGTTTCCGGCAGGGGACAGAGATAGTGCCCCCAAGAGATGATGGGGCAGGCAAAGGTAGGCCTACAGTGGCTGGGGCCCTTCATAGGAACATCTTACAAGTTGCAGAGGACTCCAATGCTCGAGCAAAATTCGTGGAAGACTCCAGTCCCACCCGAGTGAAGCCCAAACGTGGCAAGCGTCTTGTAAAGTGCGTATGCCGTTCTGGTTGGCATGGTCCCTACTGTGGAGTGCCTACAATGGTGTACCACTCAAACCTGCCCACCAAAGAGAGATTGACCCCTCGTGAGAAGCCACGACGCGTCATTAACGCCATTAACATCAACCATGAGTTCGACCTGCTCCATGCCCGCTTCCATGAGCTGGCTGATGCTGTTGACCTCTTCTTAGTATGCGAGTCCAACTTCACAGCATATGGAGAGAGGCGACCGCTGAGCTTCCTGCATCTGCTTCTCAATGGCACTTATGACTACATGCGTCATAAGATTCTTTATGTATTCCTAGACCACTTTCCTGAAGGTGGCCGACAGGACGGCTGGATTGCCGATGACTACCTGCGTACTTTCCTTACACGGAATGGCATGGGTCGAGTGCGGGGTGCGCGGCCTGATGACGTTTTCCTCATCAATGATGCTGACGAGATCCCAGCCCGCGAGGGCATTCTTTTCCTCAAGCTGTTTGATGGCTGGACTGAGCCATTTGCCATCCACATGCGCAAATCACTCTATGGCTTTTTCTGGAAACAGCTTGGCTCTCTTGAAGTGGTTTCAGGATGCACAGTGGGGATGCTGAAGGAGGTCTATGAAAATGATGGCATCCGCTTGCGCCGGCGCGAGTACTACACCATGCCTAATTTCCGCAAATATGAGAATGACACAGGGCACATCCTGGTGCAGTGGTCAGTTGGAAGTCCATTCCACTTTGCCGGGTGGCACTGCTCCTGGTGCTTCACGCCTGAGGGCATCCACTTCAAACTCGTATCCGCCCAGAATGGTGACTTTCCCCGTTGGGGTGACTATGAGGACAAGCGGGACCTTAACTACATTCGTGAGCTGATCCGGACTGGGGGTTGGTTTGATGGCTCTGTGCAGGAATACCCTCCCACGGACCCTAAAGAGCACATGTATGCCCCCAAGTACATGTTAGACAATTATGAGAACTATCGCTACCTGCTGGAGAACCCTTATGTTAAGCAGCCTGCTCTGAGTGGGGGGTAAGGAGGAGACACGGTGGGGTTTAGATGTAGTTCATCTGGATAATAAAGAAAATAGGGTCCAGTGGAAGTTATCAGGGGAGGAAGGGAACCAAACTCTGCCTACATCCTTTTCCCCTTTCTTACTCATTGGATCGAACCCCAAAGGTTAATTACCACCATCCAGTCCCTGGCAGAGAAGGGTGGGACTACCATGGCAATGGATGAACATAAGTGATTTTTTTTGTTTCTATTGCTGTTTGATCAGTGGTTATGCAGAATCCATCAAGAAACTGTATGAGACCACTCCATTATTGACGAGTTTATTACACTCTGACCCTTTGTGTTTGAGAGATAAAGAGAAAGAGTGTGTGTTAATGTGACTGGCCTTCATAGTTCTTGGTGCACTCCTATCATTTTTGCTTGCAGTTTTGAAAAATGAAAACTAACCATACAGATTTATTTTATATATTTGACTCTTTTTAAAAACCACACTAGGCTGATTATGGCAGTCAGTTGAGCGATTTCTGTATGAAAGAGAGAAAAAGGAAAAGAGTTCTAAATATGAATCACTTTCTGAATGTGTGAAACATGGGGTTTAGGTAATGCAGCACATCCTGTCCAGACTCAGCTCTGATTGCTGAAGCCAGTGCAGTGATGTACTTTTGCACTCTTGGACAGTGTCATGAAGTGCACTCAGAGGGTTCAGTTATGGAGAAAGAAAAATGGCTCATATGTTGGTGACGATGTCGGTCATTCATGCAGAATAGACGAGAAAAGGGGAAAAGAACGGAGATGGAGCAGGGAGTAAAGGGTTGGTAGAAGTGGAGAAGAGGGCAGGAGTAGGTCTGTCCATTCCCTTGCCTAAGGAGAACTGAATACATTATGGATGGTGGTAATGTTCAGCACAGCAGGAGACCATTTCAGTTGAAGAGCAGGCCACAGCGGAGAATAGTCCCTCCTCCCTTTCTATCCCTCTCTCCCGGCCTGTCTTTCTGTCGTAAGGCAGATTTAGACAACGGAAACCGCAATTATCAGTTTTATTGATTTAAACCCTTTACCTTTTGAGTTTATAAGATCATTTTTCTCAGTATATGGAATGTTATGGAAAACTAATAGTAATGTTTTCGTAAAATTATTAGTTACACACAATCCGTATTTTCATGTCCCTTTCTTAGGAAAAGCGCAAAAAGCAGGACAGCCTCAAATGGGAATGAGATCAGAACCTTTGAGTTTCACTCCAAATTAACATTTAAAAGGCCAGTAATAATTCCTGAAAAGTCAGAGTAGCCAAATGAAAGAAAATATGCACACACTTATTTGAAATTCTTAATGGAAATGTGTTCAACACAACCTTTTTCACAAAAAAAAAAAAAACTTATGGGATAGCAGTTTTCGTATGAAATAACTATGTAAGGTATATCACAAAAAGTCACTTTTGATGGAACGGAGCTGCTGGCAGCAAAATTCGCAACTCTATTTTAAAACTTTTTATAAGCATCAGTGGATCAGCATCAGCATCATTTTTTATAAGTCAGTAGAAACATAACTATCTCGACACACCCAAATTATTTCTCATATCTTATCTTCTCATACTTATCTCAAGCAGCAGTGTATGTTGTGTCATTGTGGGAGTGTGAAAAGCAGGGTAGTAAACCAGCAGGGATAGGAAGGGGGAGAGATATCGGCAAAATCCCGGCATTCAAATGAGGTCACAAAGTCCTCAGCATGGGGCGTCCACATCCCGTGTGTGTGTGTGTGTGTGTGTGTGTGTGTGTGTGTGTGTGTGTGTGTGTGTGTGTGTGTGTGTGTGTGTGTGTGTGTGTGTGTGTGTGTGTGTGTGTGTGAGAGAGGTCGAGCTCCACACTGCAGCAAAACCACTCATGAGTGCCAAATGAAGGGAGGAAGAGAAGCAAAGAAAAGAACCAACACATTTTTGGGTTTGCTTTTAACTATGGGTTTAAATAACCATGGTTCCAGCCATGTTTCCTGTTCCACACTGCATCCTTCTTTCTGTCAGATGTTCTCTCCGCATCTCACACACAAACACACACACACACATACATTCCCATCCTGCGTTCCTCTTCCTTGCCGGCTTTTGAGCTCTCCCTCACTGCCAAAAATAACCTCGGCTTTATGACGGTGGGATTTTTTTCCCCACACAAGCTGCTTATGTGTAGGGGTTGTCCCCCTCCTTTGTCTTCGCACCAGAGGATGATGAGGGTTTGGTGGGCATCATACTAAACCGGGCACGCCAAGCTCTGCCCTGCCGCATCAGGCTGGGCTGTTTCCATGGTGACATGCCATCCTGCCTGCAAAGTGAACACCATTCAAAACAACGTGGCTACATTTCCATACCTGAATGAAACTTTGATCCGACTGAAAGGGCTAGATCATTCGTTTAATAACCTGTTAAACAAATGAATAAATCACCATTTACACTTTCAAATCCAAACGCTTTTCTAATTAGCATGCATTCTGTGCAGGTGCATTTTTGCTGATAAATATTGCAGCTCCTGTAAGGAAAGTTCGTGTTCCACATTTAAGAATGATTTAAAAATAGCCCCCAAAGCCACTATTTTGAAGTAGAAGGTCACTGAAAATTAAATCTTTTGGCCTTCAAGTAATTAGGAGTAGGCTACTTTTTGCAGAGAACACCTAGCATACTGAGCGGCCATTAGCTACTGTTATGATAAAATTGACTAAATACGCATACATTTTGTCTGGATTACATATAATGTACACATAAAGAGAGATTGGCGTTAGAAGCCAGTAATCCAGTTAACAGTTTAAAAAAAGAAAAAGAAAATCAATGGAACCCCTCAGTACGGTATTTTATGACTATAATTTGACTGTTAAAATATTAGGGTCATTAGTTAAAATGTACAATATCGTATTTGACTGTTGAATGGTGTCATAGGTGTTTTTTTTCGCAGAACAAGTATAAGAATTTTTATTAATTAATTTGATTCAAGGTATTAAACCCATTCAATTCAACTGACTCAAGAATCAAAATGTATTTTTATCAGCAGTATTTACTTACAATTAAGTTGTTGGCTGTTTGGGGACTATAGAAAAAGCCAGCTTGGTTGGAAAGTTTAAAAATAAAATGTAATTAATTAAATTAAAATAAATTAAATTAAAACTTTTATGAGCAGGTGTGTCCAAACTATTGACTATAAGAAGTCAAATATAAATATAACGACTTTGATAATGTCAGATTCTGATATCTGCCACTGTAACAAAATTGGAAAAAAATTGCAGTCCATTTTGAAAACTGTTGCTTCAGGGTACCCAGTTTGTCTGAAATCTGCAATCGGATCGAATTCATTCTGGTCGACTTAAATCTGTACATGTTGTGAAACAGATCGAGTGACTCAGCGGTGAGGAGAGTTTAGGGTGTGTATTTGCAAACATGTTCTCTCAATAGCTAAATCTGGAGGACGATGTTCTAGATGCCTATGTTCTGCTGTCATCTTTGCTCTCTCTGTGTTTCTGATGCAGTTTCTCATTCCCCCAAGTGTGCACTTGCTCCAAGCGCCGAGCCAGAAGAGCAAGAGGATTAAGAGGAAGCACTTTAATAGCGTCACCCTCTAAGCTGCTGCGTTCAGGACAAAGCTCCGCTGTGCCCTGTCACATCTGCAATGCAGCAGTGCTGTGTTTACAACCGGGATCCTGGATCCTAACACGCGTTACAAATGCACACGCACAGCTGCAAGTGCGCTCGCTTGGTGACACGTCAGCCAAGTGAGTCGCTGCTGAACAGTAACGCAAGTGCAAAATTCTTTTATGCTTCTGGGGTGTGCTTCCTTCAGAAAGAACAAAGCCCCTGTGGACTTGTCTCACTCGGTTACTCATAGGCACGTCCTAATTTTTGCCGCGTTACTGGGTTAAAAAATGGCCAAAACTTATCGCAAACTTCATCAAATGACATCGTTATAATAGTTTACTTAATGTTAGCTCGCTTGCTAGTGAACGTGGTTACTAGTTTTTAACTTCATAGCTAGCTTGCTAGTGGGTATGTTAGAATAATTATTCTAACATTTTGTATAATGGAGGACATAACATAATATTAGCTAGCTTGCCAGAAAAATCAGCTATTGCTCCTCATTACACAATATAATGGTTAGCCAGCCAGCAAAATTAGCTATTGGTTTAAATTACAAAATATAATTGTTAGCCTACTGTTAGCTAGCTTGCCAGCAAAATTAATTACACAGTGCATAACATTAGGTGGCTAGCTAGCGAACCTGACTCCTGGTCTTACTTCAGTAATATTATATACTATAATTAGCCTGATGTTATCAAGCTTGCTACTTGATTCCCAGGTTTAACTAGACAGTAAAATGGTTTGCCTCTTTGTCCATTGATTCTTTCTTTGGCTTCTTCTTGACCATGCCTTCATGCATTTAAGCATGTAAGTAGAGAACATGCTAATGACATGGAGCCTATTTAGGGGCTTTGAATGTGGGCACAGGCAATTTCCTGTCCTATAGATATGTTAAATTAAAATTTAAGGTTCACTCTTGTTGACACAGGGGCGCTTGTCATTCGGCAAAATCAGGACATGCTCCAATTGACCTGGCTATCTGATACGGCGAGAGAGCAGATAAGTGTGAGCATTGTGCTGCAAGAAGTCTTGGCCAGCGTAACATAAACTTCCACAGTCAACTGAAATCAGAAATATGATTCTCAGCTCTTCAGGAGAAGGGGAAGGGTAGGAAAGCCTTGATGTTTTCAGTTTGGAATGTGATCCAGAAGTCTGTACATACCCACAGGTCCATGCATTATGTGTCATAACCACACCACCTTACCGCTGATTTGAAACGAGCATTAGGAATTCTCAAATCTGATTGGTCAGAATTTGTTTTAAGAAGGTTCTAACATGTTATCATTTCTTTAGGAACTTACACCTGGACTGGCTCCACATAAGCACACTTATAAACATGTAATCATCTGTAACTTTAGGTTTTCTGACACAGGAATGTCTTTACTTTGGAGGGCTTTGCATTTTATTGTCTTAACTTCAAAAAACAGAAGAAAGAGAGACCATTGATAGCTGTTGTAAGTGATAACCTCTTTCACGAACATTCCACTATATCAAATTTATCAGTAAATGGATAAAAAGTAGGTTGTGACGTTCTTTAATAAATACAATATTGTTAGCATGAGAGGAATTAAACACTTCGGGACATGCTGTTATAGGAAAGTAATCACCTCTAGAGTGGTAACGGTCACTTTGTGTCGAGCCTTACTTAGCTAAAGCCAGGTCAAAGGCTTGGTCATTCTGTGACGCTCACTTTTTGACCAACTAGTGCTCTAGAGAAGGAACTAAAAAGGTTCTTGGAACTACGGCGCCATACTAAAATTGGTAGAAAAAGTCCAAAGTTCCTGTATCACTGAAAGGGCTCCTGCAGTGAAAATGTGGCCAAAATTTCGGAATTCCTGTAAATGGTCCTGCGGTGAGAATGTGGCCAAAGTTTCTGAAATTCCTATAAAAATTCCTGTGGGGAAAATCTTTCCAAAGTGCCGGTATCTCTAAAAAGGTTCCTGGCTCCTGAGTTCCTGCAAAGGTTCCTGTGGTAAAAATGTGCCTATACAGAGAGATGGAGGGAGAGAAAGAGGGGGAGATGGAACGCTGGCCTGTTCAGTGAAAAGTGCTCCTCAAAGGCTACGAATCAAAACATGGCATCCATTTTAATGGCCTTATAAACGATCCAATTATCTGACCTCTTATAATAGGTGAGCGCAAATGAGCTCAAATTGCTTTTGATTCTTTTTTTTTATTTATTTATTTATTTTATTTTTTTATTTTTTTTTGGCCGTCCTCGCTGAGAGAGGAAGAAGTGTTCAGTGGAAAACAAAAAGCCTGAAAAGCCATAGGCGTTAGTAGAAATCTATTTGGGCCACTAGAGAGTGAATGGTTCCTGAGAGGCGCAGATTATTTCTCTTTACATCATTAAAGTGCCACATTTTATTCGACTTTATACATCAAATATGGGCTTGTGAGTTAAACCAGAGTCCCGGAAGGCTTTCTTTGTTTGGTGAACGTGAGGTGAACAAGGGATTGTTTGCTGATATTGGCTGCTCCCCAAATCTGTGGCTGTTCTTACTAATCATTCTAGAAATTCACTTCTATTAGAGTTGCACTCTCATATATATATATATATATATATATATATATATATATATATATATATATATATATATATATATATATATATATATATATATATAT
>CM040976.1:29602727-29637727 GCA_022985145.1 Pangasius djambal | reverse complement strand
CCAGTTTAGCGAAATTTGAACGTGTTTCTGATGTTTATAAATTGAGTTAGCTTGTTTCTATGTATCCACAAATGTAATAATGCTTAATGTGAAAAAGCTAGAGTGTGACTGAAGAGATTTTTCTTGCTCGCTGTAGGCTTGCTTAAACGGGTATAGCTTTGATTTAGACTTAACCTGAGAGATTTTGTGGTAAGAGCCATGCAGTTATGAACTGTAGCATTTAGGAAACGATGTGGATTATAAGATGTTAGGAGACTGCTTGGAAACTCGGGAGTAATATCTACAAGTTTCAATACCAAAATCTGACGAGTAGAGATTGCACGCTTTGCAGGTCTATGTCAGTTTGCAGATAACTGCTGATTAGCAAGCAGACTATTGGCTAGTTGTGGTGAATGCTTTTTGTGAAGCAAGTATCCTATATCTTGAAATCTCAAAATCCAAGTTCTTCAAGTTCTCTCGTCCATGCTTACTCATGAGAATTCTTTCTAGTAAGACCTCAGTTTGGACAGAGTTAGATAAAATCTGAGCTTTTATGCACTAGAGGTGCGAGTGATTTATGTCCCCTCCAATGTTAAATCCCTGTACAGCCACTAAAGATGTTAAATTGTAGTGATGGAGAAATAAAGGAGCCACGGTCTTCTGTCTTCTGGGCTAATTTGTGCTCGATCTCTTGCCAGGGAATAAATCAGGGGATAGATCCAGTCTCTTTCTAGCCGACTTTGTAGTAAATAAGTAGGGGAACTCTCTAGAGGGCACGGCTTGGCTTTCTCTGCACTAGAGTGGATTGTTCTTGTTTGTGTAGCAAATCTTTTGCTTTCGGTAAGGTCAGCTACGGGTGGAGCTGCACTGCAGCGTATTGACCACAAAGCCTCTGCTATGCAGTTTGGAAATAATGTCCATCTCTTTTTAGAGTCAAAACAGCTTCGGATCATATACCAGTACACCAAGAGCATCTGGTTTGTGTATCAGAAAATATCCACCCTTTTCTGGTCTTTGTTTCGCTTTCTTTGTTTTTACAACTTCTTTTAAGTAACATTTGAACTTGTTAAAAGTTTGCTCTGGCCTTTGTCCATGTTGAAACTTTCCCTTCAAGTATCGAGTCACTATGGATTACCCAGGGGCTGCAGGGACATTGAGGCCCTTTTCCTGATGTTAATTACCCCAGAGCTAGATAGAGTTTCTTACTCTCAGTCTCTCCCCACATGTCCAGATCTCTTGCTGTTATTTGTCTCAGGACGTTTCTCCATCCATTCTTTATCCAGCTTACTTCCGTGTTTTCACTTTAGCTTAACGATAACTGAGGATTGAAAGAGAGAGGATATATCAGGACAAGGCATCTTTCTCCGACTTCCTCGAGCTCCTTTGATCATTTTAACACTGCATCCCAAAACCTAGCATACTGATGATCCTAGTAATGAGAGAGGCGCAGTCTGCACTGCATGTGTGTGAAATTATTCCTGTAAATTCATCACATTTGTCAGCAGTTTTGTTAGGAAAACAAGCAGGTTTCACTCAATGTACATTAGCATTCTCTCTAGCAGTGTAGAACTACTTCTTAAAGATGCAATATGTAATGTTTGAAAGTGTTTTTGGACATTGTAATAATTAAATTAAACAACTCCAAATATGCCTATGTTATTTGCAATATCATGTTATAAATAAATCTGGATAGTTTCCGGTCACATTTTTCTGGCCCAGAAATTAACCCCGCCCCCTGCTGAAAAAGAACTTTTGCAAATATTTTGCATTTTACTTCAAAGCAGAGGGACCTAAAAACTTCAAACGGCTCCTTTAAAGTCACCTCAGAATTTATAAAACATGGTTCTCTTTCAGAGATATTACTTTGAGAGCACAGACACAAACGAAGATCAAGAAGAAATGAAAATCCCATTGGAAAATATTAGTATTGAACATGTGCTAGGATTGTATTATGGCATCATAAAATATAAGAGCCAATCATCTTCCACTATGCAAATGCAAGCCATGCAAACAAACAAGTCTACCGAGGTTATGGATGGGTGTATAGGTTTCAGGATTTTTTTTCTTTCCGATTAGCATGGTCATAGATTCTGGATTTCTTGATGAGAGTAAAACTATTTGGTGCCTTCTAATACTTTCTTCTGATCTTTTATGAGATTTTTGGGGAACAAAAAAGATCCCCAAAAAAGAATTATTATTATTCAATATAGAGGAAAAAAAAAATCTTTTTCAGGCTGCTCCTTGAGAACAGGTTATTTCCAGCCATAACACATCTGATTCAGTCCGAGTCTCAGTATTATAGGCAGACACGTTAAATTAGGCTGGGAAATAAAATTCTGCTGGACGTCAGATCTCCGAGAGCCGATTTAGGCATCTTCGCTTTAGTGCTGCAACCAAGGCTGGTCAGATCAGATAACTGCAGCATATTTTCTGCTCATCTGTGTGTGTGTCCTGATAGATTATCTCTGCTAGGGTGGGGGTAGAGAATGATGATATTACTCTCTCCCAGCCTTATCTGATAGTGTAACATCAGTTCATAAAGAGGCTAAAACAAAGCCAAGACTCTGCTGGCAGCTGGCTAGAAACAATATTGCCCAAAAAGAAAAAGAGAGAGAGAGAGAGAGAGAGAGAGAGAGAGCTCCAGTGGATCCTTTAGTGCAATGAATAAAGGCTGGGACAGGACAAGGATGAACAATGAAGATGGGAAGAGAAGAGGTGGGGAAGGGAGGAAAGGAGAGGGTGTGCAGATTAATTTCACAGGGACGGATGAGCGCAGAGGAGAGAATGTGCAGAATAAATACAGATGAGAGGAAGATAGGAGAAGATCTGCAGATTAGTTACAGAGGAGGGGAAGGGGAGAAGAGAAAAGAGGAGAGAGAGGTGTAGGCTAATTACAGGGGATGGTAGAAGAAAGGAGAGGAGATGAGGTACAGATTCATTCCAGGGGAGAGGACAGGAGATTAATTACAGGTGAGGAAAAAGTGAGTATGGAAAATATTTTAAATGTACACAAAATTACATGCCTTTTTAAACCCCTGGTTTGTTTGGAATATTCCACATTCCTGAAACTCCTTAGTTTCCCTTTATAATTTCACGGAATAATTCATAGTAGTTATGTAAGAAATATAAAACACTTTGGGGGTGTGCTGTTATAGAAAAATAATCAACCTGAGTTACTGCTTCCACTCAAAAAAAAAAAAAAAAAAAAAAAAAATTTAAATAAATCCATGATCTTGTGATCAAGTGTTTTATTCCTCTTACACCACAGCAATTACGCAATGATTACAATTTTTCCTTATTAAACAATTACATCATCCTTTTTTTTTATCCATTTATAGTTACATTCTATGTTCTGATGTTTGTTGAAAAACCACAAAAGTTAGTTCTTGTTATCGCTTGTTATAGCAGCTATAAATGCCCAGTCCCTCACCAGCCTCACTTGTCAGCCTGACACATTAACAAGGAAAAAATGCATCTTGTCATGTTACCGAGAAACTAGAAAGTGCAAAGTGCAAAATCTCTCAGTTCGGGAAAAGTTACTGACACTGGAGTCTCCTTCTATAATTGTTAAATAAATGTGTCCTTACAGGAAGGTTCGTGCGTTTTTCTTTGTTAAGTAACAAAAACCTTTTAAAATATGTTTATTATTCTGCTTAGATTATGCGGCACATCCGCCAAACAAGTATATGTGAATTAGCTGTTACTTTATATTAATATATATATATAACTTTTGACTAATCTGAATTGAGAATTCAACCGTGCCAGTGCTTATTTATAAGGAATAAGATGAGAGTTTAAGGGATTATGCAATATTCAGTGTATGTAAATAGCCCATGAATTGAGTTATTAGTCATTAAGCCAGATAAAGTGTGTGTTTTTTTGTACTTATAAACCATTAATAACTTTTTAAGCACTATTGATGTTGCACATCTGCAATCTACAAATGAAATTGTTGAAACTACATAATTTATTTATTTATTTTATCTAAACCTTAACACCAGTGCAGATTAATTACAGAGTAGAGCACCATTATTACAGATGAGGGGAGGTCGAAGGAGTACAGAATAATAACAGAAGAGTGGTAGAGGTAAGAAGATGAGAAACCGTGCAGATTAATTAGAAGAGAGACGAAAGGTAAGGTGAAGAAATTGGAGAGAAGAGATGAAAGGGGAAAGAAAAAGGAGGGGAAGAAACATGATGGGAACAGGAGGTTGATTACAGAGGAAGAGATTTCTCTAGTGCGCGCACTCTAGCCTGGGTTTATTCTTTCTCTGCCTCCATTAGTGGGTAGGGTGGAGTTCTCTCTCTCTCTCTCTCTCTCTCTTTCCCTGTAATCACAACCCAGGCTGCACACACTCACAGCAGAGGATAAAGTGAAGCCTGCACAATGTTTGGAGGACATTGAGGGTACACAGACTGCCAGAGTATTTTTATAGCAAGACACAATAAGAAGGCACAGATGGATGTGCTCACAAGAACGAGCCTACAGGATGTTATCAGAGCTGTAACATGCTATATTATACTATCCTAGTAAAAACCACAGAAGCTGACCAAGGGTCACTTTGCTGAAGAATTTAATGGTAATACTTGGTACATAAAAATGTATTTACATAATACAAGCAATATTTATATTCATGTATACAAAAAAGTGCACTTTTGCCAGTAAACCTACAATTTAGCACCTTTAAAATACAGCATCAATTTTAGGCCCGACATCAGAAACACCTGGAGAGCACCGGGTGTTTAAGTCCCAGCTTGAACAAAATTTTTTATAATTGCAAACATGATATATTTTCAATGGCTGACATATGTGTTTTGCTCAAGTGTGTATGGAAAGGCTCAGTGTGATAGGCAAGCTGTTACAACTCTCAATTCCCAATAGAAGGTCCTAACAAAATATTACCTAAATTTACCCCAAGCCAAATCATTCTTCATGCCTTTTGTGCTCCAATTCTGATGTTTGACCTCTGCCTTGTTTAATTCCAGTCATCTGAAAGTCCACAGTAACATCTGGATTAGATGTAGAATGGAGCAGATTTTGGTTGAGCAATAAACTCTGCTGGCAAGATTAAAGTATATGAGCCATGTTTGCTAAGCCATTTGGAAGTGACAGCTTACTTTAATGTTAGCATGGTAATGTGCTTGTATGAGTCAATACAAGCTTTCCTCGCAGTCAAATGTTTGATCTGATTAACAACTAGCCTCACTCCATATCATGTTTTTGATAGTATGATCACCTGAAAAAAAATTTCTTGTAATATACCAACTCCAGACAATACTAGCCTTAATCTGAGTCAATTTTTCGATTGCAAAAACACCTGAAAATCTCTGTTTACTATATATATATAAACTTTCTTCTCATATGCTAACTGAAGCTAAGGCATGTTTTTTATAATACTGTAACCTGAAAATGGATTTTCTGGTAATATACTAAAAATACTCATTCTGAGTCAGGTTTTTGATTGCAGGATCTCCTGCAAATATCATAAATGGACTGTCTTGTTATTTGAAAACTCTAGTGCTAGTCCCACTTAGAGCCAGTTTTTTGATGGTAAGATCAACTGAAAATCTCATAAATGAAATTTCTTGTAATGTGCTAACTCCAGCTGATACAAACTTCACTCTGAGACATGTTTTAATAGTATTATCACTCGAAATGGGTCTTCTTGTAAAATACAAACTGCAGAGAACACTAGCCTTACTCTGAGTCAGTTTTTTATGGTAGGATTAGCTGAAAATCTCAAATGGACTTTCTTGTGAAATGCTAACTCTAGACAGTACTAGTCTCATTTGAGGTCAGTTTTCGGATAGTAGGATCACCTGAAAATCTTGTCATATACCAGCTCTAGCCAATACTAGCAATTATTCTGAATCAAATGGCAATATCACCTGAAAATCATATCTTAACCTTCTTGTGATATGCTAACTTCAGCCAAAACTAGCCTTGTTCTGGGTCAGTTTTGATAGCAAAATCACCTGGAAATCTCATAAGTGTACTTTCTTTTGATATGCTAACTCCAGCTAATACTAGCCTCACTCTGAGGCATGTTTTGATAACAAAATCACCTGAAGATGGATTTTGTTGTAATATGCTATCTACAGAAAATACTAGCCTCGCTTTGAGGCATGTTTTTGACTATATTATCACTGAAAATGGACTTTCTTGTTATATGCTCACTCAAGCTAATACTAACCTCACTCAGAGGCAGGTTTTTGATTGTAGGATCAACTAAAATCATGTAATTTGGATTTTCTTGTGATGAACTAACTCCAGCCAATACTAGCCTCACTCTGGGACCTTGCTGTGGTTCAGGTTTTTGATGGTAGGATCAACTGAAAATCACATAGATGTATTTTCTAGTAGTACAGTGAAGCGAGTATAACTATGTCACATGGCAGTGCCTGAGACAAACACAGGAACTCGATAGTGTTTCTGTCAGATACTTGCTATGGCTATAGTTGTCACTGGCCTGAATTTGACGTTACAGCTGCAAAACAACCTGGAAATCAAGACTAAACAAAACCCAGACTCGCACACATACATGCAGAAAACTTCTCCAAAATAAGCAAACACTAAACCTCCTCAATGCCATTAAAACCACATTTATACGGTGGGGCAAATTTAAAAAGATCCAAATGGTTGGAGTTTTCTGTAGACACTGTCTCACCATGACCTGCTTATAGCCCTTCATTTAATTGTTTATACAGTAATAACATCAATGTTGAATTAACTCTGCCTCAGCCAAGAGTGGTTTTCTCTGCCCAGAACTAGCCATTTTAGGTGGTAAAAATGTCTTTAACAGCAAATATAAGTCCAACCCACACACTTTTTTGGCCTCTACCAACTTTTCTATTGACTAATATTGGATTTGACAACAGGCTGTTTTATTAGGTAGTGTATATAAAAAAAAAAAAAATTTTTTAAAAAGTTATGTGCGGTTTATTCCGAGCAAGAACCCACCCCCCTGTCCTTCATTACTCTCTCTCACTGACTTGTTCTCTGGTTGTGATTAAAGATAGTTGGTCTGGTTTCCTGTTTCTGGTGTCTATAAACACAGCAGCCCTAACGCGGCTGGGTTTCCTTCCAGAGACAGATGGGTGGCCTCTTTTTCTTTCAGCTCCAATCAATATCAGTGGCACAGTATTAAGACAGCTCAGTTTAGACACTTTAACACTACTCTGTTTATTTTTTCGATGTTCCCTTAGAACTGTCCCTTAGTTCTTCCATGCCATACCATCCTAGCAATCCACAATGTGACAGTGTGAGCTTTACACAATGCAATCATGAGTAATGGGGTGCATTTGCACACGAGACAGAAAAGCATATTTACTGTGCCAAACTGTTAAAATTGATTGCCTCAGCTATGCTTTGTGGCCGTTTTACCATAAAGCCTCCCTTTGGTCATACTTTAGTGCTGAATCATGTTAAAAATGAATCCCTCAGGGTGCATTGTCTGAACACACAGGGCATGTAAAAAAAACTTTCAAGCTTCATTTTTGTACAAGGACAAGTGTAGTTTAGTGGTATATCACATCCGTAATGCTAATTTTCCTGTTCCTGTTGCTATTTTCATGGTCATCATTAAAATGCCTAAGCTGATATGAGTGCAGCAAGAGGGGCGACAATCAAAATCTGCCAGTACCATCATATTTAAACCACTTTGGGCCAAAATTGCAATAATGATACTGACAGTGCAGATGCAAGGGTAATGGTATTTTTCTTTTTTTTTTTATATTTGTACACTATTTCGGTCACCTTATATTACCCAATATCTAACTAAAGACAATTGATTTAATTACTTTATCCTTTAAAAAAACAATTAAATGCCAGGCTTGCCACATTTATTGACAATGTAGAAACAAGGCATTAGCTATGACCTACATTTGAAACCTGCTAAATTGCACCAAAAGACAGAAAACATAATTGTTATTGTTATTGATAAATAGCCAGCTGACTGATATTGCAGGCAGCTGCTCATTTATACCAGTGAATTTATAACTGGAATCCAATCGTATGTCATTACACCAAAAGTGTACAAGGGAATAGGATAAGTTGATATAATTCATTCAACCATATCGCTTCATAATGTATTCATCCTGTACCACACACCAACTATCTAATGCCTTATTTCCACATTTATGCTAAAATAAAATGGACCAATTCTTTTTCATTGCATTTTTGAAAGTTAGCGGAGTTTTTGGTTCCTGCATAGGTATTGCTGCTGCTGCACCTTCACTCCTGTCACTCTGTATTGGTGTTAATGGCACTGAAAAAGCCTATCCAACTGGTATAAGCAAAGACCTCAACACACACAAGCTTTTACTCAGACCAGGCTAGTTCCAGAGACACGGTAAAAAGTAAAAACGATGATCCAGGACAAATGCTTATATAAGTCTGGAGTATTTTCCAGTCAACCCCCTTTCAGGAAGTGAGGATTTTTTGGAAAGACAGATACAGTACAAGTGACCTGGTTTCCTTTCACAATGTGTAATGCTATGCTCAGAAGAAGCTTCTGAGATGATTTAAAGGATATTCTGCCTAGTTTTGCTCATTGATAAGTTAATGAGGCTGCTCTGCAGCCAAATTAATCATATGTAACACAGCAAAAATCAAAAGGGTTAAAAGGGTACCAAAGGTACCAAATCAAATTGTTAGTGAGTGACCTATTTTTTTTAGCACCAATATGTTAATCATCTGTCAGCTAAATGTACCTAATGCACTGTTATTATTAAATTAGAACTGTTTCCTTCCTCTTCAGAGAACTCCATTGGCACACATTTTCCCTGAGAGAAACCTTAATCCGTAATTCCCACTCTCAGTATTGGGATACCATCCATGCGATGGGGTCTCTATGCGGCAGGAGCCACCAGGTAGCCATTGAAGGTGATGTAGACGTCAACGTCATCGCTATAAATGGCATTCTCACGCTCACGCTTGAAGAGGCGCACCCAGACTTCATCATTAAGCTCAAGAGAAAGCATGACGCTCTGGCTCTGCATGATGGAGCGGTCACTGGGCTGAGCATACAGGATCACTTGCTCACGTTCATTCTGCATCAGGTGCAGGTAGGTCTCCTTGAAGTTCCACGTGTGGATGTTGATGTTGAAGAAGTAAATGCCCGGCACATAGCAGTAGAACTTGCCTTTAAACATGTTGAAGTGTTCATCAAGATTAACAAAGACGGTGTCAAAGAGCAGTGCCTGGTAATAGTCATCGCTGTGGAGGGCCTTCCTGCGGCCCACCGAGAAGGTCGAGTGCTGTGTCTTGCAAGGGTCTCCTGGAGCTCCAGCCTGCCCTTTGCTACCTTTAGGGCCAGCGGTGCCTCTGGAACCTGGAGGACCTTCTGCTCCTGGCTTACCCGGAGTTCCTCTCTCACCTCGATCGCCTTTATCACCTGTGAGACAGGAACAAATGAATGGATAAGAGGATGGAGGCATGGAAATTTAAAGTGTGTTGGTGAGGGAGTGAGTAACAAAGCTAGGGAGACAATAAGTGAATGAGTGAGTGATGGCGCAACTAAGTAAGTAAGCAAAGATGTCAGTGGGCAAGGCAATGAGTGGATGAGCGAGTGAGTGACTCCAAACACCACACAGTTCACATTATGCACTAGGAACCCTACAGCTGTTAGGCAGCAATAATGAAATCCATCTAGGTAAAATCCAGCTTAACACACCATGTTCAATAGCCTCAGAGTATTACAGACTTTTTCACTTCACTGGCTCTTACCTGGAACTCACTATCCTGATGTGAAAAGCCATGAGAAATGAGAAATGTAGTGTGTATAGTATATAAGGATTTGAGCCCTGGATATGGATCCTGAATTTCACAAGCACTATTTCACAGTAAAGTAGATCTGCACATCGTCCAACCACACATTGTTACTGTTCCCATTCATAGCTGTTCCAGTGAATCCACCAGAACAGCTTTTACTGAGCCCTGAGTAAGCACAGGCGGTCTGCAAGAAACTGAGTATTCTCAAGCCTGTAATCTCAGAACACAGACAAACACAACACACATGTTGCCGCTTGTAGTTTACTGCCACATAGGCAAGTTTCCTGCCAGTTCTGTACTCCTCTAGAGCCTGCTATCGCCTCTCGGGATGACTTCTACTGAGTCAGCTCGTTTTTTTCTGATTAAGAAAGCAGAAGAGAGCCGAGAGCTGTGGTCTGAGTGCAGGGGTCTGAGGTTAGAGCCAGTGCACCAGTTTTCAGAACTGGAGGGTTGGTTTGAGTTTCTGTGTGTTAGACACTGAGTTCGGCAGAGAAAAGCGATGACAGCATGTGAGAGAGACTGAGTGCGCATGTGTGTGTGAGTGAGGGAGACGGAGTGGGGGAAAGTAAGCGTGTTAGTGGGTGTGGCTAGTGTTTAGGGTCATCACTGGGTTACATATGATATAGGACTTCTGTTCCTCTCTGATCACAGAAACACTGATACGCTGCTTGGTTAATCTGAGACTCAAGTAGGCACATACTAAAAGCAGAGGAGTGAGTGAGTGAGAGAGAGAGTGGGTGAATGAGTAAGGAAGGCACTGAGTGAGCTAGCATGGTAGTGGGTGAGTGAGTAAGTAAGCAAGGTAACAACATGAGGGTGTGAGTGAGGGGGTGAGTGGAAGAGTGAGTGATACGCAGAACAGAAGAGTTTGTTCATGTGTGAAAAATATAGCCATTAATATCTTAACAAACAAATAAGGGGTGTAACATAGTGCTACTATCTGTATCTCTTTAGTGCTCAAAATATTTGTATCTATTTTGATATTTGGAATAAAACTGGAAGTGGGAATGATTTATACCAAAATATAGTCGTTATGTTTGTTTATATATATATATATATATATATATATATATATATATATATATATATATATATATATATATATATACACACACACACTATATTGCCAAAAGTTTATGCACATGAACTTTAATGACATCCCATTCATAATCTGTAGGGTTTAATATGGAGTTGGCCCACCCTTTGCAGCTATAACAGCTTCAACTCTTCTGGGAAGGCTTTCCACAAGGTTTAGGAGTGTGTTTATGGGAATTTTTGACCATTCTTCTAGAAGCACATTTGTGAGGTCAGGCACTGATGTTGGACGAGAAGGCCTGGCTCGCAGTCTCCGCTATAATTCATCCCAAAGGTGTTCTCTCGGTTTGAGGTCAGGACTCTGTGCAGGCCAGTCAAGTTCCTCCACACCAGACTCTGTCATCCATGTCTTTATGGACCTTGCTTTGTGCACTGGTGCGCAGTCATGTTGGAACAGGAAGGGGCCATCCCCAAACTGTTCCCACAAAGTTGGGAGCATGAAATTGTCCAAAATGTCTTGGTATGCTGAAGCATTAAGAGTTCCTTTAACTGGAACTAAGGGGCCAAGCCCAACCCCTGAAAAACAACCCCACACCATAATCCCCCCTCCACCAAACTTTACACAATGCTGGCAACTGCCAAACCCAGACTCGAACATCGGATTGCCAGACAGAGCAGCGTGATTCGTCACTCCAGAGAACACGTCTCCACTGCTCTAGAGTCCAGTGGCGGCGTGCTTTACACCACTGCATCCGATGCTTTGCATTGCACTTGGTGATGTAAGGCTTGGATGCGGCCATGGAAACCCATTCCATGAAGCTCTCTACACACTGTTCTTGAGCTAATCTGAAGGCCACACGAAGTTTGGCGGTCTGTAGCTATTGACTCTGCAGAAAGTTGGCGACTTCTGCGCACTGTGCACCTCAGCATGTGCTGACCCCACTCTGTGATTTTACGTGGCCTACCACTTTGTGGCTGAGTTGCTGTTGTTCCCAATTGCTTCCACTTTGTTATAATACCACTAACAATTGACCGTGGAATATTTAGTAGTGAGGAAATTTCATGAATGGACTTATTGCACAGGTGGCAACCTATCACGGCACCACGCTTGAGTTCACTGAGCTCCTGAGAGCGACCAATTCTTTCACAAATGTGTGTAGAAGCAGTCTGCATGCCTAGGTGCCTAGGTGTTATAAACTGTTATATAGGCTACAGCTGACTACAATAGTTATCTAATAATATTTTATTATTAGATTTATTTCAGTCTGTTACATTCCAGAAAGATCATAAAAGTTCACTGGACATGCTTTCAGAATCTCCTATAAAGCTGGGACACACTTTAAGTGGCAGATGATTATAATGGCTGTATGATTATTCTTTTAATACTGATGGAGAATGATTGTTTAAAAATGACACATCAACCGTGTTTCGTCTTGCAGGATCACCTTCTCAACGTACACACTTGTAGGCTGTAGCTTTCCTATTCATATTCATTCTGACTAATGTAATATATACATGTATATTTTTCAACATTTTTTGCTTAAACTTCAGGCACTGAAGTGCTCACTTACACTTAAAACACTTTTTTATGCAAACAATTTGGATGTAATTGGAAGAAAGCCTGGATGTTAATCACACTAATATTAGCACACCGCACATATTTATCTCACAGCTGATCCTAGCACTATAGTCTTAACAGTTTTTCCCCTAAGTTCCTGCCTTTAATGAAAATACTTGCTGCGCCACATTAAGATTTGAGAGCACCTAGATAAGCAAGTCCTTAATTACAAAGAATGAGGTTTTCAGTGGAGCAGTTTTTATATTATTTCATCACCTTTTTATTTAGTCTGTGACACCATTACAGTATACATTGTAACCTGTATACTAGGAAAATATAGATTTTCGATGCCTCACCTTTGAGAATGGTCATGTTAATGAACGTGCGAACCTCTGGAGTCTGATAGGCCACGGGACGGGGCGAGCTGCTGAGGGGCGGGTCCAGGTGATCGCAGCACCTGCGGCAGTATTTGGGTGGTGACCTGGAAGGGGATGGGACAGAGGCCACCAGGGGGAGGAGCAACAGCACAGGTAAAAAGAATCCAGACATGACCACACCTGAAGAAAATAGGCAGATAGAGAGAGAGAAACAGAGTGTAAATAAATAAATAAATAAATAACTACTGAATCGGGAGAGAAAGTACAGAGTAATGGAAAAATAATGAATTCTGCATGTTGGCAGAGCCTCAGCATAATTATTGCAGATGCATGGATAAGATGCATTCATTAGGAATGGATCGGAACAAATAAATCAGGCTCCGTCTAATAAGAGCATTGACTATAATAGGTCCAGTGTGGACAGATCTCTGTAATGCATTCAGTACATAGAAGAGACAATGCAGTCATAATGGGCATTAGGAAATTAGCTCTCATTTCATCTCTGCCTAAAGAGAGTAATGCAGCGATGCTTTAATCCTTTAGACTGTCCAGTTCTCTCACCTCCTCATCTGTGCACTCTGATAAGGTTCCAAAGCTTCAACTTTCATGCAAATATCACTGTCAGAACCATCACTAACTAGCCTAGCTGAGTCTCTGTGCCACAACTGGGTCACAGCGTTTGCTGTTTTCAATATTTCTTTGTTGGATTTCCCATGAATATGATGTAGCACGTTGCTGGAAAATGGTGAGAGAACATAAGCTCTTAGTCTTTTATTTTTAGGAGCCAACAGTGAAACCTGACCAATCCTTACGTTTGAGTTTTATTTTTTCCTTTTGTAATTGCGCTAACAATGTGTGATCAGCGCAGCAGACAACTTTTCAAGTTAATTTTCAAGTACAAACTCATTGAATGTGTTTCAGGGTGGAGATTTCCTTTATGGTATGATTAGTGTTCTTACAAGTTTGTTTGCATTGATTTAAACAAAATCCTACGACAACGCGCTTGTTCGTTCGAATTTGGACAGATTTCTCCTAAAAATCTAGAAATGATATTTTGACTGTATAACATACATCAACACTGAGCCATTTATTTAAAATAAAACTGAATTATTTTCCACAGTGCAAGCGAGCAGAAATGCGTGACACGCGGCATGGAGAAAATGATAGTGTTTGTTTAGTGACCACATTTATTGTGATAGTCAATCTACCATAAACTGTGTTTGCTCATGCTGAATGGGCCCCAAGGACACCTGGTCAGTGCTGGTGATTTGAGAAAGCCCAGAGAGTGAGTTGGGGGGAAAAAACATTAAAATGAGACAGTGATGTCTTTTGACAAGGGCAGAAATAGAGGTCGAGCTCTTGGCATTGCAATAAACATTGGAAAGCAGGAGAAAGAGAAGGAGACGAGAGTGAGAGAGGTAGATAGAAAAATGACAGACAGAGATGTGGGAGGTGGTGCAGAACTTGGCCCTGGGGGCTATGTTGATTTTGGCTGTAATTTTCCTTGTTTCCTGAGCACTCTTCTACACCTCCCTTCAACCCATCCCCCATCAAAACCCTCGCAGCGTACATCTGTCGCTGCGCTATATTATGTTTACATCCACCCTACCTTTAGCTCACAGACATTACACGAAACGTCAGGATGGTGTATGCAGGTGCATAGTATTACTGTTTAACTTATATAAGTCCTTCAGTATCAGGGCCATCATCATGCCTCATATTCATGCTGCCTTCACAAGCTCGACAAAACAGTCTTATTTACGACCTGCAAAGTAGTAAATGAAGTCCTTGCATTCTCTCCTGCATACCTCTATTGCTCTTGTGCTTTCTTATGTTTATTTTAGTTGCCAAAAGCTTGACCTCTATTTCCGCCCTTGTCAAAAGACATTACAGTCTCACGAGCTCCTCAGATACTCCTGAGGTAAAGTACTCCTTTACTACCTGCCAAGATGCAATTATGAAGTCTTTTAATTCTCTGCTAATATATAGTCTAGTTCGTTAGGTTAATTAGTCAGAAAATTAAGTATCAAAATTGTTCTTATGGTGCCTACTTGTCATTACAATATTCATGTGAAGCATTTAGCATGGAAACCGATGTTTACAATAATTCCATCAGCGCTTGAAGACAGCATGAGTGCTACGAAAAAACGACCTGTAAAGACAAAAGTATGAAGTATTTTAATTCGCCACTAATGTATTCTAGTTAGGTAGCTTAATTAGTCAGAAACTAAGGCATCAAGATTGTTCCTATTGTTCCCATTTCATATGCAGCTGTTAACATGGAAACCAGCAGTTACAATCATTCTGTCAGTGCATAAAGGCAGCATGAGTGCTACTAAAAATTTCAACCAATCCAAGTTTATAAGCACTCTGGCCTATGTTATCTCTGTTAATTCAACATTGATGCTTAATTATTATTATTATTATTATTATTATTATTATTATTATTATTATTATTATTATTATTAGTGAATTCTGGCTTCAAATCAGTGTAAATATGAGTCATAGCATAACTCAGGTTTAGCCTTAGGATTTACTATTTTGATCCCTGTTGCCACGGCGACACCTGAAAACCTCAGTTTTGGGCTTTTTTCTGTTAAAGCAGTGGTCAGATAAAATGTGAATCAAATTCAACCAACAGAAAAGCCAATTCACTGAAGGGGAAAGGACGCAGGATGTGAAAGAGTCCCCTTTTGCTTCTGGTGGTGTTTACTTTTGTTTCAAACCAAAACATTAACATGTTAGTGTTAATTTGAAAACCTCGATCTCTTGGACCAATTTCAAAAACAAGAGGTTGGCACTGTGGTCTCATGCTGTTAGCATTGAGTAATTATCTTACGATTATCTTACTAGCAGTGTTGGAATCTCTGATATAGATGCAGATGCTACAATGTTGTCCTGCTTGGCATCCATGTAGTATCAAGATTACATGTCAGAGAAAGAACGCATGAAAATGTAGTGTTAGTTCTGCATATCCAGTAAGCAAAGGTGTGGATATTGGATCCATGAGTTGTGAGAGGGTAATTAACTGTAAGAATTAACACCTAGATTGTGTGCCAGAAGTATTCATTTATGTTGCTGAACCCAAATACAAGCCATCAGTGTAACCTGTTATCAGCATTTTACAGACTTCTATAATTGTTGGCACCCTTCATAAAAATAAGCAAAAATAATATATGAAATATATGAAGTACATTCATTTGGTAATATTTTGAGTTTGAACACATGAGGATGCTGTATAGTTTTATTTTAACTGTTTTTTTTTTTCCAACAATTAAAAGAATTATGAGAACTTGTTTCAAAATTATTGGCACCTCCAAAATTAATATTTGCTGACGCTTCCCCCCAAAGAGATTAACAGCACAGAGCCTCTTCCTGTGATATTAACAAGGGTGGAGAACATTTCCTCCACACCAAAGATTTCAACCCATTTATATTCTTTTTTTTTCTTTCTTTCTTTTTTTTTTTTTTTACATCTGTGAACTGTCATTTTTTAATCCAAAATATACATTTTCAAGGATTCAAATCAAGAGACTGCGATGGCTGTTGCTAAACATTTGATTTTGTGTCCCACAACCAATTCTATGTTAATTTGAGTGCATGTTTGTAGTCTTTATCTTCTAATCTGCAATCTTTAAGTTTTAAGATCAGTCTGCTGCCAAGTCTTAAAAGAAGACTGAACAGCAACAAAAAAGATCAATGATCCAAGTATGATCATGTGTCCACTTTCGTGCAAATTCCAGCTGAAAATTCGCTCTTTATTGTTATAGCCCTGATTGTGCTTAATTATATATTTAACTGCTTGTTAACAATTATAACCATTACATGACTTGTGTAGGTTAAGAGCAATCTGTCTTTTTTTGTGTTGAAAGCTTGATGATGAAAGAGGTCTGAGGAGAATGGTCAGACTGGTTCAAGCTGACAGGAAGGTTACGATAACTCAAACAACCACTCTTTACAACCGTGGTGAGCAGAAAAGCATCTCAGAATGCACAACAGTTGAGGCAAATGGGCCTCCTGACTAGTCACACTGGATTTTACTCATGAAATACTTCTGAAGCTCTTTGTCTTTTTTTTGTGTGCTACATCAGTGTTCTCTTTATGGTTCTGTGAACTTTTAGGACCTGAATTGCAAATGTTTTCTTGGTGACAGGCATGTCAAGAGTATATCCTCATAACCTGTAATGCACTACATGTTCCACATAAAAAAGAAAGCTTATTAGATGTTTTTTTTCTCTCATAACTACCCTATTAAAATGATTAAAATCTGTGATGGCCATTTTACTGATACTCATGACCCTATGTTATTGCAGTTACTGTATCCTGGGAACTTTGGCTGAGAATTTTATGGCAAATGTTGAGACTTTCACTTTCCTGAGGCTTTCAAAACCTTAAGAAGTGGGTGAAAGAGGAAATCTGTAGTGTTTAACTGAGTTGTCGGAATGTTAAACAGAGTCTTCGGGCTGACTCGCTCCCCCATTTTTCATGCATGGCAGATTTTTGGGCTCCTTTATGATGATTAAACATGCTGTCAACTTCTTTTCCTTTTTTGCACTTGGGCTTGTTGGACATGTCTTACTGGGAATGTTGCACAATGCACTGACTCAGTGCTCAGGTTTATTCGTCTCCTGATATATTCGACTCTAATCCATCTGTGATCCTTCCATCTTCCTCTGCATCCATTTATTTTCTGTTCACATTTTGTGCCTTCTCTAAATCATTATGATTTATTCCTATGAATGAAACTGCACACTAGTCCTTTTAAATCCAATATCCTGCAGGACAGAATAGAAATGTACACAGATCACAATGTGCAACACTAAATTTAGTGAGGGCAATTCCCACCGCGCATGCGCAGAAAAGCTGTCTCATTACTCAACACAGCCTATTAATTTTTTACTTTTATTTTGTTTTGTGAGCTACATTCCAAAAGTTTGCATATCTATGAAAGATTGTTCTGTGCAACTTTCTGGACGTGCACAGGGGCTAGTTATTAAGTGGAACGAGTCAACCCTGTACCTCTTTCCAAATCCAGATGTTTTAATACAAAGGGGGGGGGGGGGGGGGGGGGGAGAGGAAAAACTGCAAAAAGAGCCACGTCCTCACAAAGGAAGCAGCAGTAATGAGTGGAGAAAGTTGCATGCTGCATGCACACATTGCATCTCATGCATGGCAGGGTTGCCAGCACAACAGACTCTCAAGATTTTCTCAAGATTATCATAAATGTCAATCATCTCCGGCTTTCCGACTTTTTCTTCTTCTTTTTTTTTTCTCCTTTTAGATATTGCCGGTAATTTGCGCGCTGCCGTGTCGCGCGCTTGTGTGAACGCGTATTTTGCAGGCGCTATTGGAAAAGCGTGCACGTGCAAAACAAATATATTTATGATCTATTAAAGTTTGACTTACCGCAGGATCCTCATGCAGCCGATCCGAGTGCTGCTGCTGCTGCTGCTTTCCAGTGATCAGCTGGAAATTCTCTCTCTCTCTCTCTCCCTCTCTCTCTCTCTCTCTCTCTCTCTCTCTAAAGGAGTTCCCTCCTTATGAACACTGTATATGATTTTTTTTCTCCTCCTCTTCTGCTTATCCTGTATTTTAATGCATCCTCCCTATCCTTTTTTCCTGCTTTATCCCCTCCTAAATTTATAGAGCTCCTGACTTTATGTGCAGTTTTTCTAGACACACTGTGAAATCCTTGAGTGGGCTCTGGCCAAGCAAACAGAGCCCACTGATGGGCAATGCCTCAGACTGGGCACAAGCCCCTGGCTGGAAGGAAGAATGAGCAAAGTTTCAAACAGTACTGTCGTCTGTACAAGTGAAAAAGACACACATTTAGTCAAGGTGGACTAGGACCTAAAGGTGATAACATTTACAGCATTGTGGCAGACACCCTTATCCAGAGCAACTTACATTTATCTCTTTTTTTTTTTTTTTTTTTTTTAATACGACAGAGCAGTTGAGGGTTAAGGGCTTTATTCAAGGACCTAGCAGTGGCAGCTTGGTGGTGCTGGGGATTGAACGCATAACCTTCCAGTTAGTAGTCTAACAGCTTAACCACTAGGCTACCACTGCTGTCTTTTTATCATCTTTTTATGCTCCAGAATTCTGGAGTAGTAGACTTCACTGATGTTTCTGGTCAGTTGGTGCTCAAAATCGTATTCAGTCTCTGAATCTTGCTTAAGAATGCTGTTTGCACAATACTAAACTGACCACTATAAGCTTCCCTTAGGCCAGTTGCTTTCACAGACAAAAATCACACACTAAAGATTTCTTTGGATGGGAGTGGAGATCAGCGCATAATAAAAGAACGCATAATGTGACGTGTTCACTGGTGCTATTGCAACCTAAGACAGCCAGTGACAAAGTTCTGGAAGTACGAAAAGTTTCTGATTAAAGTCTCTATGAGGGGCTACTATGAAGGTCGTTTCCAGTCCACCAACAGGAGGACAGCATCAGATGATGCGAAACTCAGAAGACAGTAATACAGTAGTGGCAATGATGAAACATAAACGAAACATGCTAATGGACAGAAACACATTTTCTTCTTATTATTTCAAGTTCACTTTGAAGAACCTTTCTGTTTATGCGACCCTTATGTGAGCAAAACATTTTTTAATGTTCTTCGTTATGTAATGTGACAGTGAGAACAGCCTGTTATAGAACTCGGCCAAGATTTTATTGAGATGTCATACAGTCTGACAAGTAATAATCTTTAAAGACGGCTGTAATCACACAGCCTAAAACCCGGTTTCACTCATGACGTCAGTGCAAAATTAAAGAAGCAACTATCTGGACACTAAAATGTCTTGGCTGATTGACTTCTTTTGGCTAAGGTGAAAAAAACAAAGTGTAAATTTCATTCAAGGGGTTCTTACAGGTTCTTAATGGGGTTTTGAAGCTTATGTATGCAAGTATAACATCCATAAGCTTTTAACTTCATTAATATTTATTTATGTTTCTCTCCAGACTGAACCCGGAGCTGGCAGTGGAACAGCTTGCATTGGCATAACACTATAAACACCCTTGAACGAGACACATCCCCAAGCTATATTAAGAAGATGTTATGACATGCAAGTCCCCACTTCTGGCTAAGCTATTTAGAAAACCTGTTACTGAGGTTAAACCATTCATTGATAATCTGTATAGCAAGAAAAAAATCTAATATTTGCTGTAAAGAGAACAGTAGATAGTCAAATACCTACCTAGCTGAATACCTACTTTACCTTTCCAGTCAAACTCTTTATTAGGAAACCACTAGGTATTTAATCCAGATGCAATAAAAGAGCACAATTAACTTGTCTTAAAGACTTCATAAACCTGATTCCTGTTGCTAAGGGTCTGTTCCTGGTTAGTCCTGATGACTACCCGGACTAACAGGTACCAGCTTTTCCTCACACAGACTCAACACAGCGTGGAGGCTTTAGTTAAAATGAATCATGAACAAACCTGACTTTGTTTGCATCTGATTAGTTGTATAGCATATGGATCGTGTTTTTAACTTCCCTTAGATTGTTTGTTTTAATGACCGGATCATTACACGTGCGTGCTGTAAACAACACGTGGCATAATCTGCCAACAGGCTTCATTAAGGTGGAACAGCGTGGTGAGGAAATGGCTGCCAAAATTAAGTATAAGCTATCATTATTGTCATCATCAAGTATCATCAAGTTCGCTTGAGAGAATGACTCTATCGGGGCATGTATAATTATTATTTTTTTTATTGCACCCCAGGATTAGGAAATTGTTAGGATGGTTTTTGTGCATTATCTTCTTTATTGCTGAACTGAGACCGTCTCATACCATGACTTTTTGGGTTGTAATTTGGCTTAGGGTAGTGATAGCTCATCAGGTACTGTTCTGTGTTAATGACTGGAAGGTTGTCAGATTAAATCCCAGCACTGCCTAAGAACCACTGCAATAAACCTCAGTTGCTTATCGCTATGCTTCAACTGTATCCTGTCTACACTGAGTTGCCAGTTAATTGGGTACATCAAGGTTTTATCTAAACACGTACCTAAAGTTATGGACTGTATCCCATGTATTGGTTTGAATAATTGGGAGCCCCTCTCTGAGCCCTCAATCAGTGGACAAGGAGGGTCACAAAACCACCGCTGACCAGATATTTGGGTGGAGGACCATCTTCAGAACATCAGTGACCCTGCCGTGAGGGTATTAGGTGCAGCACTTTTACTGAGGTTTTTACAGATTTAATGACAAAAGCCATAAATGTCAAAAGAAAACCAAAAAAAACCCACAAACAACAAATCTTTAGTACTCTAGAAAGTATTCTTCATTTTTGCACCTATAGGAGAACGTTAAAAGGTTCTACACCAAAAAGTAAAACATTTTTTTAAAAGGGTCTAAAACAAACAAAAAAAAAAGCATTTTGGGCGTAACACAAGTTAATGTATGAACCGGCGAAGGAAACGGTGATATTGATATTGGGCATCGTGGAATCCAGATTTCGTCTCTTTCTCAGTCAGTGTCTCAGTTATATACTTCCTTGCTAATTTTGCAAAATTATCTTGCATTTTTAGAAGTATTATTTATGGTAATTGTTAAATGAGAAGTCTCACTGTACTGGCCACAGGATTGTCACGTTAGAGTGGCTTCATTGTGTTCTCTCCCATATTGTATCATTTCCACCATTAAAGCCCAGCTTTTCATCCTCTAATCCTCAATGGTTAATCCTGGTCAGGGTCACTGCAGATTTTAGGAATACTGGGCATGAGGTGGGAATACACCCTGAAAGGGGAACGCCCATACACTTTCACACACTAACTCATACCTAGAGGTAATTTAGTGTAGCCAATCCACATACTGACATGGGAGGAAACCAGAGAACCCAGAGGAAACCCACATAGACATGGGGAGAACTTGTAGAACTCCATGCAGACAGTAACTCAAGCTTGGGATCGAACTAGGAACCCTGAAGCTATGAGGTGACAATGCTACTGCAGCACCCCTATGCACATAATATATATATATATATATACACTTCTGAACAAAATCTTAAGACCAGGGAAAATAGTACAAGTATTCACACTTCGCACTGGTGGATTGTAACCAGGTTGTAAGTACTTCTTCAAAATGGCAAAAGAAGAAACAAGAGCAAGAGACAAAAAATAGAGAGTAGGCAATTTATTGAAAACTGCATTTAAACTCAAACAGGCTGGTCATCAGCTGATCAAAAGTTTAAGACCATAGCCTTTAAAAGTTAAAATCACATTAAAATATGGCTTTAATGTCATTGTCCTTCAGACAGTCACACTGTCATTATCTCCTGATGGCAACAGCAAAAAGGCTTTCTGTTTTTGAATGTGGCAGGATTGTTCAGCTGCACAAGCAAGGGCTCTCGCAGCGCGCCATTGCTGCCGAGGCTGGATGCAGTAAGACAGTCATTTTAAATTTCTTAAAAGATCCTGAGAGTTATGGGACAAAAAAAAATCAAGTGGTAGACCCAAAAGAATTTCACCTGCACTGAGCCGGAGGATCCGACGGGCTGTCCGTGAAGACACAGGCCGATCCTCGACCCAAATTAAGGCCCTTCCTGATGCTGACTGCAGACCAATAACCATAAGACGGCATCTGCGAGAGAAGGGCTTAAAGAACAAAAAACATCTTCGAAAGCCACGTCTCCTCCCACACCACAAACTTTCCCGTTTGGAATTTGCAAGGGAGCACCAAACATGGGACATTGAAAGATGGAGGAAAGTTTTATTCTCGGATGAGAAAAAAATTAACCTGGATGGTCCTGATGGCTTCCAATGATACTGGCATGACAAGGAGATCCCACTGGAGATGTTTTATATGCGGCAGAGTGGAGGAGGCTCCATCATGATCTGGGGTGCTTTTTCCTTCAGTGGGAAAATGGAGCTTCAGGTTGTCCAGGGGCGTCAAACGGCCGCTGGCTATGTGGACATGTTGCAGCAGGCATCCCTCTTGACTGAGGGCCCTCGTCTGTGTGGTAATGACTGGGTCTTTCAACAGGACAACGCTGCAGTTCACAATGCCCGCCTGACGAAGGACTTCTTCCAGGACAATAACGTTGCACTTCTGGACCATCCTGCGTGTTCCCCTGATCTAAATCCCCTTGAGAATGTTTGGGGATGGATGGCAAGGGACGTTTACAAAAACGGACGTCAGGTCCAGACTGTGGATGCCCTTCGTGAAGCCATCTTCACCACATGGAGCAACGTTCCCACCAGCCTCCTGGAAACAGTTGCATCAAGCATGCCGAAACGAGTGTTTGAAGTTATCACCAAGAACAGTGGGGCTACTCACTACTGAGTCCTTTTTTGACACTTTTAGTTCTGTTGTGGGTATTTTTGAGCTATGGTCTTAAACTTTTGATCAGCTGATGAACAGCCTGTTTGAGTTTAAATGCAGTTTTCAATAAATTGCCAATCTCTGTTTTTTTGTCTCTTGCTCCTTTTTCTTCTTTTGACATTTTGAAGCAGTTCTTACAACCTGGTTATGATCCATCAGCGCGAAATGCGAATACTTGGAATGTTTCCCCTGGTCTTAAGATTTTGTTCAGGGTTGTATGTATATATATATATATATATATATATATATATATGTGTGTGTGTGTGTGTGTGTGTGTGTGTGTGTGTATGTGTATGTGTGTATATGTATATTCCTGAGCTAATAATAAAGCATTATTGTATGTACAGTCACGATACGGTGCTGGTTTAGTTACTTGGACATAACTAGTAAAAATGACTTCATGTTTCTCTGTGCTTTATATGAGACAAATTGTTTCTTGTGATAGTTTAACAGATGTTCAGTTCTGTTAAAGCCCCAGTCAAGAATTCCTGCAGCTGACAGGCCGACATGTTCTCATAATTTCAAGTTTGCTAAAATTTGCTGTAGCCAATGCACGTGAAAAGTTATGTGGGGTTAAAGTTACACCAAGGTGTAGGTTATGTGGTCATAGCTTTTCCTATGACTTCATTTGGAAGAAGTTTTGTTTTGTATATTTTGATATTCCACTGATGCCAAAAAATATGAGCTTTTACTGTGCTCTGGATTAGCAAATGCTAATCCTGATGAGGTTTTTTGCTTGACTGGGATTGACCAAAACCCAATTTAGTCTATTTTTATTCACCTCAACATAGGTGCAATTCCAATTTTTGATTGGTTGTGACCAGGGGTGTGTTATATTTGTTTAAAGATTTTAATTTACGGAATTCTACTTGCAGTTGTTCCCAGTTTGTCACAGAGTTGTTTTAATTGGGGAACATTTCACTTCAACTCAAGTACTTAAAAAAAAAATTGTACATTTGATACATTCAGCTACATACTTGCTACTTTTTTAATTTAATGGAGTTTTTGTTCACTAGAGATAGTTTAGTTTCTTCAGTTCTATATTGCCTGTCACACCCTCAAATCTGCCACGAACCTCTGTTGTTTCATTACATTAATACTTTGCCTATTTTATGTCCTGAAAAACCGGGGACATCACCATCATTTTTGCACATTCTGAAATGTAAATCTGATCCAGTGAAAAGATTAATACACTACCTACAGTAAGTAGTAGTTTGGTGGTAGGGTTTTGTTTTTTATGCTTTAGTACTCTAACTTTGGCTTTGGTAGTTATTTGACGGTCAATTACATGCATCATTTAAAATTTTAAACTTATGTATTATTTGGATGTCTCTACCCATACAATTTCTCACTGAACAAACCTTTTTGACAGTCCTTTTCAAACTAACATATTGCTTTAATTTGAACTAAGTCTGTGAAAATCATGCAAATAATTACACTCCTGGACACCCTGATTAATCTAGTGAAGTCCTGAAGCTAACAGTTTTGACTTTCCACACCAAGATTAGAAAAGAAGGTAAGTAAACAAAAGGGAATTAAAGACCTTTCCCCCATTGATGAGCGCCTGCATGCCAAGGCTTCATCTCTCCAGAACATCAGGTTATCAATGGCTATTATGCTAGAGTCTGGTTTGAGTTGATGCGTGACGTGTGATTGGAACTCAGACCTGACATGTGTTTTACATTGGGCTGCATGTGAGTGCCTTCATACAATCCTACGCAGTGTGTGTGTGTGTGTGTGTGTGCTTGTGTGTTATTTACTCTGTATATCACACCAGAACATAGTGCTGGTGCTAGAAATTAAAACACTGTAGCATGGAAATGAAAAGTGATTACAAACCTTTCGTTTGAAACATATTTGGATGAAGAGGAAATTATTTCACATAGGTACAGTCGATCTTTTCGTATTTTTTCGTAGTATTTCTCTTAGTATGTGTGGCAATATGCCACTCGAACCTTTTTTAACGCCTGAAGTTTCCTATGTTTTATCCAATTTAATCACACAGAACAAACAGCATGATACAGAATAGCAGTTAAATAAGGAAACATAAATCTTTGTGGATCTTATTAACTGCTTGCTCTCAGATTCTAATGGGGCTCTCAAGAGTGCTTTATTAATTAAAGGCAGGCCCTCAGGGTTAAAGCCATTAAGCCTACAGATAAAAAACTCAGACAGCACTAGCATTAACTGTAAAGCAAAAATATGTTGTGTGCCTAAAGTGCTTAATTAGAATGATAAAGATTTTGAACTTCTCGATCTAGATTATTCGAGTAATTTATAACACTTCTCAGTGCACTTAAACATACTCCTTGGGTTAATATGAAGTCTGTTATACAAAAAAATATTTAGAGTGTTCAATAGCCTTTGACTGGCAGCTTATGTTGTGAATCAGTTGTGCTGAGTTGGGATGAATTTGGATCCGTTTTTCTGACAGGTTGGCCATGTTCCTTTCACAGCTGCTAAATCTGAAGCATAGATAGCCAAAGACAGATGTTCATGCATGATGTGTGTCTGTGTGTGGGTATGTTTTTATATCATGGTGAGGACCAAATGTCCCCACAAGGATAGGAATGTCTGACAATTTGTGCTGAAATTTGTCTGGTCCATATTAGGAAAACGGAAGCTTTTATTAAAAAAAAATAAAATAAAATAAAAGAGACAAAATATTTTGTTTATGTGACCAAGGTTAGGGTTCGATTAAAATTTTGGCATTGCATTAAATAGCTGCATTATCATTTATGTCAATGGAAGGTCCTCACAAGGGTCACAAAGGATAGTATGACAATGTGTGTGTGTGTGTGTGTGTGTGTGTGTGTGTGTGTGTGTGTGTGTGGGTGTGTGTGTGTGGGTGTGAGTAAGTGAATGAATGAAGGGATGTAGGAGTAATGTAAGTTGACACCTAACTTAAACAAAGACTTAGATTATAGG
This sequence comes from Pangasius djambal, assembly GCA_022985145.1. Classification (NCBI taxonomy): domain Eukaryota; kingdom Metazoa; phylum Chordata; class Actinopteri; order Siluriformes; family Pangasiidae; genus Pangasius; species Pangasius djambal. The sequence continues at coordinate 29,611,752 of CM040976.1, read as the reverse complement.
CTCTGAGAGAACAGATGTCAAATTTACTTCATCCATAAAGCTAGTCACGCGGCCGTAGTTAGCAGGTATATTCTGCTAACATTGAGCCCTCAGGCCTCTGAGAACTTTACACCGATGTGGTATCTGCTGCAGTAAATAAAATGACCTCAGTGTATCTGGAGTCTGGAATGATTCAAAACACACTTGGCAGCCTGAAGAGGTGGACAGGGACTCTCCAAGCTTAGCAATTTCAGTAATGCGATCGCGCTATCAAATAAATATTCACGTAAAGAGATGAACATCAGGTGGTTAACTCATGCACAATAGCCGGAGAGATTGCACACAATCCCGCAGAGTCTCACATTCAGGGCTGTTTTGGGATGGATGAAATTAAGGCAGGTCCACATTGACCATAAATCCTAATGTGAAAAACTCAGACCCTCCCAAGTATAAGAATCCAGCCCCATCTGCTATTCACAGGGATGAAAACACAACCATGCATTTCCATTGCATTTCCATTCCACTTTTAACATTAAACATTATCAGAAAGCTGCTTTACAGACATCTGGATGTAATGAGCAAGTCACGGGCGACAGTGGCGAGGAGAGCAGAGAACCAGACTCAAAATGGAACTTCATCTGAGATACACTGGATAGAGGGATTATAAATAATTACAGTATACAGGTGTAGAAGAGTAAAGACAAACAGTACAAAGGGTGTTAAGGATGTTGAGTATGAGCATATTGTGAATAAGAGTCCTGGGATGAGGCACAGGACAGTCTTTATGATTACAGCAGCAATTTCTAGGTACAAATCTACAGTATCCAGATGAGACTAATTGTGTATGGATGATGTCTCACTCATCTTCTTGAGCTGCTACACGCTTGGAGGAGAGCACTAACTATTCACTAACTATTCCTGTCCATGTTTATCTGGTGGCTTTATCAGGATTTATTTTTTATTTATCAAAGTTTTATTTGTCACATCACAGTTTACACAATGAAATTGTGAGAGAATTTCTTATGTTACAGACCTCTAACATTAAAGCAACTAGTTTAAAAAAGTGGATCTTGGAAAACCAGAGTGTATGCTATATTACTAATATAACTACGAGTGTATTGCACTTAACAGTGATAGAACAATGTGTTGTGCTTTTTATCCATTTGGTGTCCCTTTTACTGTTGTGGAACATCCACAAAACCAGCTAGTTCCTGTTATCACTTACATTATAGCAGCTGTAAACAATCTATCCTTTCCCAAACCTCTTTTTTTTTTTCTCTCTCTCTCTTGCAGTTAACAAGAGAAATATGTAGCTTGTTACGTTACCAAGGAACCACAGAGCACAAAATCCTCTGTCCTGAAAACTTTCTCATGAAGCAAAAATTTACAGCGCTGACCGTTCCAAAAAGCTGACACTGCAAACTCCTTCCAAGAATGATAAATAAACATCTCCTCACAGAAATCTTCATCATATCAACAATTACATGTTTCTTTTATTTGTTTATGTGCAGCATCCGGCATACAAGTGTCTTACTATAGAAATGATAAGGCATTTTAACGAGTGCATTAATATAAACCTGTGATTTGAATTACAACCGAACTACCGTTAGAGCTGCTGTTAGAGAGTTAATCAATCCCTTCTGAGCAGTCAGACTCGAGAATTCAGCAGTGCTGTGGTATAGAATAATATAACGTATTGTAACACTTTCTGAATACAAATCATCAATCCATCCATTCTCTCTCTCTCTGTTTTATGTTCTGTAGTTTATATCTGGCTTTCAGGACCCGTGAAAGCAGCTGGATTGTGTTAAAAGACTAATTATATAAATGTGCTGCAGACCTAGAGGTTTAAATTTGGTGTTTGAAGTGCAATTACATGTAAGAACATAATTGCGAGCCTTCTCAATATACTGAATTAACATCCGTAAAACGTGCATATCTTTTACGTTTTGCCTGAGAGGTTTTCCGAAACCATAAAGACGACGAATGTTATGTAATAACAGTGCCTGTTCTGGTTTTCTCCCTTTCTCAAGGCTTATATCTATTTATGTTTCAGTTTCTGATGTCTCTCTCCACCTCTTTGTGTTCTTTTGCCCTGTTTTATCCTCCTACTCTCTAATTTCTATTTCAAAGACCTCATTCGTTCTCTTTTAGTGTTTTGCCGCAGGCCAGGTCTATAGATTCTTGCGAAGTCTCCCCCAACTTCCTCCTCCTCCTCCTCCTCCTCCTCCTCTTCCTCCCTGTTGACTTAATGTGTGACTCCTGAGAGGAAGGGTCTGGAAAAACCCAATACCCACAGCTGCAGTGTGCATCATTACAAAGACAGATGGGAAACGGAACCCCACAGGGTTGAGATGAAGGTTGTGAGGGATAAATAGAAAGGGAATGAACAAAGAATAAGAAAATATCTCTGGTAAGATCTTTTTAGTACAGATTGTTTGCGCTTCTGAATGAGTCATCAACCAGCCACCATGCTCTCATTATGCTCTCTCTGGAAAAGTACATTTCAATAAAGTACGCAATAAACGCTGAATGAACATTTGTGGTTTCCTTTTGGGCTCAAACAAAATCGGTCAAAATGAGTTTAACACTATAAAAGTTAATTTGAGACAGTAATATGTCACCGATTTGTGTAAAGAGAGCCCACAGATAACAGTATTACCCTACAGTGCGAAGAAAAACATTACATACAGATGGGAATACGGAAGAGTATAGAGTCAGAACCATTTTACTTGTATTGCATGTGTCTTCTGTCCTCTAGTTTCTAAATGCTCTAAATTACAGTGGCTGTAAGCAATATTAGCAACAGTCGTAGGATTCATTTTTATTTAAACCTTGTGAAGACATTGTTCATGTCTTCATGTAAATTAAGTTTTGTACTAAGTATTAACCATAAATGGGTTCAAGTGGCTTGAACCCTGAATCTTTTTTTTTTTTTTTAAGTGTAGCTATAACTTACAGGAAGTGGGAGTGTGTTTTGAAAGGATTGTAACAAAGTTTCAACAATGCAATATTCTGACCTCTTTCTAAAAGCGCTAAATTAAAGCAGCCGTAAGCAATATTAGCATACGCTGTAGGCTTTATTTTCATTTCAACTTTCTTCTTGTCTTTCCTAGCATTGCAAAAAATTAATCCGTTGACGGTAATGCTTGGGTGAGCTGTGTTGTGTGTGAGAGTTATCACTTGCAAATTGTAAGAACCAATTTGTATGAGAAGGTAAAAAAATAATCAGATTTGCACTTTGGCTGAAATGTAGCTGATCAGGCAAAATGTTTGATAGTCGGTCGTTGCTTTGCTTGTTTTTTCACAGGAGCAACGGAGTAATGAACATCTTTCTGTGCAAAAAATCGTAAATTCATTTTTAGAAATTCATATCCAAACCTTTATATGCTTGCTTTGCATAAGCTACAAAATTCTTAATACACAATTCTGTAAAATATCAGAAAAGGGTCTGTATTTAGAAACATACAGCGTGTCCCAAAAGTCTCCATACATAAGGAAAATTAACACTTTCTAGCAAAATGCCTTCCAAAGTTTTTCATACTTAGTTTATATTATATATATATATATATTTTTTTTTTTCAGATAGCCTTTAAGAATGCCTTTGACATAAGAAGAACGTATTGAAATCATTCTCATGGCTGGATCGGGAAGCTGTCGCAAGGTTGCGATGGACTTTAACAGGAAACATGTCAAGCACTTCACACACGACACTATTGCCAAACTTATTAACAATTTCAAAAAGGCTGGAAGTGTTACGGACCAACCGAGAAGTAGACGTCTGCGAACATCCACTGTTGAAGGCACATCTGACGTGGTGCTGGTGTACATAGTCCTCTCTGTATGGAGACTTTTGGGACACCCTGTAGTTCAGTGTGAAATAATATAATCCCGTTTTCTGGCAGAAATTACCTTTCATAATGAGATTGTTAAAAAAAAAACCAAATCTAACAAATTGCAATAAAAAGAATGTCAGAACCCTGTATAGAAAATTCTAAAAATTGGGAAAATTTATAAACTTATAATACTACCACTAATATCACAATATCTTGGCACAGTTTAGATTATGTGGAATGTTTTTTTAAAACCATTCCTTTATGATTAAATGAGATTAAAATTCATAACTTTTCTCCAGACTTTTTCTTTGGTATTAAATCTAATTTGGCATGTGGTTGAGAAAGAACTGGACATGAGATGCCCTATTCCACTGCTGCTTTCTGACTGACCTTTACAGAAAGGTTGAGTATGCTGAGTGCAGTTTCAGAGCGTGGGAAATAAAGTACATGTAAACAAAAGACAGCAAATGATTCGACAACTGCTGGAGCGTAGGGTGCAAACTGCTCTGCCCCTGTTTTTCAGCTCATAACTCTTTTCTGTTATAAAGTCCAATCCATCCAAGTGTAGCGGTTTCCAGTGAATCACGCTCTACCTCTTTTTATGCAGCTCTGTATTTGTCCTGACCCAATCCAAACCAAAAGAGCACATGGAGAACAGCTAAAGGTTTTTGGGTGTTCTATAACAAGTGTTGTGGTTTATACCAAACTCTCAAATCTGGAGTGTTTTATAGGCTAAATGCTGGCGGAAAGTCAAACCATGAAGCATTATAATGCAGAGAGAAAAAGGGAGAAGCGACATTAGAGGGCATGGAATATGAAGAAGCTGTTATCCATAGCTCATAATGGTATCGTCCTACAATGCAACGAAAGACATTAAATACACATGAGCATTTGGAAGAGAATGGAGTCAGTACAATCAACATGTACTGAAGGCATTTCCAGTTTTGAAAAGCGCCAAATTAAAGCAGCTGTAATCGATATTAGTAACTGGCAGAAGTTTTACTCATAGAAGGTTGATCAATGCAAAGTAGACAATGTTACATGGTTTATATGTGTGTTCTGGCTTATAGTTTCTAAAAGTTCTAAATTAAAGCAGCCATAAACAATATTAGCAACTGGCAGATGTTTCATTTTCATTTCCACTTTGCAAAAACATTGCTCATGTCTTCATTAAAGCTTTGCACAAAGTATTACCCACAGAAGGTGTCAAGAGGCTAGAACTCTGAACCATCCAAAGAAACCTTGAATAGCCCCCTTTTCCCCCCTAAAAGTGTAGCACACAACTTACAAGAAGTGGGAGTATGCACTTTGCATATCACTCAAGTAGACACAGTACATTAAAAATGTATGGATGGGATTATTTTGACAGATGCAAATTGCAGAATTTTTCATGTATTGCATGTATGTGTTCAGACGTCTAGTTTCTAGAAGCTCTAAATTAAAGCAGCTGTAAGCAATGTTAGCAGCTGGTGTACGTTTCATTCTAATTTCCAACATATGCAAAGATATTGCTCATTCTTCGTGTAATTAAGGGTGTGCACTTTAAGTATTACGCATAGAAAGTGGCTAGAACTCTGAACCATCCAAAGATTTCGATGAAGTTTAGATTTCACACAGTTCTCCTGTATTTTAGCACTTTTGCCACAGAATGGCAGTAGGGAGCTTGATTCGTACAATAACAGACCCCTATATGTGGCTCTTTTCAGTTCCTGTTCAAGAAAAACAAACCTCTCTCACTTCCCCTCACCACTTCCCCTGATAATTTTAAGTGTTTATAATGAGCCTAGTTTGCATATTGAATAGTACACACCAAGCATACCATAGTAACCAAGCAAAGCAATTATTCACTGCTAGATGTTTAACATTATAAAGAGCTATTTAAAAAAAATAACGTCGATACTGTTAAAATCACAGTCTCTTTGCGTACTGTGATTTTCCTGGTTCATCTGTGCTATGTGGCGAGTTGTAAAAACAGGAAGAGTGGTATTTAGCTGTAAAATGTCAGTACTTTCCAAAGCAAATAATTAAACCCTAAGTAGGAGACATTAAAGGAATCATTTTAGCAGTCAGTTATAGTGGGGTCCACTCTACGTCATACTATGACTTTCCACGACATTAAGTGTAGCTACAAATGGATAAAAAAATATGATGTTTCATTGTTTAATACATAAAAATGATTGGTGTTGGGAAATTGCTGTGGTATAAGAAGAATAAAAGACTGGTTCTACTTTAAAGTGCAATGATCACTTCAGACTAAGCAAATTGCTTTAATGAATATCTGTCTCTGTGTGATCTCTCTGAAAGCACACACTAAAGAGAATGGACTAGATGAAGTGGGTAAGCATTTTTTTTTTTTTTTTTAAATCTGGAACCAATGTCTGGGTTTGTTTGTCCACCAGCGACAGTCAGTCGGGCTGCTGTGCTATTGATCTGCTCTCAGCCGTGTCACACACTCACATACACTCACCTACGCATACAACCCACTCCTAGAAATCTGCTACACAACAAACAACTCGAACAAAATATTTTAAAAAGTCTAGTGTTGATGCAATAAATTCGTGCTCTTTAGCTCTGCTTCACACCTAATGTATCCCTGTGAATATAAACTGCTGCCTAAAGAAGTGGCCTAATTTTTCAAGATAAAAAAAAAGTTGCTCAGGGTTTTGTAGTTTGTACTTTGTTGTTAAATGCAAGACTTCCTTTTCTGTCTAATAATCATAAAGAGCTGCCTGTCTTTGAGGATTACACTTGGACAAGGAATGGATACAGACCACTAGAAGTTTCCAAATTAATGCAGAAATGGAATCAAATTCCAAAGAAGGCATAAACAGCTCTGACTAAAGTTAGGCTTAATTGTATTGAGGTAAATATTTTGGTTTACAGTTATCAGTCTTTCTTTATCTGCGCACATGAGCTTGTCATTACTGTAAAAGCGTGCATTGAAAATGCAGCTAATGTCGGGTGTCTAAGAATAAAACGATCGGCTAACATTACTGCAAACTAATTTGTCTAGCAATCTGACAAGTACTTCGCATTTTACACAGTGTCTATTTCCCTCATAAACACTCACACGTACATTATAGGGCCAAACGTTTATGGACACCTGACCGTCACACCCATATGTGCTTGCTGAACATCTCATTCCAGATTTATTCCCCCCTTTGCTGTTATAATGGGAAGGTTTTCCTCTAGATTTTGGAGCGTGGCTGTGGGGATTTGTGTTCATTCAGCCACAAGAGCATTAGTGAGGTCAGGCACCTAAGTTGGGTGAGGAGGCCTGGAGTGCAGTCGGTGTTAAAATTCATTCCAGATATGTTCAGTGGGGTTGAGGTCAGGGCTCTGTGCAGGTCACTCGAGTTCTTCCATCCCAATCTTGGCAAACCATGTCCTCATGGAGCACATTTTGTGTACAGAGCCATTGGAATGTTGGAACAGGTTTGGGCCTCTTAGTTCCACTGAAGGGAAATTGTAATGCTACAGCATACAGAGACATTCTATACAATTGTGTGCTTCCAACTTTGTGGCAACAGTTTGGGGAAGAACCACATATGGGTGTGATGGTCAGATGTCCACAAACTTTTGCCCATATAGTGTATGTATGTGTAGCTTATGTTCATGCATATCATAGCTATGTCAGATGTTAGCCTATAATATGTGCACTGAGGTCAGTTGAGGACCAACCATCACAGCTGACTTGGTATTAGAATGAAAGTATTTCTGTATTGTAGGCTACAGGGACGTTGCTATTTACATAGTTGCATGACACCTGGAGATGCTATGTGGGAAGTATTAAAAAAATAAAACGAACCGAAAGAACTGTTCAGAGCTAGTTGTGGCTAAGCTGACATGTTTGGACATTCACTGTAGCTCCAAAAAAGGAATTTCTTCCAGCACACTGGTAGACAAGAAAACAGTGAGGGAATAACACTGAAAAACAATGTATGACTTTATTAGGAAAAGAATGCAAATATAAAAAAATGTTGGAATATCCTACAGAGTCTGAACTGCTAATAAATAAAAGGTGAGATCTACATTATTCCAGACGTATCACAGCAAGTAATTAAGTAAATACATGGACATGAAAATGCAACAAGAAGACAATATGACGTCAGGAATTTTACCGACTTTAGCGGCTGATGAATATGGGAACGGAAAAATGCTCAGTTTTACTCAGGCCTGACTCCAAATGTTCAAACTGTTCAGTGAGAGTCATAAATGCAATAAAAATGCCTCTCAAACGTACAGTGAGAGGCGATGCAGAGCTGAGTTACAGGATAAGATATGAAAAGTAAATAAAGGTGAAATCAGGTCTACAAAAACAACACTGAAATGTCATTGTGGTATCTTGATATTGAACATTAGACTTCCTGACTTTTTTTCAAGCACACAATCACATCTGTACATATAAAAGTCAACCGGAGTTAATCTTTTTGACATTTTATATGCTGATAAATATTGGTTCAACTGCCAGTCAGATGACAAGTATTAACTAAAAGGATTTTTAGTTCCACCTGTTTCTTAAAAACCTCTGCAGTGAATGTTTTCACGTTTTAATTAATTCCTCAGAAATGATTAAATCATTTTTTTAGGGTTAGAATGGATTTCCAGCATGCAGGCAGTTTATAAATTCATAAGCCAGGGTAAAACATCCATATTAAACAGTGAAGGTCACTTCAAGGGGAAATTTCAATTCAAAAGTGAAGAAAATGGGGTTTAACATTTATACATACGATATTTCTACAAACATCTGCTTGACTGCTTTTATTTGTGTAAGTGTGTTTGTGTGCTTTAAGCTTTTTGCTCATTTAAAAAAAACGTCAGCATTTAAAAATATATTTAATAGCCTATTTTATATTTATTAAAATATATTTTCAATAGACTATTCTGGAAAAATGCTATTTTCTGATTTCTTGTTCACATTTGTTAGACCTTCTGCAGTTTTAAATTGTTTCAAGATTCATATATATACAGTCAGGTCCATAAATATTGGGACATCGACACAATTCTAACTTTTTTGGCTCTATACACCACCACAATGGATTTCAGATGAAACGAACAAGAAGTGCTTTAACTGCAGACTGTCAGCTTTAATTTGAGGGTATTTACATCCAAATCAGGTGAACGGTGTAGGAATTACAACAATTTGCATATGTGCCTCCCACTTGTTAAGGGACCAAAAGTAATGGGACAGAATAATAATCATAAATCAA
>CM040976.1:29577080-29602627 GCA_022985145.1 Pangasius djambal | reverse complement strand
GGGATGAAACCCAGCGTCTGGTGATGTCTATGCGTTCCAGACTTCAGGCTGTAATTGACTGCAAAGGATTTGCAACCAAGTATTAAAAAAGTGAAAGTTTGATTTATGATTATTATTCTGTCCCATTACTTTTGGTCCCTTAACAAGTGGGAGGCACATATGCAAATTGTTGTAATTCCTACACCGTTCACCTGATTTGATTGTAAATACCCTCAAATTAAAGCTGACAGTCTGCAGTTAAAGCACATCTTGTTCGTTTCATTTGAAATCCATTGTGGTGGTGTATAGAGCCAAAAAAGTTAGAATTGTGTCGATGTCCCAATATTTATGGACCTGACTGTATATATTTAGAGAGATATTTAGAGATGCAGGTCTACAAATCTTTAACCTATAATGAATGACACTCATGCCAAATGTTCATGCCAAAATATATCCAAAATATATACTTTTCAGCAAACATGATGGACAGTCACTTAAAAAAAGGAAGGTTCTGTGCAACAATTAGATATTGTCTTTCAAAATATGTATGTGGTTTTGTTAAACGTTGGATAAAACCGAAACCATAGTGAAAGTTCCTCTTTAGCAAATTGCCAGCCTTCCTTATTTCCATCACCTTGACGATGAGTTGTCCAAGGCTCAAAATACTCCTCTGTCTCTCTCATTTTACAGTGTTTCTTCTTTTCTTGATCTAAAATCTACGACACACACTTTAGGTCTGATCTACACTGCAAAAAATATTATAGCAAGTGAAAATATCTTGAATATATGTGTGCGCAAATGTATCTAATATTTATGTAATTTATCTAATTTATCTTTTATTATTATTATTATTATTATTTTTATAATATCTAATAAAAGCTTAAAATTTTCTTATTCTATTACCAGATGTTTTTGCTTCTTTCTAGAAATAAATGCTTAAATTAGAAAAATTACCATATCTACCAATAGAACAAGACTATTTCAGGCTTGAAATTAGTAAAAAAAAAAAAAAAAAACAACAAAAGCCTAGAAACAGGTTTATATATCTTATATTTGTAATATCTTGTAATAGGTGATACTAGATAAATTTGACTATTCAAGATATTTTCACTTTTTGCAGTGTAGTAATCTACACATCTTCCATAGCAGGCCATTGGCTCTTCTAGAGTTCATACCAGTTCCTCCTCTGAACTTAAACCCACACACCCCTCTAGTCCATGCAGCATGGGAATGAGGAACAGCTGGCAGCAGCTCCTGGCTGAGAATAGGATCAGTGTGTCCTGCTTGTCAGGATGCGATGAGTTGTTTGATCCACGGAGAGAGTTTGGTAATGCGCGTGTAAACGCCGTAATAATCAGCTCGTCCACAGCCACGGCCCCAACTCACTACACCGGCCAAAAACCAGCGACCGGACCGCTCCTGACAAACCAGCGGCCCCCCAGAGTCCCCCTGAGGAGAGAGATGGCGAGAGAGAGCAAACATGAGCAACACTGGATTGGTATGTGTGTATTAAAATAAAGCCCATTCTACATGTATATTATTTTCTCCACAATAATTATCGGCAGCTCTTGGAGTACTTGGATTTGAAAACGTTTTACAGTCATTATTCTGAAAATTAATACAAGTGGAGGATAAACTTGAATGAGTGACAGAAGAAGAAGAAGATAGAGAATCAGTCTCAGTCTCAACAGGCATCCTACCTGACATGCGTCTTTTCCCCCACGCCGATAACCAGCACAAAGCATTCTGGGAGTGACAATGTATCCGTAGGAACGGACGCAAGCCTCCTCGCTGACCAACCGCACATCAACCTTCTGCAGGATGTCGCTCACGCCACCTGGGGGAATATATATGAATAAATTAATGAATAATAAGTATCAAATAAATTCTATAAAAATAATGATATTATAAAAAAAAAAAAATAATGATATTCCATAAAAAAATGATATTAAATGAAAAAAATTATGAAGAACCTATACAGGAAAAAATGACAACATTGTCAATTAATATAAAAACTCCACATAAATATTTAATGTTAATAGCATTGAATGCTTATAAAAGTATAAAAAGTCGTAATAGAATCAAAACAAATTAATCTTTGTCATGTTTTTTTCTTTTCTTTCATAAAAAATTTATATATATATATATATATATATATATATATAAGTAAGTAAATGTCACCATTTGCCACAAAACTCTTAATTATCCACCAAACAACTTTGGATTTCTCTCAGTTTTCATATATTTTTAGATAAATTGTAAGATAGAGGTATTGACAATACAGAGGTGATTCAAACTTTTTGCATTTTCTGTGGAAAAGAAAAAAAAGAGAGTGGTATCCGAATCGTGAGTGTGTATTTGTATGTACAGTATACACATATTACACAAATTTAAAGTCCTGTTGCATTAAAAAGTGGTGAACAAAAGAATCTCAGACCAAATGAATCTAAGACTGAAATGAATCTCACAACGAAATGAATCTCAGTTCAAATGAATCTCACTTTCAAATGAAACTCATATCATTACTGTAAATTTCTGAGGTTACCAAAGTAAAGTAACTTCTGTTAACTCTAAATCTGTTGTCAGAGTTCTCATCTTAATGATTCATTTCTTCTAGCAGTTTCTCTTCATGGAAGTGTGTATATGCGTGTCCTCACCTCCTTCTCTGAGTGCCCCCCAGCCCGTGACCCAGCAAAGCAGACCGGGCTCCAGCTGGTGTGTGGGCTCGGGCAGACAGGCGGGCAGTGCCAGTGTGCCTGTTGAGACGGGTCTCTCAAGCCTGAGCAGTGCCAAGTCATAGTCGTGGATCTCATCATCGTAGTACTGGTGCAGGTGGATGTGGGTCACACGCAGAGCTTCCTCAGTCTGAGTGGAGGTACGCAGGCGCAGCTTACCTAGATACACTGTCCATATGGAAGGCGAGAACAGACTGAGAGAGAAATGAAAACAGAAAGAGACAGAAGGAGGAAGAAAGCAAGAATATATTTTATGGTGTTGATTGCAGTTGAATTGGGGGTGGGGGTATAATCGGTATCTTCATGTCCAATCCAATCAGCTCCATTCATAGCCTTTAAACTCATTATGTGAGTATGTACAGTGACCTTTTTTGTAATTACATACAAACAGATTGTACTTACACATTTTTCATTGATTTTTGGTGGTATACATAACAAGCTCACTTTCAGAGCAAATTTATCTTCTGTTTTCTCTTGTACTGTAGTTTATGTTAATATTTTAGCATTATCGCTCACCACGCAGCATGTTTTACTCACCGATCATCGTTGAAGCAGTGTGCTGCAGACACCACCCACTGGGTGGAGATTAAGGCTCCACCACAGATATGCTGTCCACTGATCTGCAGGCTGGCCTGCCATGGCCACTCCCCCTCCATTGCATCGACTCCGCCCACCACTCGCGTACTGAACTGGCGCAGACCGCAGTCTGTAGGAATATTGTAGCTTATAGTTACTGAAGCAAAGAGACTCGATGGAAATGAGTCAGGTTTATGTTTACTGTTTGGTGAGGACTATTTGGAAAAGCCAAAAGATGCACTTCCAAATTGTACATTTGTGCATATTCATAGATTCTGGCATTCTTCGGTGGAATGAATGGAAAGGTGTAGATATGTTCTTTGGCTATTTTCATAGTTTACTGGGTAGTGCAAACATTTTCAGCATTTGATTACTGTACACAGCTTACAATTTTATTTATTTATTTATTTATTTATTTATATTAAAAAAAATTTAAAAAAAGGAGTCTCACCGCAATTTTTCTCATCAGAAGCATCAGGACAGTCGGTGATAAAATCACAAGCAGGGTTCTGCTTCTTCAAACAAGTGCCATCAGCACACATGTAGGTCCTATCAGTACATGGAACTCCTACACATACATACACACACATAACAAGGTCTAATATTGATCAGTGAGGTTTCCTCTGTATGTATTGCCAACTGCGTTTTTCATTTAAATATTCATTTCACTTTATGTAGCCACAGTGTGTGTTTGTGCATCATACCCATCGTGCAGTTCTCTTCATCGCTCCCGTCAGTGCAGTCCTGATGCTGGTCACACAGCTTGTAGTTATCTACACACTGACTGTCCCCGAGACAGCGGTACTGAGCAACACACACTGTGACACAAACGTATACATCATATGACGTCATGAAAATGAGCAACAACTTAATTTTTTTTGGTATGTATCAAGATGCTGTTTCTTTTTAAATGTAGTTCTCCTATTCTTTCTGTAAAACTGGTTTTAAAATTATTGGCACCCCTACAATTGATATATTTGGCAGTATTGAACCACCATGGGGGATTTTCCATGCATAATAGCCCCTTTTTTCATCAACATGCTGATGCTGTTTATGGCCTAAACATTTATTTTGGTCTCATCTAACAATTTCAATGATCTCTGGCAAAGTTCAGGCATTGCACTTTGAGAGATGCTCTCAGGAAGTCTTCTAACCAGGCAAAGATTACCTTTTCTGAAAGCGCAACATTCTTACTGTCATTCAGAGCTAGTACCCAAAACTGTGGCCAAAATTTAGTTGCTAGCTATGGTGCATTTTTGTTTGTTTGTACTTTGTGTTTTGCTTGTTTGTACTTTTGTGAAACCTAATTCTAATTTTGAAAGTTTCATTATGTGTAACTTCATCAGACACATCACCACAGCTATAGTACAGACATAAACTGAATCCTTGCCATAGGGAACTTTGTAATAAAACCAATTACCACGGTAATTGAACTCTTACCACAGTTTCTCTCATCCAGACCATTAGGACAGTCTGAGATCCCATCACACGCTGACACACACAGGCCATTGACACTGCACAGGAACTGACCAGGACAGGCTGAACACACACACACACACCAACAATCACACACAGATCTACAACGACACCACATCTCTATATCCAGAGTCCAGATATGTGTGTGTGTGTGTGTGTGTGGGTGTCTGTGTGTGATTGCCAAGAGAACTAACGATCTGATTGGTTGAAGATACTGTAGTGGACTTGGAGGCCGGGCCCTGTGAGTGACACCTCTGACGTCATGGAAACGGTGGTGGAGGAGGAGTGGAGGTAGAGCCGCTCAGCATACGGCTGCAGAGCCCTCGTACCACACATTCTGTACACACACCACACAAGTAATTTAACCATGACCAAGTTTCAGTGCATTTCTGTCTATGTGACTTCGTCAGAAAATATTACGAGATAATCAGTATTAAAAACACATAATGGCAGGCAGGCATGCAAGTCACTTGTACATACTTAAAGTGTGTTTATTTTGATAATAAGTAAATTCAATACTGGTATTTAGTGCAGGAGGCAAAGTTAAAAACAGAAATAAACAGCATTAGAGTTCAGATACACAGCAAGGGCAAATGATGAACTGAGATAAACAGACAAACACGGCAAGGGAAACAAGCAACCGGTGACACTAACTTATGATCATGGCAACAGAGCAACTACTAACAGGAAACAATGACCATATAAGGAAAGGACCGCTAGCTCACAGATCATGGTATGTCAACAAGAACAGAATCAGGTAAATGTCAGCGCTGATTCAGTCCCAGTTGACACACTGCACTCTATATGCCGGGTGTCCTTTCCTTATATGGTTATTGGCTGGAGGGCAGTGGTAGCTCAGTGGTTAAGATGTTGGACCACTGATTAGAAGGTCATGAGTTCAATCCCCAGTACCACCAAGCTGCCACTGCTGGGCCCTTGAGCAAGGCCTTTAACCCTCAACTGCTCAGTTGTATAAAAATGAGATAAATGTAAGTTGCTCCGGATAAGGGCGTCTGCCAGATGCCATAAATGCTATTGTTTCCTGTTCTAGTCGCTCCATCGCCATCAGTATTAATTAGTGTTGCCTGTTTCCATGTAAGTAAACAATACAGAGCAAGTATAGTATGTCATAAGGGACAGAATCAGGTAGCATGAGTCTGTTGCATTTGATACATTGTACTCTACACACATCATCTATTTATTTTATTAAAATTGAACAATTTTACTGTTAGCATTTTAGCTTATTTGTCTGATTAGTGTTGTAATCATGTTTTTTTGCCCCAGATTACCTTTCCTGAAAGTGCAACGTTCTTACTGTCACTCAGAGCTAGTACCCAGCTTACAATTTAAACATTAGGACATTTCTGAATGTTATGGGCATATTCATGGGATAGTTTATTTAGTTTGCTTTGGTTTTTAGAATGTTCAAACTGTTAAGTTTCTTACGAAATCTGAGGACATTCTTATATAACGTTTATAAACACTCCTACAACATTGCAACAACCTTTGGAGTTATAAAAATGGTAACACACATTTACATATTATTCTTTCTAACTGGGAACATTGGCCCTTATTCATCTAAGTTGCAAAGAAATTAGGGCAGATTTTAATGGAAGAAATGGTGTAAAATGAATCTTTTTCTGATTTATGCTATACTTATTCAAGATATGAATAACTGATTTTTATTAGGTTATTTAATTGCACATTTAATTGCAAGGACTTTTTAGGTTGTTGAAATTTACACTCACGTTGACCGGATGTGAGTTAGAGCATACAAAATGAGACAAGCCAGTGATGAACTTGATACACCGCAGGCAGTGTATTTTCGTACTGCTCAACCCATCTTTTCAAGAACATATCAAACACATTCCTAAGGTATTAAAGCTTAAAGCTCACCTGCGGTTCTGAATGAGCCACTGGCCTTGTGTGCAGTTCTGGTTATAACTCGCTCGGCCTAGCTCATAGCCCTCAAACTCCAGGGTCAGTCCATACTCTGAAGACGGCAACTACGCACACAGCAATTTAAAATTAAAAATGACAGCATGATATTAAAGGAACTAATCCATCTGTCTGTTTTATTAATCAGTCACCAGTGAGGGGTGATCCTGATTTTAGATAGTGTAGCAATTAAACTAAGCAATCCATTATATCCTGAGATCTCAGTAATAAGAATGATGTGGGGCAAAGTATCACACACACAAGTAAAGGCAAATAGACTTGTGATTTCTAATTTCTTGAAATGCTTCAAGTCCATAGTGCCTACTGGAATCATGCTGTGAAAAAATGTTGATAGTGTAAAATAATCCAAATTGTTTGCTCTCATTACACCTGTGACTATATTTAACATCAGTTTCTAATTTCCAATGTCCATTCACTCATTCGTCTATCCATCCAAGGTTCCTGAAAGCTAGGTTAATACATTTCTATGTGACTCACAGTGAACTGCCAGGTACAATTAGTATTAGGTGGATAGTAGCTGGGGTAGAACGGGGTCCGTAAGCTCCCTTGAACACCTTCCTTTCTCTCCAAGTTGATGTTGTAGGAGCAATCTACAAGAGAAGGATATCGTCTCTACCACAGAATATGTAAACTCCTGTACAGTGCCCTTTCGGTCAGTAATCTGAAGTAGTATAAAGATGCATAACCCAGATCCATCCAAAGACGGACTATATCTGAGCAATGAAATGATGTTTTCTCTGTTTACATAAAAGTAAGTGAATGACATACTCTTCTTGGGCCAGGCCTGAGCGGAGAGAGAGAACGGGTCTTTATAGTTGTACTGGCCCTGTTTCCACACCACCGTCATCCAATCAGCAGAGGATAAAACCTGCACCACCTGCTCATGCCTGCTACAGCCATACAGACTGAGACAGAGGGAGTGGAGAGAGAAGAAGTGTGGGAGAATTGAAGGAAGGAAGAGGAAAGGGATGGGGAAGGAATAATATAATGAAGAAATGGGAGAAACATTAATGTACAGTTTTTCAGGAAAGGGTTGGGAGTCAGATACTTAAAGAGAAACGTAATACTTAAAAAAAAAAAAAGAAAGAAAGAATTTTTTTTGTCTGTACTATTAATATAATGTTGCCTTAATCACATATAAGTAGTAATCAAGACATTTCTCTAGTTACTGTGCCTCGAACCACACTGAGCCATTAAATAAACTCTAACAGACTTGCTAATTTGGTTTCTGACACTATAATTGTGATTGCACATTTGGGGTGCCATTTGTGTCCCACTGATATTACATTGACTTATATGTATGTAAAGTAAAGACAAAATACACTTTAAACAGAGGTAAAGTGTCCATCTCGGTGACCTATGTGAATGTTTCATTAACATTTTTGAATTAATGTGTGAATCCATTAAACATCTAATGCCTGAATCATTCTGAGTCATCCACTGCAGGTTGTGAAAAAAATACATTTTATTCCACCAACATTACCTCAGCCCTATCACCTGAACACATAATATATAATATACCCCTATATAATAATGGAAATAATATAAAGTCACATATTCAACAGGAAGTTGCATCATCCAAATTGTCTGTAGATCATGGGAAGACGAAAAGTAAGTTCTTTCATGCTTTTTTCTTGATTTCCAATGATATTATGATATTGACTGATGAGTTCACTTTGAAAGTGCAACCCAGATTGAAAGTAAATTATTAATAAAAAACATTTTAGGTGTCCTATGCAATTAGCATGGATGCTAGTTATCTACATTTTGGGTATTAGCTAATTCTATGCTAAACTACTCGACTCTGCTATTCATTTAACAGCAAAATGCAGCTACTGTCAGCTGTGACACCACTGTCAGCTGTGAAACCTTGTAAAAATGAGATGTTGTTGCCCGAAGTGGGTTAACACATTTTTTGAATAGTTAAATGAATGTTTTCATAGATTCTGTGTTGAAATATGAATTCAAAAATAGTTACAAGGGCTAAATGGCACCATAGTTTGAAACTATACTGAAGTGAACCTTAGAAGTGATTCAGATGATAATATAGTTCCTATTTAATTTGTATATTTGTGTGTTTTTAATACAGAACCTTTCAGAAATGGATGTAAGACTCACGAGGTGATGAGTGTGGAGTCAGCAGGAGCAAGAGAGTCATAGATGGCCAGCCGGTCTCGGCACTCAGGTAGCAGCCACTCCACCCTCAGCTCCAACTGGGAGCCCTCAGGGGCTTTCAGGTGCCATAGACACGACGAGCGCTGGGTGTTCGGCCCCTTTAGAACAACAGGAACACTGCACGACACTGACTGGTACCGGTAACAATCTAAGACACAGAGGAGACAGACTCTATAATGTTCAAATATACATTTTATACATTTCCTGCCAATATATCTTGCTGAATTGAACTGAATAAGAATGAGTCAAATCAAATTACACAAATCACGTTGAACTGAATTGAGAGCTGAATAGGGTAATAATTACAGACGCTAAGACAAGTAGAGACATATGGAAATCAAAGCTCAAGAGGACAGAGAGATGAAAGACATGCTTGGAACCCAACACCATAGCAGCATTACAGACAGGTACACATATATCCCCAGGCAGGCTTAAATGAGAAGAAAAAAAAACACAGACTGTGTAAATGTTGAGGCACTGCTCTTTGTCCATATTAAATCAGACATGCGTGAAACAGAATGGCAGAAAACAGAATTGAAAATGTCGTACCAAATGAAGCTTGCAAAAAATCTATAACTTTGGGCTGGGTTTCTGCAAAAGCAAAACAAATGAAAATGAACAAACCACAACTTAAAAAAACAGGCTTTGGCATATGACTTTTTGCAATAAAAGTCTAACATCTGAATGAGACTGTAAAAGGAGCGCTGCAGTGGCGTTTGGGGTGGAGTTTGCAATATTTTTATGCTATTACCTGATATGGAGAATGAGGACAGAAGAAGCAGGTATCCCTCCAAGCTAACTGTATCCTTAACACCTGTCTCTCTAAAGCTCTGCAGGGTTCCCAGTAAGCTCTCATTGACCTTCTGCATGGTGACCTTCCCAGCATGACTCTCAGGGAGCGACAGGATGAACCAGAAGTGCGCCACTACACTACCTTCGCTGTGGAAACAGCATTTTCCAATGGTAAAAAATGTGTTCATCAACAAACATGTGTTGAAAACAAAGGAAATGTGTAAGTCTTCTTACCAAATTCTTACCTAAAACCAAACACGGTGGTGGATTTGAAATAGCGAGACAAGTCAGAGGACTTCACAAGCTTCTCTAACTGCAAGAATTAATGAGATACATCAACAGGTCATTTATAACAGTGACATACTGGACTGCTGCGTGGAAATAACAAGGCAAATCACAGGTATGTTTAATTTGCACATTCTAATATGTTTATTGTTTCTAGGGTAACAGCTCATTAACAGGGACATGTTTGGTGGACGCTCCACATAAACAGTCAATATGGTGAAGTTTTCTGTGAGGAGACGTTTCTTTTACATTTTTGGAAGGAGTCTCCAGTGTCTAGAGGAACTAACTTATTCTGTGGAGGTTCCACAACATTAAATGTAACTACAAATGGATTTAAAGGAGTGATGTTTTGTTCATTATTAATAAATTTTAAATTGTATTCATTGGCAAATTGCTGTGGTATAAGGGAAGTAAAACACTTCAAACTGTACTGTTATTGGAAAAATAATGAAAGTTGGGCCACATCACACCTCCCTATATTAGATTGCTTTCATATAACAGCATGACCTGTCATGTTTTATCCCTTACTTAATTAATTCCAGTTGGAATTCCAATCTTAGCCTTAGACACTCCATCAATGATATATAGAGCATCTAATATCTTTTGTTCTTTTGCACTTTTCTGGCCTCAATCTGTTGCCACCTAGTAGAGAGTAAATACTCTCTCTTCTCAAAAAAAAACAAAAAACCCTAATTCCAATTAGAAACACATCCATATAATCACAGTCTCAAAGGCAATTGATCAGAGACAAAGATGACCAAAAACTGCTTGATCAGGTCAAGGACTGAACTGGAAATGTCGGTTTTTGCTACAAAAGCAGTGAACACCAATCCTATTCCTGGAGATTTATCTTCTTTCTAGTATACTGGATCAGCTTCTGATGGAAAAGGATTGGAACTGAATCCTGTAGTAATGCAGATTTCCAGGAACAGGTTTGATTCCACTGTGAAAGTGAAACAGGTTCTGACCATGGCCTCCACGGTGCGCGCCTCCTCCCGGAACACTCGACTGGTATGTGAAGAGAGCGCGCTGGAGAAGTTCCTGTTCAGGATAGAGATCTGGCCTATATACTGCTGTTCCACTCTCACCTCTAATGCCCACACTCTGTACTCTAAACAGCGAGAGAGAGACAACAGAGAAGAGGAGAGGAGAGGAGATGAGAGGAGTGAACTTCTACAAAGACAAATTAATGAACATAATGATACACACTGTAAAGATGTGTTAGTGTGTAGACTCTGCTTGAGTCCATTTATTAGTTCATTAATATAGTGACTTAATTTAATGCCATTTCCTTCCATTCCAACCTCATTTTTCTATTTTACCTAGAAAGTACCAGGCCAGGGCTGAACCTCCAGCCAGGATCAGGAGGATGAAGATGATGATCAGGGCAATAGTCCGCTGTGAGACCATCTTATATGTGAATGTTGGCATCAGGATTTTATCAGAGCCTTCCTGTAGATAGGTGAGTAACATATTACAGCACAGATCTGGGCAGAGTTTTTCATAGTTTCATTCAAGTGATATTAACCAAAAGAAAAGGTAATCAGTCTTTTGTGCAGCTTCAATTCAACAGCTATGTCTGAAACCACATAGCTGTGCGTCGAATTTTTTTGTTTGAGTTCTCTGTTTTGGAAATTTGCCTCCATGCAGTTGGCTCCGCCCATTAACATGTTACAATACTGAAATGTTTCGGTCAGAGGTTGTATTTGTATGCATTGGCAATGATATGGTTTTTATGCACAGATTTATTCATAAATAGTTATGCGAGTGCAAAGAAAGTCAGCGTTACTGAAACTTAAATAAATCTAGTAAATCTAGTGGCAATTTTTAGTTCAGTTTGGCTACTAAAACATTTACACACAACTTTACTAAAAGATAAATGAGGCCCTTTGAAGAGAAGTGAGTAGAGCCAATCAGAATGCAGCCTTCAACATTCTGAAGCAGGTCCCCAGAAAAGTGAACAAATACATTCAATTCAATTCAATTTTATTTGTATAGTGCTTTTAACAATGGACATTGTCACAAAGCATCTTTACAGAAATAACGGATTAAAAAATATATATTGTAAAAATGTGAATTTATCGTAATTTGAAAGCAAGAGGCAACGATGGCAAGGAAAAACTCCCTGTGTCCAGACATCATATTCTCTGTAGGCAGCGTGACTGACTTTCAGTACATAAACTTTGTAATTGCAACATGAATAATAGGAGGATTGTCCTTGTGAAACTTACAACCACAGTTGCGGATTATGAAACTTTATAAAATTACAGTTTCATTATAGTATTT
This sequence comes from Pangasius djambal, assembly GCA_022985145.1. Classification (NCBI taxonomy): domain Eukaryota; kingdom Metazoa; phylum Chordata; class Actinopteri; order Siluriformes; family Pangasiidae; genus Pangasius; species Pangasius djambal. Next base: position 29,590,364 of record CM040976.1, on the reverse strand, counting down.
ACAGATTACTTTTGACAGGAAAAGAGCGGCTTAGCCAACACCCTTCCCTGAGGTTTATCTTCCTGTTGAGTTTAAACTATAATTATACACACTCAGTCTAAGTAATCAAAAGAAACTCTTCAAGATAAGATGGAGAAGGTGGGAGGGCAAATGCCATGTTTGTGAAAAGATGAGAATGCTGTGTATGTTTTAAAGCCTGTTCCTAAAAAAAATATTTCACACCTTTAAAATTAAAAATATTTTGCATTCTAAATGGTTATTATCAGGTGTGTTAGACTACAGTTAGAACTACAGCCACATATGGACAAAGAATTGCATTACCATTATATTACTAGTTTCAACCCTTTGACTTTTGACTCAATTTTGACATTTTCACCAAAACGTTTTGTGTTAGTTGCATAATGTGAATATCATGCTACATTACATAGGTCACATAGAAACACACGAATCTTCTCAGATTGATCTGCAGGACCACAGGAAATATGATTTTTGAGAAGTTGTTATTCATATGAATGACTTATATGACATACGGTATCTTCATTATCAGGCCAATAATAGTGCAATATCAAAAATGAATATATTGTACAGCTTCATTTTTGCAACTAATCTATCAGGTGTCTGTGCTAAACATTGATTTTAAATATTAACCCCCAGTATACATGTAGTTTAAGGTGTAAAGCACTTACTTGCGAGACAGGACTTGCCACATTTCCATTTCCATACTCCACACAATACACCGAGCTCTCTGTATTCTTGTGCTTCATAATGCTACAGGACCGACACGTCTAACTGACACATTTCCAAAAAAAAAAGCCACTCGATCCTCTCCTGTTGCTGTGAAAAATAAAAAGATATCACCCAATATAATTCCCCATGCTTCAGTGCCACCTGTGTCCAGACATGTGAGCAGGCCTAATGACCTCCGAGCGCCAGAAGCGCAGCTCCTGTTTCCCTTTTATTTACAAATCCAAAGTTTGCCATGAATCAATATCCTCTTGTCGCTCTTAAACCGTGTCCTGGCTGGCGATCTGTCCCTGTCCCTGTTTTGTATTTGATCTTAATACTGAACAAAAACACTAACATCATGGCTGTAGCTAATGCAGAGAGTGTTAAATGACGTTGGAACTATGTATCCAGGAAACAGGTAGCCTCGGAAGCCTATGGGGACCTTCCTTTATTCCCTAGGTTGCTAGTGTCTAAGCAGTCATAGTGATAGGGCATGTTTCTTGGTTGTAAACAGGGAATAAGTAGGTCGTATATGGGTAAACTTAAAATGAGAAAACACCTTATGAGGCTTCTTTTAGTAACATTTAGCTTACACAAATGCAGAAATTGTGGTTGTGATCCCTCACAAATTTGTTGCTAATTTCAATTTTGTTGTTGTTCTTTAGGTTTAAAAAGGTTTTTATTAAACTTAAAATGTGATATAATTTAGAAGATGGGCTAAATGTTTCGGCTAATCATCAGCTTCCTGCTTGCTAGCATGGTCGTTAACTTGTCTTTTTTTCTTCTCTCTTTCTTTTTTTTCCTTTCTCTCTTTCTTATTGGGGATCATGATTGCTTTTAATAAGAATGCCTTAGTAGTCTTCATGTTCCAGTTTTTCCTCCCTTCTAGTTATACAAACTTTTTTTTTTTGCTCATTTATGTCAACATATTTTTAAGTCACTGCAGGTGTGTTTCACTGACATTTTAGCTTGTTAAACATGTTAACTTGCTTTGTTATTTTTGTTAACTTTAGGATGAAATTCATGGTTTGTTATCTGATTCATATCTTTTTTTATTTCATATCTTTTGTGTATGAATAGGATTTCATTAATACCTATACACTAATTTTGAAACAGATTTCAGGCATTTCTAAGGTTAAGTAATTTACCTTTCAGCGGCGTTTGACACAGTGAAATACAAGTCTCTCTTGTCCATCGTCATGAGTCTTGGAATTCATGGTGCAGCATGGCAATGGTTTGCTTCCTACCTGGAAGGTCAGTCATATCAGGTGACGTGGAGGGGGAGGTGTCCCACAAGGCTGAGTACTTGGTCTGAGTCTGTTCTCCCTCTATACTCGATCTATTGGTGAGGTCATATCCTCACATGGGTTTTCATACCACTGCTATGCGGATGACACTCAAATCATCCTCTCCTTCCCCCCAGAAACTCATGTTTCCGCTCAGAGCTCAGCATGTCTGGCAGATGAGTGATTGGTATGGCTGGTGATTCATCCACTTGTCAGGATCTTGCAATCTCCCTGGACAATGCTCTGATCTCACCTGCGGTTACTGCACGCGACCTTGGTGTAACCATGGACAATCAACTGTCCTTTTCCTCTCACATTGCTAATCTGACACACTCATGTCGATTTCTCCTTTATAACATCAGAAGGACTCATCCATTTCTATCCACACAGGCCACACGGGTGCTTGTTCAGTCCCTTGTCATTTCAAGCCTAGACTACTGCAACTCACTCCTGGTGGGTCTGCCTCTGAGCGCCATTCGACCTCTGCAACTGATCCAAAATGGAGCTGCATGACTGGTTTTCAATCTTTCTAAGTTCTCCCACACCACCCCATTGCTACACTCCCTCCACTGGCTTCCTGTAGCTGCCCGCATCACATTTAAAACACTGATGCTTGCCTACAAAGCCAAAAATGGACCAGCACCGACTTACCTCAAAGCACTTATCACATCCCACACTGCACCGTGCTCCCTCCGATCCTCTAGCACTGCTCAACTGGTCCCGCCATCTCTCAGGATACAAGGAAGGCATGCATCGAGACTCTTCTCTGTTCTGGTACCTAGGTGGTTGAATGAACTTCTCCTAGATGTCCGAACAGCTGAGTCACTGGCAGTCTTCAAACGACGTCTAAAGACTTACCTCTTCATAAAGTACTTATATTAGCACTTAAAAAAATCTTTGTGTTGTCTATGTGCTTTTTACTATATTACCTCCCCAACAGAGTTTTTAGACTGACGGTATTCTTAGTCTGTGACCTAGCGAACCAGTATCAGAATGTATTTATTGATAGAGATTTCAAAACACTAAGTCGCTCTGGATAAGGAGGTCTGCCAAATGCTATAAATGTAAATGTTAATGTAAATATTTGTCCTGTGGATAATTAATCTTCAATAAAATATGCCTGTAAAATGGCTTGTGTCTTTAGATACATACTGCTATTTTTGTAATATATATATGTACATTTTTAAGTGTATCTCTGGTGCCATCTGTGGATACATTTGAAATAAACTAAGCCTGTTTTTCTGTGAGAAAATTGTCTCTGATGGTTATCTGGAACCCTGTGGTTTAATGGTGATTTAATAGACCTGGAGGTTTTTTTGTGAAAAGCACTGATATATAGCATTCAGGGTTATCTATAGATATGCAGATGTTCTATTAAGTTTAAAAGATTTCATTAATAATACTCAAAATACATCCTGACGATATATATTGTATACTACACCCTATTCCTTGTAGTATGTAGTGTAGTATGCAGTACGTGAGAAGTATCATTTGGTAGACCACACTGTCATGTGACCTGCAGTCTGGTAAGTTCACTTGTTGATTACTCTGAATTAGGGCAACCACAAACTATTTCATTTTTGTGCTGTTGAAAATAACTGGGTTGCACTGTGGGAGACCCTTTTTACTTTAAATATTCCTGGCACTCCATACTGCTACATGAATAGTATAGCTACATAGCATGTCAGTTTGAATATAGCCATTGTTGTTTGTCCCCACGATCAAATGATAAATAACCTTTAATCAAGGCCATATGATCTGACAGAATTTTAAAATAAATTCTGAAGGTTAACATAAGGCTTCATGTGTGCCATCTGCTGGTTGGTGGAAAATAATGACATGTCTTTAAGGAGACTTTCAGCCTCTGTCTTGTAGGTTGTTTTTTTTTTCCCATTTCAATTCAACTTAGCAACAATATATATTTAGCTAGATAGATGATAGATCTGTAGAGTTTGTGATAAATGTGAAAGCATTTGAAATGTGAAATGAATTGATGTACATGATTTAGATTTAGATTATTAATGTAGCTTGTGTGTGTGTGTGTGTGTGTGTGTGTGTGAGAGAGAGAGAAAGAGAGAGAGAGAGAGAGAGAATGGCAAAAGAAGGCATACCTTAGTTTCAGTGTATAGCACTTCTTGTGTTCCCCTAAGTAATTTTTCAAAATGGGCAATATTTGTTAAATTCTTCAATTCAGGGAAAAAAGAGTTTCTAAGGGTTCTTTGCATGGTGGAGGGTTCTAGCTTTCTCAAGTGGTTCTACTTAGAACATTTTTTGAAAATGAAACCCTGCGTTGTAATGTTGTAAGCCTCTTTCTGTCTTTCTTTCTGTTCCTCTCAGTGCCTTACTCCTTCCCACTCTCTATTTAGCTTCTCCTTCCTGAAATCCTCCCTGTTCAAAAATACTCCTAATCAACAAGTCACATGCACGAGTGTCACTGTGGGTAGACTGGTGACATATGGAAATTCAAAATGTTGTCTAAATGGCTTTTCCATGTTCCTCATAGCAGAATGTCAAGGATTTATACATTTCTACACTCATACAGTTCTCAGTAAAATGGACTTTACTGCTATAAGGCTACTTCAGCACTGGATCTGTTAATATATCTCTGTGGATTTGGCTGTGCCAGATGGAACGAGGACAATTCAAAACTACAGGTTAGTGAGATTTGGTCTAGATGTGTATCTAAATATAGACATTTTTTCATTGTCTAAAAGACTTAAATGGTCTTTTAGACAACTAAGTGGTTTCCCTAAAAAAGTAGTTTTCATTTAGAACCTAGGCAAAGTAGAAAGAGCTCAACTTATTTGGAAACTTTCAGAAAAGCCTCCCACATGAAGCTGGGTGAGAAGATGCCAAGAGAATGCAAAGCCTAATCAGGAATACTGTTAAGAATTGAAAATTCTAATAGTTTTTATTTTATTTAACACTTATTAGCCACAGAATAATTCAATATGTGTTATTTCATAGTGTTAGTATCTTTATTATTAATCTAAAATATTATAGTAGAAATTAAGAAACCCTTCTAGGAACATGTGGAACAATAGAAGTCCAAGCATCTTGTTTTCGTTTCTTTCTTCTTCTTCTTCTTCTTCTTTTTTTTTTTTTTTTTTTTTTTTTTTTTTTTTTTTTTTTTTTTTTTTTTTTTTATAAATTAGTGTTTCGCTTTGACAATGATAGAAATGACTGATAAAGTTTTGGCTTGTGTATATTTGCTTTAAAAATATAATGTCAGTGTGTAAGAAGAAAAATGGATTTGATTGCAACACCAACAAGTGAGTTCTTTAAAAACGAGCAAGAATTGAAATCATTGTAGCTTTCGTGGAGCTGTGGTCCCAAACTTTACTGGTATGTGTGTTGAAAGGAAGTCGGGGGCAGCGAGGTGTGAATAAGGGGGGGAAAAATCCAGTGAAAGTGTTATTACTTAGAAACACAGGAATAGCTTCAGATAAAGATGAAGGTGATAAGAACACATCTAAATGTAGAGCTGTGGTTTCTAAGATCAGCCATCAGTCTCATGTTAGTACTTCAAATAGCTACCAATATTTCCAGTAGCTTAAGTGTAGCTCCTGAAAGCAAGTTTCTAATTGCTGGTCTCTACCCAAGCACACCATTTTATTCTGCAAAACATTGTAAAGTATCATGTAGAAACAAGTCCAGTTTTTTGTCCAGTCTTCAGTGCATTCAGAAAATATTTGGACCCATTCATTTCTTCTTCACTTTGTATACTCTTTATATATAAAGCCCCTTAAATTGCAAAAAAAAAAAAAAAAAAAACCTTGAGTCAAAGGAATTGTTTATAGAACTCCAAGACAGGATTGTGTTGAGGCACAGATCATTTCTAAATAGAAGAAGTTCAGAGACGCTGAGACTCTTTCTCGCGTTAGCCACCCATCCAAACTGGCAAAGGCGAAGAACTTCAATGTCACTCTGATGGAACTCAAGGTTCTGTATGGAGAAGGTAGAATAATAATAATAATAATAATAATAATAATAATAATAATAATAAACTTTATTTTATAAAGTGCCTTTAAAAGCAGCTTCTCAAAGCGCTGAACACAATATAAACAATACAATAAAAACAATACAAAGTCAACAAGCAAATGCAAGTTTTAAAAAATATGTCTTAAGTTGAACTTTAAAAATATCGTAATTCTGAACTTCCCTAAGTTCAAGCGGCTGAGAGTTCCAAAGGACAGGAGCGTAGAAAGAGAACGCCCTATCACCCATAGATCTTAGACATGTTTGAGAAACAACCAGCAAGTTTGACTGAGAGGAGCGCAATCTACGATTATACTACGAGTGTACGAATGTAACAATTCTGTAAGGTAATGTGGTTCCAGGCCATGCAATGCTTTAAAAGTAAGCATCATAATTTTAAAATCAACTCTAAATCTGACTGGGAGCCAGTGCAAGGATTCTAACACTGGAGTAATATGACTGCCAATCCTAGTCCCAGTTAAAATCCTGATGGCTGAATTTTGCACATATTGCAACTTATTGAGAGTAGATTTAGCACCTCCGGCTAAAAGGGCGTTACAGTTGTCTAACCGTGAGACGACAAAGGAATTTATCAGCATTTCCACAACTGTAAAATTTACCATAGGATGCAATCTTGCGGTATTTCTGAGGTGGAAAAAAGAGGTTTTAACTCCAAGGTTCCTCACTCGACTCTCGATTTCCAAAACAGAGCCATCAAGAGTCAGGAACAGAGAACCAACTTTAGAAATTTGATGACGGGAACCAATGAGCATAACTTCAGTTAAGAATCTACCAGAAGGACAACAATCTCTGCAAAACTATCAATCAGGCTGTTCTCTGCAAAACTCCATCAATCAAAAATCATCTGGACAATGCTGTCCCCACAGTGAAGCATGGTGGTGGGAGCATCATGTTGTGGGGATGGAAGGAAAGGTGAACAGATCAATGTACAGAGATATTCTGGAGGAAAAACTGGTCAAGTTCTCAGAAAAAAAAAGGTTCACTTTCCAGCATGTCATTGACCTGAAACACACAACCAAGACAATGTAAGAGTGGCTTCAGGACAAGCCTGTGATACAGTGATGTTTTCCATCCAACCTGATGAAGCATGAGGTTTTGACCTTTTGAGCTTTATTTTGGTACGAAACATCCCATATATGCTCTGTGACATGTAAATATCATCTCACAGCCCCCATGTCTCTGGTTTCCGCCAATCACCCACTAACATGGGTAGGTGGATTGGCTCTTTTTTTTTTTTTAGAACAGTGTATAATTATAGACTCCAGTTCTACATTACAAGTCCTGGATGTAGTGCCAGTGCAGGAGTTTGAGCATTAAATGATTTGGTCAGGAAAACTGCTGAGCCAAAAATATTTAAGAGGATCCCTGTTAGTTTTTCTAGTTTATGAATTAAAAAAAAACAATAAAAAAAAAAACACTTTTCTCTATTTAGTCTTTGAATAGAAGGTGACCATGATTTGAAAATCATGCATTATATTTCAAGGGCCATTCTGAAGCAGGCGTAGTGAAATAAAGTGCTTGAGGAATCATCAAGGATTCATGACCTGAAAGACTAGAGACTAAAGCTGGTTTGTGCAAGTGCTAGAGTGCTTTAATCAACAGCTAAAAAAGACAATTTAAAACATAAGATCCTGAGTAAGTACAAAAAGAATATTTGGCAGTGCATTAAAATGCAAAGCCGTATTATGTCAGATGACAGAGGTAGGTCTTTAAATCTTTCCTGAAAGGTTGGAGATATGAGGTTGCTCTGAGATATAGGTAGCTGATACCACCACTGAGGAGCCGGGACATGCTTTATGTGAATTCTTAGATCTCATAGAAGGATATGCCAGTCAAGGTGATGTTAAAGACCTGATTTGGTGTGTGGGTATGAAGTTCTGGATCAAGAAGTGTAGATAATGTGTAGGTTGGTTGCCATTGACGTGACATGAGTCACATTACAGACTTTCAGAAAGTTACAAACCAGATAAGCAGTAGTATTCGGAATGCTCTGTAGAGGATTCTGTCCTCAGGAAAGGTCATCCTGCTAGTTGACATGACCACATCTTATAATTATATTACCTACTGATGTTTTATAATCAGAAGTCACTCATGAAATGCATGCAAATTTTTAACCTTTCCCCCTCCCCAGAGTTAGCCGTTTCACTTCCCTTAATATTTTAATCTTTATTTTATTGTGAAATTTGAAAAGGATAAGAGGATCATTTTGTAATGGAACATCTCCTTTGTTATGTGTGGATTTTGTTTGCCTTGATCATCAGGGGAAGTGACTCCAGCAGGTAGGCCGCCCATATGTCATCCGGTTTCCACAGAATGAGAAGTGAAGCATGGTTTCAAGAACAAAAAGAAAAACTTGTTCAAAGAAACCAGAGCTTTTTTATCTCAGAAAGTCAGCGACGGGCGTTTGTTGTGGTTGTTTTCGTTTTGGTTTAGAGCTATCAGGTAAGAGATAAGAGTAAATGTCACCTAATTGATTGACCTGAAATATTTTGTTAATACTGCTTTTTGAAATGGTTGAATAGTTTGCTGTTTTGTCATCTTATTAATTAATATCTAGTGTGCTGTAAGGGGGTGTTAAGAGGTTTGTAGATAGATGACTTATGTAACAGCAGTATAGCGGAAAAGGCACTGCAATAGGGTTAGAGCTGTGTGTGTGTGTGTGTGTGTGTGTGTGTGGTTTCTGTAGTTTGGTGTTATTAGATATGTAACCCTGCAGAGCTGGGGCATTTAGTATTTTGTAGGTGCGTATGAGTGTCAGACACAGACAGGGTTTGGATGCAAGTACAAGGTTTTTTGAACCAAGCAAACAAGGCCAAATAGGAAAAAGGAAAAATAAGTTGACAAGCAGGCAAACTCAGACAGGGTAAATATGGGAAAAGCACAAACAATGTATATGGGAAAATGCACACAAACAAAAGGCTCAGTAATGGGGCAAGACTTTGCACAGATTCAATGTCCATCTGGGAGCGTGCTGATTGGGAGTGGATTATGTTACACGTCATATGGTTGGGTTTGTTTTGCAGTTTCATGTTTGGCTAAGGTTTCTGGGAAACAGAGAAATAGGAAATGGGCAATGGAGACCTTATGTCACACAGTTATTTCCTGTCATTTCAAATATCATGTTCAGCCAACAGCTGAAATGTTTGCTCAATAATTTTCAATAATAACAACCCCTGAGTGAGGTTTGTGATGAAGGCCAGATGAAGATGAAGGCCAACCTTTAGTAGCTTGTTCCTCTAAAACAACAACATTACCTACGGGTGCTTCAAAACTGCATTTAATATGAGCTAACAGTGTAGCATGACACATTTGGTTTCTACAACCTTAAAGTTAGCTATGATATAGGTAGTAGCAGCAATCTTCATGTTCTTCCTAGATATTTATAAGCCAATGCAAATGTTGTTGCAAAGCAAGTTACAGAAATAAAAGTGAGAAGACAGTAAAAAATGGAAATGCCTTTCTGATAAAGTTACCGCTCAACCATTTCTAGTTTAATGCTGTGGAAAGTACATGAAACAAGTCAGTTCCTTTTATTACTAACATTACTTAACATCTATGACCAGTAGTTCCCTTATTAGTCTCCCTATTTACCTCTCTAAATAATATTACAGTAATATCTATATAATACAAAATAATGCAGCTTGTCATGCTAGTGAGAATCTGAAAAGCATTACATTCTCTGTTCTAAAGACTTTCCCATGGAGGAAAACTTTACAGCTTTACCGGACTGTACTACAAAGTGTTGATACCTGAGACAGGAGACTGACTAATCATATTTGAGAATTCAACAGTGCTGTGGTATAAGCATCAGTAGTTCAGGGGTAGGTCATGCATTTAAATCCCTCCTGCCAAAGAGTGTTGGACCTTTGAGTAAGCTCAGCACAGTGTTTATACTCGATTCTGCCTTGTTTGTAAGTTGCTTTAGATAAAATTACCTACTGGCTAAGGCGTTCATTTTTACACTTTCTAAACTGGTGCTTTCCACAAGGTTGTTTCACTTCCCAGTGAAAAAAAACTCTTGTCATCATGATCTATGTTTGAAAACTGAAAAACAAAAATGCATGACTCTGTTGATGTACTGTCTGGAAATTTCTGTCCAGAATGTCAGTCTCTCTCATTGACTTCTATTTCCTATCTGGTCTGAACAATGGATGTACTGTAAATGCATTCATTTTTTATCCTATTCACTTAAACTGAGAACAAAATCTTTCTCTGAGGCAAAATTAGATCATTAGATCATTTCGCTGAGATTTTTAAAAGCCCCGACAAAACAGTGGATCCATACTATAAAAAAAAAACTCTCAGTTCAGAATTTTTTTAATTTAACATTTACAAATAATTAACATGTTTAGAGAGAAAGAAACGAGGGAAATGGAAGCAATCAGTACAGAAAAATACTAACATCTAATCACTAACTTGTTACAATAAGTAGAGCTATAAAAGCACTGACTCCTGACAATACCAGAGGCGACAATGTCTACAGTTTAGATGAAGGATTTATTATTTTTGAGCCCTTACTACGCCGATATGTGAGAAACCTGAAAACTGCACTTTCTGATTTTTTTCAGCGTAAAAAAAACTTCCCCCGTGGAAAAGCCAATTCACTGAAGGGGAAAGGATGTGGGATGTGAAAGACACATTTGTGATAACAAAAGTTATTTCAGTTTGCGGTGACTTTCGAGATGAACTTTGACCTGTGAAAGTTGTGTGGGCCAATACAAAGCAAGAAAGCTACACTGGAAAATCTTTGGCCATTACAAAAATGAGAAGAATTATTATTGTCTTTCAGTACGTAGGACTGTAAATATTGAGTATTTTTCTTTTAAAACAAGACGTTTGATACAATGGTATACTGTACTGATGATCAGACCTACAAATGTCTACAAGTTTATCAACAGTAAATATCTTTCACAATCATTGTTTATTATTATGTGCAACATAATATGGACCAGATTATTCAATTCAATTCAATTTTATTTGCGTAGCGCTTTTAACAATGGACATTGTCTCAAAGCAGCTTTACAGAACATAAGAAACAGAAAAACATGCAAACAAACAAAAACATGCAAACAGTCCTAGATATTAGACAAAATGATCCCTAGTGAGCAAGCCTGAGGCGACTGTGGCAAGGAAAAACTCCCTTAGATGATATGAGGAAGAAACCTTGAGAGGAACCCATCCTCATTTGGGTGACACTGGAGAGTGTGATGGAACAATGTCCTTTCTGCATTTATGTATAGTCATGTAGAATTTTATGTGTATATTGATTTGGAGGTTGTTATCTTCCTCAAAGTCCACATAGGGTTGGCAGCGGTGCTTAGAATACCCAAATCCTCACGAGGCAGAAACCGGCTGGAGCTGGTCCATCTCTGGATGCCTCAGGATCCTCGTAGGGTTGGCCTCTGTCTACTGGAGCTGACACAATCTCTATGTGCCTCGGGATGGGTAGAAGAAGGGAAACAAGTGGAAAGGAATTAGTGTAGCTGCTGTTCATAATATTAGCAAGCACTAAATCATAATGTGCAATTAATCAGATGTACTGAAGTACAAGGTTACGGTATGTATTAAGTGTATGCCTGGCTAAAGATATATGTCTTTAATCTACGCTTGAACTGGGAGACTGTGTCTGAGCCCCGAACACTGTCAGGAAGGCTATTCCAAAGTTTAGGAGCTAAATACGAAAACGATTATGGCCTGATTATGTTCATTTTGTAACAATTGTATGAAATATGCCCATACTCTACATGCAGATACTTGCTTATAAACCCAAACGTTTCTGCAGATTGCAGTTAAATATCAGTCCCACCTACACCTCGTTTATCATTCATGCTGTCTGCATGGCACCTGTCCACTGACACTATGGATTCTATAGTAAAATTCTGTGGAAACATATAGGATTTTTGTGTTAGCACTGTTAGCACCTCCATAATACTCACGATATGAATATACTAACATTATCAATATCATATTAGTATTATAATAATGTAAACATTATATCACCCAGCTCTGGTTAAATACTTAAAACTTGACCACATCCTCAACACACATACGACAGACCTCATCTATTTGCAAAGACATTAATTACGTCTATTTATTACAGCTGTGTGTGTGTGTAATGACGCAGAATGGAAATTATGTTTCAATATTACTTAGAATTTCTAAGAATAAAGTGTTATCAGATAACAAAATATTCAACGCAGATCTTATGGTTTTTAACATGATATGACATCATTAGGGTAAATACTGATAACATTTAGGGTAAATACTACTGTGGTTCAGGTTCAGTTTTTTTTTTTTTTTTTTTTTAACTTGAAACTGAGTTAATGGATAAAAGCATCTTTAAAGGATTATGAAAAAATGTTGTGCATGTGTATCAGCAGATTCAACCAGAAGCTGGAGCTGGATTAGTGCTCACCAAAGAGAAAAGTCAGTTAAAAGGTACACTCATTCCACTAATCTGCTAACTCATATATCTCTTCACTCTAAGAAAATAATCAGCCTTTTAAACTTTATCTCCTAAAGATGTGAGATAAGTTCTGAGAACTGAATTTAAGGTCCAAAAATTGTAAAAGATCAATGCAACTGACATCCTGGTAAAGATGAAATGTTATGCTCTGTTGAGGAGGTACTAGCCTTAGTTTTAAGTGAGGTTTGCTTGTTAGATGCACTTGGAAAGCACCGACACTCCAAGAGCTTTAAATGTCCTTTTATTCTATTCAAAGTGTCGTCTCTTCATTATCAAATTGCAGCAGAACACTTATTAGGAAATTGAAAGGAATTCATCTTTAGTAATTGCTTTATCCTGGTCAGGGTTGTGGTAAATCTGGGGCCTATCCCAGGAAAACTGGGCACTAGGCACTTGCCATGCCACCACAGGGCATCATACTCATTCACACCTTGGGGTAGTTGAGAGATTGGCTAAATCCACCTTCCACAATGGTTTTGGGAGGTGGAATGAAACCAGAGATCTTTGCAACATTTCTCTTCCAATTTTAGTCATTACCCTTTCCCACCCATGTTGGTTCTATCTACCACCATGCTTCATCTGAAACCAGCCTTTTGAACTGCTGCTCATGCCTGGTCACATGGAACACACTCTGAGCGAACTGACTCTTCTTGCTGTGGCATGATTCGGTTTCAAACTTACCATCTCTTGACAATAGGGTGAACATTTTCTTGTTCTCCCCTCCAAATTCATTCGTTCCTCCTGGTCAAAGTCATTGTGGGTCTGGAGTCTATCCCAGGAGCACTGGGAGTGAGGCAGGAATACACC
>CM040976.1:29546370-29574793 GCA_022985145.1 Pangasius djambal | reverse complement strand
CAGGAGCACTGGGAGTGAGGCAGGAATACACCCTGGATAGAACGCTGGTCCATTGCAAGACACCATGCACACACCTAGGGGTAATTTAGAGCAGAATCCACCTGGCATGTTTTAGGAGGTGGGAGAAAACTGGAGAACCTGGAGAAAACCCATATAGACTTGGAGAGCATGCAAAACTCCACACAGATAGTAACCTGAGCTCAGGATCAAACCCTGGAACCCTGGAGCTGTGAGGGGCAACTCTACCTGCTGGACCATCATTGCATCAATAAGTCTTTTAATAAGATCAGAATTTGCCGAAGTTTGAAAAGAAGGGCACTATCTACTTCAGCAGTCACAAGTGTGTGATTGTAGATGCTACATTCTTAGAAACAAAGGTTCTTTGAGGGTTTTGTGCAAATTTGAAACTTCTGCAGTTTCCCCAAAACTTTCACATTTATTTGGATTAAATGTATGCATGTATAATAAATTCCCATAGAATTTTGAACATTTAACTCTCTAAACTCAGTGAAATGTAATTACTTAGCATTTTACTTTGTTTTCTATATAATTAATAGATATCTTATTATCAAATTGTTTAACTTTTCAGGATTTCTTCTCAAGTTTAGGTCACAATGATATTCTTACCAAACAGCTTATTTTGATAATTACAGGTTCTCGCCATTAGACTCAGAGCTCTATCTGTAAATTCCTGTGGAACTATGTCCTTCTAGCAATGCTTTGCTGTGACTTTAATTGTTTAAAATATTTAGATGAGAACCTCGAGACTCAATAGTATACAGAGGTTGAAGCTCTCCCTACCTACAACACCTTCAATCCATCTTACTAGCTAATTAGCAAGGCCAATAATAATTGGTTAGTTGGTTCAGGTGTGTTGGGAGTGAGGATGATGTCAAACTGTAAAGGTATGTAAATGAGATCCTAGGAAAGGAGTTGAGAGCCCTGTTCTAAATAACACACAGGATGTGGCCAAGAACAGGGTTTGGGTAACAGGATTGTGCTTGTGTAGTGCCAAAGTCTGATTTGTTTGAGAATTGATTCATCTGATTCACTTAGTTCTGGAGCCTCACTGGAATAATAGTGTCTCTCATTGAGTCATGAATCGTTCAATCATGCAAGACAGAGAAAACACTAAAATGTTGGCGGTTCTCCCGAAACAGAACTCATAAAGCAAACTGAAAGTGTCATGAGAAACAGGTTTGAGCTTCGAAGATGAGCTTTTGTTTTAGTTTGTGAATGGTTAGTTTAAAGTGATGGGCGAGTCACAATTGATTCATTTGATTCTCTTAGATCTAGAGCCTTATTGGAAATAACAGGCTCTATGAATGAGTCGTTCATAATAAATGAATTGTTTGTGAATCGACCATCACTAAAAAAATACAGACAGAGAATACACTAAACTGTTGGCGGTTCTCCAGAAGTGGATTGCTGGGGGATCCTAAACGACAAGACAGAAATTTCATAACAAACTTTGTAAAATTAAGTCTTACAATTTCTTCTTGCTTGTGAATCAATTCATCTGACTGACGTAATACTGAACAAATCATTATCACTATTACTGACTGCATCTTTCAAACCATTCTCATCCATGCTTGTAAAGCCGAGCTTGAAACATGTAGAGTACGGAAACACTGAACTGGAATGCACTCCATGACCTTCTGTATCAGGAGCTTTTGCTTGGAATAAGTGAATGAGAAAGCAGAACCACTTCATCCTGTTTCTTAGCAAATCAGGTTCTAAGTATCGCATTTTTGTTTTCGAGTGTGTGTGTGTGTGGGAGAGAGAAAAAGAGAGAGAAGGAGGTCAGCAAAAAAAATAGGTTGTGGTAAGTTCAATTTTACTGTGACCAAACATGACACTAATGCTCAGAAAAGGGAAGAACCAACATCTCAGCTACGTACCACAAAGAGAGATGTGTCTAGATAGCCAATTTGGAGAGACATCTAGTGAGGAAATGAGAGAAGAGAGAAGCGATTTATAGAGATAAAGAGAATGAAAAACAGAGGAAGAGAAGAGAGAGATGGAAATGAATGTCTGCAATAAAGAGAGAAGAAATAAGAGATGTTAGTTAAATTTATTGGAAGAAGTTGAATCTGGGGATAGAGAGATTGAAAGAAAGAAAAAGGAAGAAAGAAAGATAAAGTAATGACAAACGAGAGAGGAGTAAGGAAGCCCCCTATGATTTCCTCTACAGGTAGCTAGCTACACTTACTGAAAATGGTGTTTGTGGTTAACTGGGACACCACCGTGTGTGTGTGCGTGTGTGTGTGCGTGTGTGTGTGCGTGCGTCTCTCTGCCTGTGTAAAACAGATAACTGCCATGCTGCTTCACGATGACACCATGTGCGATGAAGCCGTCAGCATAAAGACTTTGGAAAATCACCATTTAAAATAATCACCAAGATATGAATAACTTTTCCACAAAACAATCATCTATTTCTGAAAGGTGAGTTGAGATATTTATTTAAATACTGTGTATGTTAGCGCATGTTTATGTATATTAGGGACACACTGATCCTATTCTTAGCATCGGACTTGGACTGATATTGGTCTGAAGTGTTGGGTTGGTATCAGAATTGGACTGGATTTGTCATGCCTGATGTATCGTTGTATGTACTGATGTATTATTGATGTAATGTTATTGAACACATTTTGTAGTCACATTTTGTTCAAGTATGTCTTCACGTTTCTTGACGTTTTCTTTCCTCAAGTATGAAAGCATGTCAGTATCAGCTCAGGATTTGGTATCGGGTGATATTCAGAGCTTCAATATCAGTACAGAATCCAGAATGTTGAATGGGATCAGTGCATCACTACAGCTGTTTGCGTTCTTTATTATTATTATTATTATCATTATTATTATTATTATTATTATTATTATTATTATTATTATTATTATTAATAATAATAATAATAATAATAATATTATTATTATTATTGATAATAATAATTATTATTATTACTATTATTATTATTATTATTATTATTATTATTATCATTATTGTTGTTGTTGTTGTTATTATTTAATTTTAATTATATATTATTATAAAATGCAATAAAAGCAAATGCAGCATCCTCATAACAACCCGCTTTTTACTTTTACAACCCGTTTTTTTTTTTTTTAACAGCTTGTATTTTGTATATTGTATTGTATTGAAAATGTTATAAATGGGGTCAATGCATTCTTAATGTAATCTATATCTCAGGTTAATATTAAACACAGATGTTTTAATGTTATGATACAGCAATTGGTTATAAAACCTTGTAAAACAGTCATTAGCGTAAGACGACGTTCAGGCCATCATTGCACGCAAACACAAACTTAATCTAAAGCACAAGTGATCAAAAGCAAAGTGCACCTGGCTGTGAGAAAGAGGTGCAGGCAGGGAAAGATATCATGACATTTAAACTTCACTCCTACTTGGTTGGTGGGTGGATTTTTTTTTTTTTTTTTTTTTTTTTTTTTTTTTTTTTTTTTTTTTTTTTTTTTTTTTTTTTTTTTTTTTTTTTTTTTTTTTTTTTTTTTTGCTCTCTGTGGTTTATCTTTGCTCTTTGTGGTTCAGACACTTTTCCACTCAAAGTGGTAATACAAGCTTTGCTAATAGAATCAGAACTAATCATGTTACAAGGATGGCACGAAATGTAAAAAGACATGTGAGTACGTACTCCATGTTAAACTATATGATAGACTCCATGATAAACAACAGTTTATCCAGCAGCACCTCCTGAACCACCCGTCGGTCCAGGTTTGTCCCAATGGAAATACATTTTCTTAAAATCTCTTTTGTCTTGGTCACACTGAGCTGTAGTTTGTTCCTTCTGTACCACTCAACAAAGCTGTTAATCACAGCTCTATACTTTGTCTCCTGAACGAACTAGGGTCTGTATGTCAGGTAGTCAGTAATCGAAGAGATTATGGTAGGGTCCAACTGCATCTTCCTAGACTTCTCTCAAATACGTATACGTGACATAAACAGCTTGTCCATGCTGCTCTCTCTTTTCTGGCTTAGGTGACTTATCTCCAGAATACAGAATGAAGAGGAAGACGTTGACTGGCCAGATTCTGGTGCTTTTGATGATGTCACTCATATCTTCAAGCAAGGCCAGTGAAAGTAAGGAGTGCTGAATTAATCATCACACCCGTCCTTCCATCCATTTTCTGTACCACTTATCCGACACAGGGTCATGGGGAAGTCAGAGCCTATCCTAGGGGGCTCGGGGCAGAAGGCGGGGGTGCCAACCCATCGCAGGGCATAAACAAACAAACAAACAAACAAACACACACACACACCAGACACTTTAGAGATGCCAATCAGCCTACAACACATCTTTGGACTAGGGGAGGAAACCGACCCCCCAGCCCTGGAGGTCCGAGACAAACGTGCTAACCAATAAGCACTAACCGTGCCACTCCATCACACCAGTCATTATTATCATTATTATTATTTGAGAATAGGGACATGTGTGTCGGTCTGGGAAAACACATTGTGGCAAACAGCTGTGACTGCACAGTGTGTTTCTCAGCCTGTGCTCTTGTTGTGACATGCGTTTTTGTTTTGCTTCGTGGTCCTGTATCCACCTCCCTTCTGTCGTTTCTCTATGGTGCTCATCTGTTCTCTGTTTAGATACTGATGTACACATCAGTGTTGTGTTTTCATTTTTTGTATTATGGATTACCCCTTTCTGATATTGCCCGCATTTATATTGACCCCAGAATCAAACCATGACGAAGCGTTTAAACAACATGCTGAGCTTACGCATCTGTATCCTGCCTTATCATATAGCACATTAGAACAGACAAAAAATGGGCTTTTGTGTGCCTAACACATATATTGACCCCCCAGCTTTAAGAAACCGTTAAGCATGTTAAAATGCTTCTATTTTACTTTATAATCTTGCCTTTGCTTTCTGCAAAGTTGCTGTGAAAGGGGCCAAGTTTAACAAATCCAGTGGTAAAAACAATCAGTCTGCCTAAAGATGCCTAAGCCCTTGCTACCTAAAGGTGATTTCCTCACACAATGAATGTCATGCTTTGATCAAGTTTCTGGATAGCCGTAGTGAAATGGACATTAATCTAATCTCCTGTGTAACAGTCTGAATGGATTCTTTAAACACAATTTTATCCCTTTTTCATTTATGGGGGTTTAGTGCCAGAACTTGTGGTTGAGATACATGCAAAAGAGGAACATATTTTTCTAGAACTATATACAGTATAATTCTGAAAATTTCAGTATATGAATGCTTTTTCCAGGCCATGACCCATATTAGTTTAACTACCAGGAGCAGTATTGTATGATATCACAATAAGGTATATTGTGTGTGTGTGTGTGTGTGTGTGTGTGTGTGTGTGTGTGTGTGTGTGTATGTAGAGCTGGAGTGCTACTCTGACTGCTTAGAAGTCATTACGTGTGTTTGGAACACTTCATCAGTGGAAGACAGATTTCACATAACACCAACCACCAACTGCTCCCTTCATAGCAGATACGATGAGTAATGTATCATTTTCATCACTACATAACAGAGCTCATAGCTGTGGTTTTAGAACTAGTCTTTACACTAGCGGGACGTCTTTTAAATCGTGTTCATGTCCATGCATAAATGACAGAACTCAGGTATAATCAACTGTCCTGAGTTCAGCTCCAAAGTTAATCTAACACCTACTTCTCCTTAAGGCCTTGATTAGATAGATCACTTGAATTAGATTAAGGCTGGAAATCTTAATGCTAAAAATGTGAAGAAAAATAGACTTGGCTTACAGGCAAGACTGCTTTTCCTAAGATACTGAGAATGTAAAACACTTCTGTAAGAGATTGAGACGTGCTACCTACTAGCAATAAGTACTTCCTGCTGGCACTTGGATTCCTTTGGTCTGTGGCAATAACAGTGATTAAGTATACACCAGGCAAATGTTTCTGAACACCCTGTAGTTTAGCTTTTTGTGAGGAATAGTTCTTAAATGTTTAGTAAAAAAGGTTAGAAATGGCATAAAGCTTGTAGCACACCACATATTTATGTTTTATAGTTAATACTAGCACTGCCTGGGAGTCTTTTATCTAAATAATAATTTATTTGAAATAATAAATGAAAGGCTGGTGTAATGCAGCCCAGCATGAAATGTAGTTGATTATTTTCAAACAACAATGCATCCTAAAATGTTTTACAGTGATTACAACTGTAATTAATTAATTAAAACTTTATGTTTCCATTTCAGTTACAACAACATTCAAACTCCCCAAAGTAACCTGGAGCCTCTTGACAGCTCACAGCCGAAATTACGTAAAGGAACTGTTACATTTACAAAGGAGGTAAGAAAATAATTTGGTGTGTGTATGAGAATCATTTGATTTAGACACAAGTATATACACAAGTATATACTATAGTAAATAAATATACTCATTTATTTATTTATTATTCAGTTGATAATTCTTTAAATGGTATAGCAATACATTGCTTGGAGACTGTGAGTTTTGATGATGCCACAGCCATCTGTGGCTGGGCAAAGAGCAAAATTGACCATGGGTGGGACTGGGCAGGAGGGGTGGGATACTCTCTCCCCTGTCAATCACAGTGACACTAGCCAGTCGTAGGCATCTCTGAGCTCTTGCATGTGGAAGAGGGCAGATAGAACTTTCCTCCAAGCGCTGGCACTGGAGACTCCTTCCAAAATTGTAAACGTCTCCTCACAGAAAACGTCAACTATCAATGCTTATACACCATTTTCAATCTGTTTATGTCACGCGTCCGCCATACAAGTCCTTGTGTACATTGTTACTATAGAAATAATAATGTATTGGAATGACAAATTGCTCTAAATCTTGCAGTCTTCACTGCTTTATAGAAAATTATTCAACACCTTCTGACCAATCAGTCTGATGAAATTAAACATCCTTGCTAGTGCTCTCTGACTTTTGGAGTGTAGCATTGCTTGCTGAATTGATATTTGTTGCTCGGGAAATTATACTTATCATTGTATTATTGAATTCTAGACTAATTATCTTCTAATCTGACCCAATTGTTGATTCCAGTCTTTGATTTTGGGTTTCCCAACCGCCCTGCTGTATGTGAGGTGTGAACACATGACTGAACCGGTGGAATCTATTCCTAAGTTTTATCCACAAAGTAATGGTAAGCCTTTTCACTGTGATTAAATAGACTTAAAAACAGTGTGTGTCTCTTGATCTATGGAATTACAGACAGGAAAAATAATGCTGTGTTGAGTGTCTTAATTGTTCACTCTACAATAAATGCATTATTTATCTTCTCTTTCGTTTATAAGTGATATTTTAGTGGTAGTGTCACAAGTTGGGTGACAAATAGCATCAAAATCAACAAAACTAGGCTGTAAGAAAATTGGATTTTTAAGGAAAATAACCAATGGGGTGGTGTGATGCGGCCCAGCAAGAAGAGTTACTATTACCACCTTGAAGCTGGTCATTTTCCAATGTTTTTTCCCCCAAATTGCAGTTTGTGGAATGACCATGAAACAAATTATCACTTACATTTTAATAGCATAGTCATTTAAGGCTATTATTTAAAAAAAAAAACACTATATACAAACATACAACTCAGTACACGACTTAGCACACTCTTTTTCCCAAAATATGTTAAATCAATCAATCAATCAATCAATCAATCCTATATATATAGTGTATATTTTAAAACTCTGTTCTCTTCAGATCTTCACATCAAAATTTGACCTCTTTGTTTTGGGTCGTTCTTTTGCTTTTGCCTTATTTTTTGGAGTGTTGCACCCACGTTTCATTTTTAACTTCTTAAATTGTTTCTTTTTAAATGTAATAAGGTATGTTAAGCAGTTTTTTCCCTCAACCACGAGGGAATGCAAACTTTTGCATTGAACTGTACCTACAAATTTGGGATGTAATGACGATTTGGATCAATACCTTGATGAATAAAATAAACTGAATCTAGACGTCAATCATAAATAGATTATTATTGATAAGGACAGGCAACTAATGTGTAAAAAGAATTAATATTTTTACAGTGATGTGTAAATAGGCTAGCAAGGTGATTTGCCTGTAACGCTGATACTTAAAATAGTCCTTCTCTATATCATCATCATTTGCAAATTAACGGTAGCCCTACCCCTAATTCTGAACAAAGTTTGTCACATAGCATATTGATTAGAATAAATGTTGGACCCAAACTGAATCGGATCGTAGCAAATTAAGTGGAATCATTGCTTTATGAATTAAAACCTTATTATATATTGTAACAGATTCAGTGGTATCATCAAACATCAAATCAAAATAATATCATATCATATTGTGTGGAAGCATGATGTTACACCCTTACTAGAAATAATAATTAGGCTACATACAAACTATCAAATGTATTAACCCTTTCTAGTCTAATGTGATAATTTCTATGTGTTTGTCTCTGGGAAGGCATAATTAAAATGAGCTCGCTCTCTCTCTCTCTCTCTCTCTCTCTCTCTCTCTCTCTGTGTGTGTGTTATAGTTAAGTTGTATCCTCCTAATAAGCCAGTTGTGGAAGGAGTAAATGTCACCTGGCACCATGACTCTCGTCAATCTTATTGTATCGATAAAGTGAAATATGAGGTGCAGTGGCGTTTGCGTGAGGACAGCTGGGAGGTGAGACTATGTCCGCATCAGCATCTCAGTCTTTTTCTGTCTGTCTACATCTCTACCATCTCTGAACTGTATTTAAAATGTATCAGAGGTGCTATTTGCATAAAGCTGCTTTTATCGAAGCATACTTCTCTTTACCTGTGTAGAAGAGCCAGGTGGCGAATAGAGAAGAGGAACACTGTGAGTTACCAGAAGAGAAGCTGATCTTGGGGAGGGAGTATGTGGTCAGGGTTCGGTCCACTCCTGCCAGTCAACCACAATTCTGGAGTGAATGGAGTCCAGTCACTCAGTGGACATCCACTGTGGGTTTACAACCTCTGCCTGGTAAGGACCGAATGCTTGGAGACCTCACTGCTTATGTTCATCTCATTAGAATTCATTAGAGTATGATTTGTATTAACTCAGACATCACTGAGAGTATCATAAGGAAGAAATAAAACACGACGGAGCATGCTGTTATAAGTAAATAATTCACAGTGCGGTGGGGTCAGGCCATTACCACCTCAACATTGATTGTTTTCCTATAACATCTCAAGTTGTTTTATTCCTCCTATACCAGTGCAATTTGCCAATAATTACAATTAAAGAATGAAATGTTCTACTTTTTATCCAATTATGGTTAAATATTGTGACATGTCTGCAAAACCAGTTAGTTCTTGCTATAACTTACATTAAAACAGCTTTAAGCAGTCATTCCCTCACTAGACTCTTCTTTCTCTCTGCTGAAAGAAATAAGCAGAAAAGGCACAGCTTGTCATGTTACTGAGAAACCGCAAAGTGTAAAGTCCTCTGTCCTGAGGAATTACCCATAGCGCAAAATGTAGTTAAAGTTTTACTGCAAAAACACTGACACTGGAGACTCCTTCCATAAATGTAGTTAAATGTAGTTAAAGTTTTACTGCAAAAGCACTGACACTGGAGACTCCTTCCATAAATATTAAATAAACATCTCTAAGCTTCACAACATCAATGATTGATGATATATTTTCATTTGTCAAATAATAGCATGGTTTTTAATTGTTTATTATTAGGTTTCAATTATGTGGAGCGTCTGCCATTCAAGACCCAGTAAAGTAGCTGTTACTATGGAAGCAATAAAGTATTAATGTGATTTGAATTTGCGGTTATAGAAAATTAATTAACACCTTCCAAAATTGAACAGGACTGTAGTATGATATGTCATAATAATTGTCAAAAAAAGTACAATTTAAATGCAACGTCAAAAGTAATACAGTAGTCTTTAATGTCCAGCAATGTACTGTACAGTAATGATGTCTTCTCTTCTCTCTCTCTCTCTCCGCCCTTTTACAGAAGATCCCAGTTATATGGTATTGGATGTATTCACTAATTTAACCAGCATTGCTATACTTGTAGCAGTTGCATTCTTTTTAGTGGCTTTCTCCTGCATCCTACGATACAGGAGGTAAGTGGCGGCCTCCATATTCACAATCATTCCAATATACCAATATAACAACAGCACTTACTTAAAGGAAAAAGAATAATTAACCAATAATTGGTCATTTTTCAGGCTTATGAAGTGTCCATATGTACCCACGCCTGGGAAATATTTTGATGATCTTTTCTCTGACCATGGTGGGGACTTTAAGGTAGGGTCCAGCTGAAAAGTCATTCTTCCTAACCATAGTAGTTGTTTTGTTCAATGATAATCTACAAAATAGTAAGGCACATGAAAAAAAATCCAATGCATTTTATCTTCATCCCCATTATTAGCGTTATAGTGAAGATGATTTTAGGACCAGAAATAATGAAACTAGCCTTAAATAATGAAACTAAATAATGGTGTCATTAAAATGTGTGAAGGAACACTCACCAAACTCTGCAGTTAATCTTGTGTCTTTTTCGTCTTTGTCAGTCATGGCTGGGTCCTATTGTGAATCCTGAGATGAATATCAAGGTTGATGCAGAGTGCATCTCACCTGTGGCAATCTACAAAGCCTGCAACTCTGATATGTTTCCCAATAAGATGGAAAAAGATGTCAACACAAGGGATGGCAACACCTCCAGCTTCTCCAACTCCACTTATTTCCTGTCCCAGAGCTCAAAATGTGCTGTAGTAGATCAGCTGGAGCCATGTTTGGTAGACAGTCCCTATGGACCAGCAGGAGGAGGTAGTGTGCAAGAGAAAATTCTGCCAGCCACTCATGATAACGGCCATGACAATGAATTGAGCGAGGTCAACATGAGCACCCCTTTGGAAACGTCCTCCTCCTACAAGCAGCTGCAGAAGCTGAGACTGGACATCCAGAGCCCAGACTCAGGGTTCGCCGGTAGCTCTGAGGAACAAGAAAGCCAGGAGGAGTCTGGAAGCGAAGGACTTCCCAGCCCGCCTGTGGTGGACAACACTCTGCCCATCAGCTGCATCCTACCGTGCCCAGTGCCCCAGCTGACAGGATTCCCTCATTTGGGAATCCCACCTGGCCTGGCATGGAGCCCATGGAATAACCAAACCTTCACAAACCTGCCTCTTGACATTTCCAGAAATGTTTTGCAGGGAAATTCTGGCATCATGGGTTGCTCTGGCATACTGGAGCCATCTAGTGATGACTATATGCCTGTTAAGAAGGTTCAAGGATGATCATGTGGTGCACACAAACCCAAAATGATAGGAACAAAGGGAAGTGTGTTGAACAAACGTTATATAAACTCTGGCTAATTGCTTACAGTGTAAAGTAAAGCGTATCAGTGTATTAATTATAATGACGAACAAAGTTCTCAGATTTCTGTAATGCTGCAGGAAAAGTAAATTTCTAATAACTGGCCTTAGGTTTATTTAAGATCTACCATCATCATGTGTTTTTCTGGGAAAACTAAATGACATCTCTACTTTAAGAAAACATAAATGTATTTTGCCAAAGCAACATGGTAACCCTTTGTAACCTTGCTTTGGCTTTCTGCCTGGAAAAATGACATAGGGTAAGGAGCCAGTTTAACAAATCCTGCGGTAAATGCAGTCAGTCTGCTTAAAAATCTAAAATCTTGCTAGCCAAGTGTGTTTTTCTCATGCAATGGATGTCATGATTCGATTAAATTGCTGGATAGCTATGTGCTGTAGCAAAATAGACAGAAGGCTCAGTTGAATTTGTGATCAGATAACGACTATCAAAATGTCTGCAATGATCTTGCACCATCACATCATCATCAAAACAGTGAAGAGCACTAAACTTATAATTCTTTAGAATTTGTCAGTAATGTTTTTCCATAAATAGATTATGTTATAAATGTAGAGGTAGGCAAGGCATCTTTCACGGACACTGGAATGAAACATATTGTAGAAAGTGTTAAAATGTGACCATGTGAATGGTTTTCCCAGGACGTTGCACATTTTTTAATAGATTACAGTAAGTCAAATGGTGTCCTAAACCACATCGGCAAGCCTTTACTGACATTACTGAACATCGCTGAAGAACTAGTCATGGTTTGACACATTTATTTTGAGTGGGAAAGACATCCATTATATGTTAGCTATATTAGCTTTGTCAAAGCTATGTAAAACTAAAGTGCCAACTATTGGACACCAAACATGTCTTGGCTTGTTGCTACTTGTTTAACACAGCTACTTGTCCAGCTAGCAAAACTGGAGGGCTGAAGTTGTTAGATGGATGTGTGATCGGCTATATCTATCTCAGTGCAATTTACCTATAGAAATTAAGCTGTTATTTATCAACATTTTTAACCCACCATTTTCAATGTTATTATATTTGTTATGAAGATATTATCCTGTTTGACTGGAATTTAGGATTCAGCAGTATTTCTCAGTATTTTATTTTATTTTTTTTCTTCGAAAAATACCATTACTGATGTAGTTGATTGTAGTTGAATGTTTTTACCTGTGTAGATCTTACAAGTGCAAGATATGTTTAATATCGTGTAGATGTGGGAAAGTAAACACCGACAGCCTTAATGTTTAATGGAAAGTCAGTCACATTTTCCATCACCTAAGCAACACTGCCTCTGCACAGTATTTAGTTCAGTCAGTAAATGAGTTTCAACATGAAGGGGCCTTAAAGACAATAATTGAACATATATGTGACATGGACATTTGTGGTATGGTGTGATGTGTATGTGTGTGTGTGTGTGTGTGTGTGTGTGTGTGTGTGTGTGTGTGTGTATTTGTGCTGTGCTGCTATGAGAACCATGCTATATAACCATAACAGCATGACATATGAATTGTAAATGAATTGTTGTTGAAGATTATAAGTGGTATTCTTCTTGAGGGAGAGACAAAAATAAAGACAAAGAGAGAGAACATTTTTAATTGGGTGTTTTTGTTGGTTTTTGGAATATTTTATGTACCCATCCATTCATCCATCCATGCATCCCCATCCGTGCATCAATTAAGGAGCAATACCAACCTACCATCTACATAGGTCTGGCATCCATTCATCCTCATCCCTTCATCAATTGGGGACCAGCTACTTACCATCCATGCATTCAACCTTCCACCCATCCATCCATGCATGCGAAAATTCTCATTTCCTGTGACAAAGAGGTTTAACATCAATGGACACACCAATGACCTCACTGTAAACATTTCTGGTTCAGGATCAATACCTGCCTACCTTCCACCCATCTATGTATCCATCAATCCATCCATCCATCCCTGCATATATCATATTCTCATTTACACTGGAAATGAGGCACTTGACTATTAATGGACATAACACTAATGACATCGCTTTTAACATTTCTGGTTGTTACTTTGACATCAGTGGCATCTTAAAGATCTTATCTACACCCACACAACCCACGGTTTAACCCACTTTGCATATGCAGCTGATAAAAAGTTCTTTTTCCTCAGAAACCTTGTCTACTACTCTGTATAGTGTGAGCTCAAGATGACTATTCAGCAGGCAGTGATGACAGTAAAAGGTTTGGTTTCCCTCCAACGAGTCTTCGCACCACTCTGGGTTTTCCTGAATGAACCAATATCGTGAGCAATGCTTTTGTTGAAGTGCAGAGCTGTTTGTTTCACTATGAAAAAAACGTTATTCTGAGAAGAGACTTGTGTACAAATGAAAAAGAGAGATCTTTTTAGTAGAACATTTTCTAGATAGAACTAGTGTTTGTTAACATAGTAAAATGAGAAAATGGGATATTTGAGCAAAGGTTACTCTTTATATCTTGACTAAACTCTTACTGCAGTGTGTGACGGAACTACATCCTGTGATACAGACACACTACTAATATTGCGTCACTATTACCACAAAAACCTTATTTCTTGTGATGGCTTTGAAATAAAACTTCCGTCAGCTCACTTACTCTTTCCATTTATCTTTAGTTTATTCTCTTTTCAGAAAAAAAGCCTTGCTGATCTCATCTCTTTTCAGGAAACAGATTATTAGAAACCAAGTCAACAGTCACAAACAAAGTTTTCACATGAAGTCTGTTTTGTTGAACTTATCCACTGGTCACTGATGGAGACGTGAGTGCAAAACAGTTTGTGGCAATTTCAGTCCTAAAGCTATCATAGCAATTGTAGTCCTAAGCCATCATAACATAACTGTTCATATGAATTGTGGTCCAAAGCCATCTCCATTGTTTATAAGTGGTACCATCCTCGGTAATCTCATTGATCTTCAAGCTGTCCATGTGGGTCCATCCTCAGCAGCAGCGAGTGATTCCAATTGATGAGAAGTCCAACCAGAAGCAAGGCATCAGGATGGATCAGGCAGGTCCAGTAGCAGTAGTAGGAGTAGCATGTGTAGCTCAATAAAAAGAGAGACAGAGCGAGAGGGAGAGATTATTAGATATGCTTATTGTCCTGTAATGGTTACAACAATGTACTTTGCATGCAGAGTGCAAGCAAGGACTCCGGCAAGACTAGCTATGACAGCATAACTAAAAGGGATAGCCAGAAGGTAACACAGATATGAGGGTGCCCTGGGACATAAAATGGCCAGCCACTCCACCGTCAACAAACCTGAATGAACTTATGAGAGTGGGGGGGCAACAGCATCCAAACATCCCAGTTCACCACAACACTCTATGCCCATGAAACCTCCAGATCTGCTCCTCTACCTGAGACAAAATTATTCACAAAAGGCTTGACTAAATAAATATGTTTTCAACTGGAAGGCTGTTCCATAACTGTGGGGCTTTGTAAGAGAAACTCTACCCCCAGCTGTAGCCCGCACTATTCGAGGCACCAACAAACAGCCTGCACCTTTTGATCGAAGTAGGCATGGCGGATCATAAAAGACCAAAAGTTAGCTCAGGTACTGTGGTGTGAGACCATTCATTGCTTTATAGGTCAATAGTAGTATTTTATAATCAATGCAAAATTTGATTGGGAGTCAATGCAGTGTGGATAAGAGAGGGTGATGTGGTCATATCTACTGGATCTAGTAAGAACTGCTCATGCATTCTGGACTAACAGGAGATTGTTTATGCACCTACAATACAATAATCCAACCTAGAGATAACAAAAGAATGAACAAATTTTTCTGCATCGTGTAGTGACATTATATTTCTTATCTTAGCAATATTTCTGAGATGAAAGAAGGCTATCCTAGTAATATTATCTACATATGCTTCAAATGAAAGACTGGAGTCATTAATCAAACCAAGGTCTTTTACTGCTGCACATGATGAAACAGAAAGGCCACTATGTAATCAGAAGGCTTACTTCTAGCTGCATGTGGTCCTAGCACAAGTATTTCTGTCTTGTCAGAATTAAGTAGAAGGAAGTTAATAAGCATCCAGTGTCTAAAGTCCTTTACACATTCCTCAACTTTATTAAGCTGGTGTCTATCATCCGGCTTTGCTGAAACATACAGCTGTGTGTCATCAGCATAACAGTGGAAGCTAATACCATGTTTACGAATAATTTTGCCCAGAGGTAGCATATATAAAGAAAAGAGCAGTGGGCCTAAAACAGAACCTTGTGGAACACCAAGCTTTACCTTAGTATGTGTAGAGAAGTTACCATTTGCATCTACAAACTGACAATGATCAGTCAAATAAGACCTGAGCCGGGAGAGGGACGTTCCCTTAATGCCAACAACATTTTCTAGTCTATCAATGAGAATAGCATGATCAGTGGTATCAAAAGCTGCAACACAAGCAAGGAGACACAACCCTGATCAGAGGCCAGTAGTAGGTCATTCACCACTTTAACCAGTGCTGTCTCTGTGCTATGATGTAGTGTAAATCCTGACTGATACATTTCATGAATGTTATCCCTATGTAGGTATGAGCATAGCTGCTGTGCTACAACCGTTTCTAAGATATTGGAGACAAAGGGGAAGTTTGATATTGTCCTATAGTTGGACAATTGACAGGGGTCGAGGTCAGGTTTTTTTAATCACTACATAAACTGATTGCTCTTATTATTCAGTAGTTGAGAAATATTGTTTTGTCTTAAATGGTTAAGCCTCTGAGGTAACATAGTGGTTATTTTTTAATAAGGCGTGGCCACAAATTAATATATTAAGGCCACAAGTGAATATTTCAAGGCCACAAATTATGTGGTCTTATTATTATTATTATTATTATTATTATTATTATAGACCAATTATTATGTTGTGGCTATGAGATGCTATGACAAGGTCAGGGCCATGAATAGTGTAACTTGACGTAATATTTTTTGGAACATCAGACTTAAAGTCTATTCGCTTTTATAATCCATTTAAAGGTGATGTGAGCTGAGGTGACTTCAATATGTTATTCCAGAATTGAAGTAAAGGATAATATTATCAGTCATTTTATGCCATTTATGCTGTGGCCAAAATGGTCTAATTCAATTAACTTCTTTGTGTCTTGTTGCCACAAGTTAAAAAAAATAACCTCCACCTCAGTTTGCATATTTATAGATCTATTTTTATGAGGGTAAAAGTGTACAGATGCTCCTAGGCCGTTTTAGTAGGGGTTTTTTGGGCTTAATACTATATGAGAAACAGTGTTAAACTGCTACCACCTAGTGGAGCAATTGGATACTGTATCTTTGGTGGAGAGGCCAGTCATTAGTCATTATCTATTAGGACTGTACAATCTGTTGTTTGTTAATAAGGAATACAACATGATTGAATTGTGATGGTGTGTGATAGTACTTTGCAGAAGACTGCAATATGTAAATTATCTTTTTCATCACTAAATCAATTACTAAATATGGTAGTGTGAGCGGTGCACATCCTGACCCAATATTGCAAACCAATCCTTAACTGTCATTGAGGATTTTTATTAACTTATTTTTTTATATATAGTAATCGCAATATAATGGAAATTATATTGTTATATTATTATATAAACTATATATAGTTCATATTGAGTAAAACTCATTAGGGTTCTTGGTTCGCTGAAAAGATCTTTGACACTACTAAAATTAACTACTATTAACTACAAATAGTTTTTAATATCACTAATACATTGGTGCAAACCTCCTGTTTTAGTGCTTTAGTGTGAATTGCATTTGTGAACTCATGAGCAAGTGGAATTTAGCTTGTATTTATCAGGGGGGTTGTGTATGTGACAAATAAAATTTGAATTTGAATTTGAATTTGAATTTGAATTTGAACTACCAACCCAATACTTTTGTTTATTAAACCAAAATTATATAGGATGTTTGAAATATTACATTAATAAATTAAGGCAATTTCTTTGAAAGAGAGAATATATTTCGAATATTAATATATAATTAATGATTTACTAAAACAAAAAGAAAGGAAAATGTACAGGTTTGTGAACAATGTCATTGTGTGTGTAGGAGGTTGAATCCATTTCTGTAGCTAGTATCTCTTAAAGC
Organism: Pangasius djambal; assembly: GCA_022985145.1. Lineage (NCBI taxonomy): Eukaryota > Metazoa > Chordata > Actinopteri > Siluriformes > Pangasiidae > Pangasius > Pangasius djambal. The sequence continues at coordinate 29,557,424 of CM040976.1, read as the reverse complement.
CAGTCAATGTGAGTTCAATGGTTCAGAGCTCTAAGATAACCCACTGTTATCATTGTCACACTATATGGAAATACTGCATCCTCAATAATTTTCACGTAACGCCAGCAGAAATTCAGAAAGTGTTTGATATGGGAAGCTCGGTTTGAAATTTCAATGCCAAAATTACAGAGAAAGGCTCACAATTTTGTAGTAGGCGGTGGTAGTGTGAAATAAAATAAGAAATCTGAAAAAAATCAAGACTTAATAAACTCATTAAGTCTCTCATTAAGTCTGGGGGTCTTAAATTATTCTACACAAGAAAAGGCATGTTTAATGAATTTTATCTCTGTATGAGAAATAAAAACACTACTACAGTTTCTTAGAAATGGATTTCATTCAACTTGGAAGTACCATATGATTAATTAATTTAATTATCAATTAATGCAGCTCAAGAGTGTATAGTTACCTTAATTGTTTAAGAACAAAGACAGTAGTGATTTAATCACACAACAAGTGATAAATAATCAAAAAAAGAGAGAGAGAAAGAGAGATAAGGACATATTAAGTACGAGTGAACTCTGATTCTTCAGCTCCAGTTTGAGGGTCATTCAGGCAACGGGACGTCTACATGATGAGACCTTTGGAAATGTTACAATACTGTTTTAAACACAGTTTAACAGCCTCCCCTCACTTTCCCCCTTCTTCAGGAGCAGAACTTACTCAGGAGGTTTTGTGATATGGTTTCCTTTTCAAGCAAGTACAAAAGGCATGTAAACAGTAGCTTCTTAATAGCAGTGTTAAAACTGGGCTTAATGTAGCCAGCTACTCCAACTGTACAAGCTTCATTAGTTCATTACTTTCCCCACTTGTCAATTGGAAAGCTAGCTAATTGGAATGCTAGTTTATTGTAATGCTAGGTAGCTAGCTAATTAACTCACTAGTACATAGTATCTAGTTTAGCATCCTGTCTAATTAGAAAGACAATATTCATAGGACGATCATACAGTTTGCCACAGAAATTGTTGTTTTTGCTACTAAGTGTGAGCGTATGCCAAAAAAAAAAAACAACCCAAAAACAACCCATTCCCCATTATACCTTTCTCCCTTTATATTATAGTCTCTTCCCTTTATAATGTAGCATGGCTAATTCGGATGAGGAAAGTCAACAAGGGCATAGTAAAAGCAGTAATATACCCTCCAGGTGGTTCTGTACAGCTAGACAGATTACTGTAAATCTAGCTAATTGGAATGCTAGTTCAATGTAATGCTAACCAGTTAGCAAATTAACTATCCAGTACATTATCTAGTTTAGCATCCTATCTAGTTAAAAAAAACAATATCCAAAACAAGATGATACAAATTGCCACAAAAGTTGTTGTTTTTGGTCACAAAGGTGAGTGATCACCAAAGATTGGCTCCCTGTTATACCCTTCCCCTCTGAGGTAAATTGTGTGAGAAACATCAACAAGGGCATCTTAAAACCAGTATAAACTACAGGATACTTCTGTAATTCTAGACAGATTGCTGGAAATGCAGATAATACTGCTAGCTCATTGTAATGCTAGCTAGTTAGCAAACTAACTAGCCAGTACACTATCTAGGTTAGCATCCTATCTTGTTAGGAAGACAATATTCAAAGTGAAATCATGGCTGTTTTTGCTCCCATGGGTACAGGTATGCCAAGAATTGGGTCTTTAAAGTTATTTCAGCTTCCAGAGCTCTTGAATTTCATTTTGAGTTTATGTTAAAAAAGAGAGTTTGTGAGGTTTTTGTGCGCTGCCATCTTGCTCTCCATTTCCCATTAATCACCAGTGTTTTCCTCGTCCCTCTGAGATGACGTCCTCAGGGGCCGCGCGTGTGTAAAACTCAGACCAGCCGCCATCATATATGCTCACGTTCGGCTGGCCACAGACATGGGCTGCCAGGGCGACATGGCACGCCGTCACCGCTGAGCCGCACGTGACACAGAGTGGGCGCTGCAGATCAACACCAGCCTGCTGAAACAGCGCCCTCAGCTGCTCCGGAGGAAGAAACAGGCCCGAGGGTGCCAACAGAGCTGTGAAAGGTATGTTGATGGAACCAGGGATGTGGCCAGGTTCAGTGTCTGACACACACAAACACACACACACACACACACACACACACACAAAGCAAAAGGTAAGAGATGATGTCACCATTTACAGTAATGTCCAAAGTTATTAGATAACTTTATATTTAATTTATATTTAATAACTTTAGATTTCATCAACTGTCAAACTAATAGATTTTTAATGTTCAAAAAAATTATATTTTATTATTGTGCAGAAATCTGTATTGTTCTTAACTAAAAAAAATCTCTGCTTCAGAGTAATTTGGTTTACATTATACTGGAAAGCCGAAGCAAATCAGCATTCTCAGAGGTTTACCACATACAACCCCTAGACTCTGTGGGTCACTGCATGACCGCACGTATGCATGCGGTGTTCACACAAATGACGCAAGCGCCACAAGCAGATCAACAGGCTGCAATAAAAGATATTTATCATTAACTCACTGTCTGATAAGGCTATTGTTGCTTAGTACAGCAAAACTGCAGTTACACTGATTGTGGAGATCCACTAAAGATCAGAAGTCCATGCTTGATGTGACCCAACAGTTCAAACAATTCTTTGCCTGTATAATTGCTTGTTTGCTCAGGGGCCTTAATGAGGAGCCAGGCTTTGTTTTATTAAATAATGGGCCATAGTGAGTAGTAGGTATGCATCATGAGCTATCACAATATGAGCCCATAAACAGGGCTGCACAATTTATTGACTGAAAGTAAGCAATATTTCATGCTGGACATTCTGTTATAGGAAAATAGTCAATGTTTGGGTGGTGTGATGGAGCCCAGCATGAAACAGAATTATTGTTACCACCCTGAAGTAGATTATTTTTCCTTTTTTTCCTTTTCTGTTGCTCTCTTTTTAATAAGTTAATAAGACAAAAAATTGAATCTTGTCATGTTACTGTGAAACCGCAAACCTGCCATGTTGGAAATCTTCAAGTTACAGTTTTACCTCTGAGTGCTGACACTGGAGACTCCTTTCAAGAATGCTAAATAAACGTTTCATTACAGAAAACTTTACCATATCAACAGTCACACACGCTTTTTTTTATCTATGTATGTGCAAGAAACTATAGAAATGATAAGAATGAGTGCATTAATTGAAACCTTGAAGCTGAACTTCTCTCTGAGCTGTGCTGTTATAGAAAATAAATCAACATAAATCTGAGAATTCAACCATGCTGCAAGATATACATATATATACACATACATATACACACACACACACACACACACACACACACGTGCATTGTGCAGGACTGTTTTGCACAACAGACACAGTCAATCATTTTATACATGTATGTCACACACTTACTGTCTCTGGGCTCAGGGTCTCTTCCTCTAAATCTCCCCGTAGGTCGCGCGTCCACCAGCTGAAACTCTTTGGTGTCGACATTGTCCAAAATGTCCTCGTATGTTTTCACCCACGACCGGTTTAGGGTGGCCCGGTAGTCCGCGGGCTCCGGCTTCTCGCGCTCCTCCGTCACCGGGTATCCTTCCTGCATCCAGCGCTTCAAGCCTCCGTCCAGCACGGACACAGCGCCGTGACCGAACACGCGGAACATCCACCAGACCCGCGGGGCGGAAAACGCGCCCTGCTCGCTCGCGTCGTACACCACCACGTGCGCGTCGTTGGAAACCCCAAGGCGCGAGACGTACTCCGCGAAGGCGCCGGCCGGCGGGAGCATGTGATCCAGCGGCGAGGTCCGATCACTGCAGCGGTCCAGGTCGAAATACGCCGCTCCGGGTATGTGGCGCTTCTTGAAGTCGCTCGCGGAGTTGCGCTTAAGTTTCGGTAAGTACCAGGACGCGTCCAGGAGCCGCACACTGGCACCCGCGCGCGTTTTCATGGCCTCGGACAGCCACCTGGCTGAGATCAGCGCCTTGGTTTGGAGAGACATCGCGGAGAGGAAAGGTGCGAAATTCCCCGAGCGCTAAACTGAAAGCTCATATAAATCCAGGTGACGGATGATTCATGAATGAATCGGTTCATATTCGAACGACTCTTTTAAAGGGACGAATCGATGAAATCGATTTTTTGCTGTTCTGATTGGTTTATTCGTGTGCATAAAATAAAAAGGCTGTAATCTTTTAAGAAACAGTTGAAGTGTTAGCTAATTAGTATTAGCTTGACATGTTACAGAAAATGTATCATAAAATATACAACCCCATCCTGCTTTATTATGCAAATACAGGCCATGCAACGTGGATTATCCAAGACAAATGGGCGTGGTCAATAACGCCCTCTATATTTGCATATTAAAATAAAAAGACTGGCTATGCAACGTGGTTTTCCAGATGAAGGGGGCGGAGCCATGTAGCAAACGATGGTTTACCAGTGGAAGGGGCGGAGCCAATACTGTTTTAATATTCAAATACTGACCATGCAAGTGGTATACCAGTGGAAGGGACTGGGCCAATTCTGTTTTAATATGCAAATACCGGCCATGCAACGTGGTTTACTGGTGGAAGAGGTCAGAGTACACAGTCCAGGCCCTCTGTATTGAATCTTCTCATCAGCACAGTGTATGCTAGTAGCTACTCAGTACAGATAAAAAAGTTACAGTCAGATCTAACATCATCATCATTGTCTTCTTTTCACTTAAATAAAAGAGATGATTGTGTCCATATAACAGCAGCTGTGACAGCATTTCCAGCTGCAAGTCAAACCACAGGCTTATATTAATGCACTCATACTAACTAATACATTACCGTGACTATAGAGACAGCTTACACAGTGACTTGTACGGCAGGCGCTCCACATAAACTGATTAAAAACACGTGATGTGTAATTGGTGATATAGTGAAATTTTCTGTGAGGACACTTTTATTTAGCATTTTTGGAAGGAGTCATATTAGGTATTTTAGATAATATATATATATTTTTTTGTTAGTGTGTTGTTTTGTATCTTAATTGTGTGTATATTCATTATTCTTGTAATTCTTAGTATTCCACAGAGATACAGTATATGTAGATAGTTTATGATTTGCTGTGAGATGTTTCGAAATGACATGTTTATGAATTACATATTTTAGAAAAGATCAAATAGTTTATTACATTTGTGAAATAATTAAAACTGAAATGATAGAAACACTTAAATAAGAGTTAGGAGTTTTGCTGTTATCGATACTATATATATATATTTGTTTCATAACACAATGTTTTTGTTGAAATAAATTTATACTGTGTTTGAATTTGCTGTATTTTCTTGTTTAAATTTGTATACTACTACTACTACTACTACTACTAATAATAATAATAATAATAATAATAATAATAATAATAATAATAATATATCCCCTAAATGGTTCTAAAAAGAACCCCATTGGGTCCATTTCAATGAACTCTTCAAAATGGTTCTATATAGAACCATTTTATATAGAACCATTTTGGGGATCCATATATGAACCAAGTGATAGAACCAATTTTGGTTCTACATAGAGAGCATGGCATGTCAGTCAGTTAACATCACAGAGGAGGGATTGGTCAGAAACATCTTCAGCCAAGGGCAGATTAAATAGTGATTTAATGTCTGCAGTGATTTAATGGCTGATTTTAAGTCTGCACACTGTTATATGCTTACGAAGAGTTATTTAACATCAAAGTTACAAAGGTTAATGGCGCCATAAAATATTTATTATTTATTCGTTGTGTTAACCATTTGGTATTTTATTTTAAGTAAGTTACTATCAGTAGCAACAAAGCCAGTCTGCAGCACTCCACTGGTTTCTATGTGGAATCTTCCGCCACGGTCGTGGTTTCTAGACGACTTCTAAAAGTGCAACACACAGCTGAGCCGCATGCTGCGGAAGTATAGTACTAGCTACAAGTCAGAAGAAGTTTTTTTTAGCTGAAATTATATCATTCATCGTTTATTGGCCGTGTAAGGATTGCACCATGTCGATTTCAGTGTTAAAAAGGGGACTCGAACTGCTTAATGAAGATCTTAAAGGTAAACAGTACATTTTCTAGTCAGGAACGTTAGTCGCTAGCTAACTGATGATAGCCTGTAGAAGCTCAGAAAATAGTCACAACAGCATTTACTTAACACAAGTAAATATAATAATAGATTTAAATAAGGGAAATAATGGAAAGGCTCCTGCACAAAGTATGGTATGTCATTCTTCGATTAATTAAAAAAACATGTAGATCTAATTATTGGTAAACTGCTGTGGCACAAGAGGAAAAACACTTCAGGGTATGCTGTTATTGAAAAAGTAATCAACTTCCGGGTGATAACAGCTCAATCACTGGGACACTGCAGCTCAGGGGAGAACACACACACACTTTTTCCATTTTGTTATGACAGCCTACCTAAAAATAAAAAAGTTTTTTTATTTTTTTAAAGATGCAGTTACAGAATAAGAGTGAGAATGTCAGATATGTGAATTTCACAACAACCTTTATTGTTAGGGTTTGCTAACAGCAGAAACAAAAGCTCTGGGTTTGATCCACAGTGGAGTAGATAGATTGAAGAAAAATAAGGTTGTAGGTACTGTACCACTAACATGCGATTGATGTACTGTAACTATGCCTCTGTTCATTTAGGTTAAAAATAAAATTACTCCAGTTCCTTCTTAGGAGCAATTTCCAAGCACCTGAAATTCCAAACAATTGTATGTAAATATGAAAATCTTGGGGCCACATGGACACTGCATAGTTCACAAATAAAAGAGGCACAAATGAACTCCCGGGAATGAACAAATTTTGGTCTGAACCCCAAGACATCAACAAATTAACTGGTGATGGATTTAGTGCATTAGGTACCAAAGTATATACATCCACCATTAAGAGAGTCCTACATCGCCATGGCCTGAAAGACTGTGCAAGGAAGAAGCCCTTACTCTAAGGCTGGCATTAAAACCCAGACTGAAGTTTGTAGGTGATCACCAGCCTTTTGGAGAAGTGTTCGCTGGTCAGATGAAACAAAAATTTAACTGTTTGGCCATAACATGTATGGGGGGGGATTTTATATATATATATGTAACTGTGAAGCATGGGGGTGGCAGCATCATGTTGTGGAAGTGTTTTGCTGGAAAAGGGACTGGTGCACTTGAGAAAATAGATGATACCATGAAGAAGTTGAATTATCTAGAAATACTGGAGCAAAACATCACGACATAAGCCAGGACAATCATTCTAAGCATACCTCCAAAGTTGTAAAATGGCTTAAAGACAACTAAGTGAAAGTATTGCCGTGGCAATCACAAAGCCCTGACCTGAATCGCATAGAAAATATTGCGGACTGGACTGAAGGAGTGAGTCTGAGTAACGAAGGCCACAGACCTGAATGAGTACTGTCAGGAGGAATGGGCAAAAATTCCAGCAAAGTATTGTGAGAATACTTTACCCCAAGCATATGATTCGAGTTCAGGCAGTTAAAAGGCAATGCCACTAAATAATAATAAAGTGGATGTGAACGTTTGACCCACTGAAAATCTGATATAGTGTATATATCTGTAGAAGTGTTGTCTATTTATTTATTTATAAAAATTTCTATATATTGTGGATTGCCAATAAAGCTTGCACGTAAGCATTCTGCTAAGCCTCCTGGAAATTTACTGACTAGTCTTTCAGTCATGAAAGCGTAATTATACTATTAAGCCAGTGCGATTGCATATTTAGCATGTTTCCTCTTTGGCTGGTGTTGATTCTATGTATCGTCGATTCTATGAATCAGTCTAGCTCCATTTGTTTATTTAAAAAAGAAAGCACCACCGAGACAACAACTCTTTTGCAAATGAGACCTGGACAAGAGGCTGCGTAGCTGGGGTTCTGACTGTCAGATGGTTCAAATTGGTGTCAAATTGTTCTCATATTGCTTTCAATCATTCAGTCTTTAAATTCTAAACTTTGGTCATGTTCTACTTGGTTCTTTGATGGTGTAGTCAGGTAATAATAATACCTTGAAGTTTGTGTGAGAATGTGCCAGTCAGCAGGTCATTAGGGGTTATAATGTTAAGGGTTGAGGGGTTGAACATTTTCAAAACGTAACTATCCTCCTCATGGTCTTTCTCGCACTTTGAAGGTGTGGCCAAAGGTCAGAAGAAGAAGAGCACCAAGAAAGCATCAATGATGGATCAGATTAGCACCAATAAGCAGGGTGTTAGGAAGCAGATCCGCCGACTGCAGACCCACAACACAACCAGAAAAAACAAAGCCACGGTCAAAGACAAGCAGATCAGAAATGCCTTGGGTGAGTAATTTAATTCATTTATCCGTTAACTACGGACTGAAATAAATGCAGATAGCCATAGAGAGGCACCCGCTTTGGGCTAAAACTGCTGGATGCCTGTGGTCTCATTGTTGTAGAGGAATACAGAAAGAAGCAGAAGAAAAGTCAGCTCAGTTCCAACATGCAGTACTTCCTGGGAACCAGCTATAAAATGCAGGAAAGCTGCGCGAAGAAGGTACGTAAATATCATATCCAGTGTGTTGGATTTTAAACATGCGTAATTGGAGGTATTGTAGTGGATATAAACTGTATATACAGTCCAAGAGATGCAAGAATATATTGAAAGCAGCCAATTTTTAGTGGTTTAAAACAGTATATTATAATATATCTGAATATTTTGATTAGAGTCTTCAGTGTGTTTTGGGTAATAGTAGTACAGCTTCCAGTAAATAAAAAGACACTTTTTTTTTATTTATCAATGGGAAATTATATAATTATAATTATATATAATTAATTTTATTTATTAATTATAACTGGACAAAACTAAGTACTTTGTGCAATGACTTAAATAATCAACATAGCAAATTTTACTTATAATTTAATAATATAATACCTCATATTATATGCTATAAAATATACTTATTTCATATATTTTCTAAATCAAAGTTGGAATTTTTTTGATGATTCGAGAGAGCTGTATTTAAATCTGTTTTTTTTTTCTTTGTTTTTTTTTTTTTTGCCCACTGCATTATAAGTAGAAAAATTAATTAATTAATTAATTAATTAATTTTTTTCTTCATGTTTGAAAAGTTTAATGTTGCAGAAAAGTATTGTGTTTTATTGTCTAATTTGGCTAAAACAGTGTTTCTGATTTTTAAAAAAAATCTAAATTTCAGCTGCAGAGACAAAAAAGCAGGTTCCTCAAGATGCCTGGAATACCCTCTCTGTTGGTTTCCTTAGAAACCTTTGTATTCCTTTTTTTTTTTGCTTCACAGAGTTTTGAAGTGCTTAATACTTTCTGCATGGCACTGTATGTAGCCACACAGTTTCACTGATTGCTTTTGTTTTCATTTTTAGGCTCAGTGGAACTACTTGTGAATTTAGACTTTAGGACTTTAAAGACGTCAAAGTGCAAACATTATGCTTTAAAGCCAGACTTGATGTTTTTACAGTATGCCAATAATCAAATAGAGTGAATGCATTGGTTGTTATTGAAGCTCATAGTCTCCTCTCTGGGTTTTAGATTGTGCAGCAGAACGTGGGACGTCAGTCCCGACACCAGCCAGAAAAACCCGTCAAGAAGCAAGAAAAACGATCCATTTTCACCGAGGCAGAATTCCAAAAGTTCCAGGAGGAATACTTTTCTAAACTTTGATCTCACTATGGACTACTGTGGACACTTGTGTTGGATGTGGAAAAGGAATCCTGCATTCCAGGAAAACCTGTGGAGAAGTCAAATGGACAGACACGCGGAAATTCAGTTTCCATTTCTGTGAAACATTCATAGTTTTCAGTTTGTGTTGCGCAAATAAATATGTATTTGAAATATGGGTTTGCCCAAAGCTGTGTTTTATATTGTATCATCTACCTCTGAGCATCTTTAATATAGATATAAAACATGTTGCTTAACACATGGAGCTTTTTTGGCCAAAATTTTTTAAAATGAAGTCAAAGAACATTCTAGTTCATCCCAAAGGTGTTCAGTGGGGTTGAGGTCAGGGCTCTGTGCAGGCCACTCGAGATCTTCCACACCAAAGTTGGCAAACAGTGTCTTCATGGACCTCCCCATGTGACATCCTTCACTGGCCTCAACCCTTCTTCATGGAACCCAGTTCCTGTTCAGTGAAGAGTCCTACGTAATACTGTTTTTACTGTGCCCTCGTTGGTTTCCTGTCACGACTGCAATTGTCTGCCATTTTTCATGATTTTAAAAAGGTAACTGCATCAGATTGCAATACTCTCTGGTTAAGTTCTGCTCCTGAAGTCATCGGTCATGTTGACTTGTAAGGGGTCACATGAGCTATTGAAGTACTGGAATGGCCCTTATGATGATGAGAGTGATCATTCCCCCAAGGGGAAATAACAACAGGAAGTTATAAGAAAGAAATGAAAGAACGTCGATAAGGGTGTGTTAAAATCAGTATATCTACATGGCTCTGGTTTGAATGGTTACATGTTTTGACCGCCTAAGCGTGATTATTGTGCACAATGTGTGTTATGTAGGCTGACAAACAGGTTCTTCAAAGTCACGTGTAAAGTTATGTATGTGTTTCTGAGGAAGCCTAGCAGTGAGCAGTATGCTTAGAAAAGAGAGGTGCGAAATCCAAAACTGCACTTTTCTCTCTGATATATGATTACATAGCAGGAAGAAAGGCATTAGTGGGGGGGTAAAGTGACATTCGGAAGGAAGGAATGTCGCAAGTGAGTATTTATTTATTTTTTTCATTATTGTGTCTCTATTGAATAGATGACTCACAGCTCAATGTTTATGGTGTATAATTTCACTTCAGGAACTATTTCTTGTACAAAAAATGTTGTACCACAGCTATATATGATAATATATATACTAGTAATCTGCTTAAATGTGTATTTTTAGGAAGCAAGTCCCAAGCCTAAATGTCCAACCCGCCCACCACCTCCTGACCCCTCAAGGCTACGAAACCTACGACTTAGCAGGCTCTCCCACGCAGAAGTAGTACAAGATAAAACATGTGATCCATCATTGGAGACTCAAAACATCCCTACATACATAGATGTGTTGTCAGACAAGTCCCCTGCTAAGGTACCGAGTTTCACAATGCGGGACAATTTTC
>CM040976.1:29531814-29543533 GCA_022985145.1 Pangasius djambal | reverse complement strand
GTAGTCCCCGGACAGAACGTCACAGATTCACCGTTAAAAACAAAATAGAAATTACAAAATTATTAAAATTATGTTATAAACAAGCAAAAAATCATATTTTATTCAAATTATGAATTCAAAACACTCTTCAGAACACTAACTGGAACATGCAACAGAAGCACAGACATAAAAAGCATCTCAGACAATAAGAGCAAAACGACAATAAAACATGCATGCAAGTACAAGAGGACAAACTGGCAATAGCAGGATAGTGACAGCTGACAGCAAGGAAAGTTCGAAGAAAGACGGAGGACAATAAGGTGCGATTAAGTTCTAGTGCTGACAGAACTGAGTACTAATTATCCGTGTGTGTCCAGTTCTCTAATAGCTAGTGGAATAGAGTTCCATTCTCTTGCAGCTTTAACAGAGAATGCAGACTGACTGAAATGACTATTTCTGAGCGAAATAATGCGACCTCCTCTTGTTGCACCATTTTAGATGCCTTAAAATGTTCATGACTTTTATTTCATTGTACTTTCCAACTATTTCTAATTTGGGAAAAGACTTAGATTGTAATCACTATAATTATACAATGTATTTGTCTTTCAACTAAAATTTGTGAAGGACCAGCTGCGAAAGATCCAGAGAATCAGCTAACATGGCTGAACGGCAACAGCAATTAGTTTTTAGTGAATAATTTGTGGCTTTACATAAGACATGAATTCAAAAAGGTTATGTTTTGTTTCACACTGATGCTTCATTTACAACTTTTGACTAGCACCATGGGGTGTGAACAGAAAGGATTTGCTTTGAGCTTGAATTGTCTTTACACATTCTGCTTTCATCATCGCCGCCAAGTTGTAACTAATCAGAACAGAGAGGCTAAATAAAAATTTAAAAATCTGCAAACATCTATGAAAAATGCATTCCTTGTATCCTCATAGTTGACATTTTCATGTTTGTTTTTTACCATGCTTGTTATAGGAAGAATTAAAGTAGTTGAAATCCGATCGGGTTTTACACTGGTTTTGATTCTATAAGTGGAATAAAGCATCATCTTTCTTTTCTTCAGGAGCTGGACATCTTGTTAGAGTGGTGGAGAAGCATAGGAGGTGAGTGAGTCACTGGTCCTCAATAAAGCTTCACACTGCTCCACACTAACAGCTCATACTCAGCAATAATAACAGGGTTTTATATTGCTTTGTTTTTATTTATACTCTGGTTAAGCAGAGTGAATATGTATTACTGAATAGTGAGTTGTATGCAAATCAGCTCATAAAATCTGACAGCCGTCTTCCTCAGTTATACTTTTCCAGTGGTTGCATTTAAAGGATGGTTGCCTCCCGATTTCGTTCAGGATCAGGGCTTTGTATGGAGGAAAGAGGGTTAAAATTTTAATCTGAAAAACACTATCCCAACTGTGAAGCAGGAGGGTGGCAGCATCATGTTGTGGTGTTTTTCTGCGAAAGGGACTGGTGCACTTCAGAAAGTGTCTGATCAAGAAGGCCCATAAACCTCACTGATTTACACCAGGTCTGTCAGGAGTAATGGTCAAAAATTCCACCAGTCTCGTGGAAGCCTACACCAAGAGTTTGATTCAGGTTCAAGCAATTGAAAGGCGATGCCCCCAAGCACTAAAAAATGTGTTTGACCCACTGAAAATCTATTATAGTAAATTAAAGCTGAGGTAAATCTGTCTCCTAGCTATTATTTTGAAATTACCTCCAGTGGTAATAAAGTAGATGCCCTAATTTTCTTAACACAGGAAATGTACATGCACCGAACACTTTATTAGGAACACCTGTGTACCTACTCATTCATGCAATTATCCAATCAGCCAATCATGTGGCAGCAGTGCAGTGCATAAAATCATGCAGATATGGGTCATGAGAATGGGGAAAAATGTGATCTCAGTGATTTTGTGCATGGCATGATTGCTGGTGCCAGACAGGCTGGTTTGAGTATTTCTATAACTGCTGATCTCCTGAGACTTTCACGCACAACAGTCTGTAGAGTTTGGTCAATGGAGAATGGCCAGACTGGTTAGAGCTGACGGAAAGGTTACAGTGACTCAGATAACTACTCTGTACAATAGTGGAGCATCAGGTTCCACTTCTGTCAGGCAAGAACAGAAAGCTGAGGCTGCAGTGGGCACAGGCTAATCAAAGCTGGGCAGTTAAAGACTGGAAAATCATAGCCTGGTCTGAGAAATCTCGATTTCTGCTGAGGGACACAGATGGTAGGGTCCGAATTTGGCATCAACAGTATGAATCCATGGACCCACCCTGCCTTGTATCGATAGTCCAGGGTGGTGGAGGTGGTGTAATGGTGTGGGGAATGTTTTCTTGGCACCCTTTGGGCTTGTTAATACCAAACAATCATAGCTCAAATGCGACATCCTATTTGAGTATTGTTGCTGATCACTTCATGGCCATAGTTTACTCATCTTCTAATGGCTAATTCCAGCATGATAATGCACCAAGTCACAACGCAAAGGTCATCTCAAACTGGTTTCATGAACATGACAATGAGTTCAATGTTCTTCAGTGGCCTTCCCATTCACGGGATCTGAAACCCATAGAACGCCTTTGGGATGTGGTAGAACATTTCATCTCAACCCATTTTCCATCAACCTCCATCGTTCTCAGACTAAAACACCGTAAAATAATTGTATAGAACACTGGTTTTAAATGTTAATAGATAATAGTGTCTACTAAATGAATAAATGCTACTGCATTCATTTCACCCTTGTGGGCGAAGGAGCAGTGCCCCAGGCCCTTGCCACCCAGAGCACGTACTAGTACTAGTGTGGGATTTGAAGAGAAATGGATGGAGAATGATGCAAAATGGGTTGAGACTAAATTATTGGTGTTTATTATTAGTGCGTCTTTCTACGTTCGATAAGGAGGATCATTGTAAATTATGAAAGCAATCCAGTGCCATCCAATGATGTTTGTGTACGCAGCTGCGTATGGCAAATTATATAAACGATTTTATATACGAAATTATGCATGTTTAATTCATATTCTTTCTAATAGACATGTTTGATTTAGTTTACCCCTATGTGTTAATTAGTACATTAACTAACAAACATGCACTAACATGTACTTAAGATGGTCGTTACACAACACATGAATTCATAATCATGTCGTAGTTAAGGTTAGCTCTTCATTAGTTCATGATTAGTACATGCCTTAACTCATCATTAGTTCATATTTAAGTAAGTATTAATTCAGGTATTAGTGCATGCTTATTCATGTACTGTTATTGTAAAGTGTTACCAGAAGGTCAGGGTTTCAAGCCCCAGCACCACCAATCTGCCACTGTTGGGCTCTTGAGCAAGGCCCTGCGCTCTGAACCTAGCTTCCTAACAAGCTTGGCTATGTGAAGAAAAGAATTTCACTGTGCTGTAATGTATATGTGACAAATAAAGGCTGCTGCTTCTTCTTCAAACCTATGACCATGCTCTAGGTCATAGTGTTAACTCATTCCACCACTAGGTGGTGCTATAACTAAATGATAAACTAAAATGAAATTCTATCAACAAAAGGGCTCATATCATACATTCCACCTCCGTTGTATAGTGGTTGGACCCCTTTAATGGCTGTTTGCCTTTTACTTTGAAATGAACAGGTGTAGATGGTGTAAAGGTCTGACCAGTTTGTTCTCTTTTAGGGTTAGAGAATCTACCAGTGGACTGTCAAGAAGAGGAAACAGTAACAAAGTATGTATGATTAAGTTGAAAAAATTAAGTGCATTATAGCAGAGTATAGAATAGCGACCTGATGTTGTTCGTCTTCTCTCCCCTACAGTCCACTGATCGCAGTGGCACAAAGAGTAAAAACGGCGATGCGTCTGTATGAGCTGCTTTTATTTCAGCGTTGCACAGACCTGCTGAACCATATCACCGAGCTCCACTGTACTGCAGACAGTCTTGTCAAGACGAATAAGTCAACTCGGCTTGCCAAGCTCACAGGAGGCACCACGGGTGCGGTTGGTGGTGTTACTATTGCAGTAGGCCTTGCTCTCGCCCCACTGACCTTAGGAGCCTCATTGGTGGCAACCGGTGTCGGCGTTGGAATTGCTGCTGCTGGAGGGGTCACAGGGGCGTCAGCGTCCTTCACCAAAAAAATTAAAGGGACTCAGATAAAGGACAAGGTGGAGAAAATCATAAGCAACTTCAGAGCCCAGATAGAAGATATTCTAGCATGTCTGAGGTTTATTGATGTGGGGATGGAGCACCTCAGAAAGCAGGATAGCTCAAAGCTGAAGGAAATGGGGGCTCATTTGGAGAAAATAGCCAGACTTGCTCAGGAAATGGAAAATATAAACTCCATAGATGCCATTAGTGAGTGTTTTGGCATCCTGCAGGGTTTGGATTCCTATTTTAGTGAGGAGGACAATCCAAGGACTAAGAAGAACTCTAATAGCCAGCTTTCACAGAAAGTCCGTGAGGTGGCTGACAAACTCAAAGAGTGCGTGGATCAGCTGATACGGATTAAAAACCTGTTTCTCTCAGTAGATGATAACGTTTGATTAAAACGATCAATTTTGTAAATTGTTGCATTTTATATATATATATATATATATATATGTGTGTGTGTGTGTGTGTGTGTGTGTGTGTGTGTATATTTCTCTTTAAGAATTAATAGACCCTTTCACTTAAACTTTCCTCGCCTATCGTGGATAATGACACTGAAGTTAAGTGATGCCCATCTAGTGATGACACATCACATTTAATACCACAGATCTGTTGAATGCCTGATTCTGATTGGTTAGATGATGTTAAACAGGGATGTGTTATGCTATGTGGCAGATGCACCACATAAATGGATTTAAAAAGTTTTCGATTGTTGATATGGCCGTTTTCTCTCAGATTACATTTGTTTAGTTGTTTTTGAAGGAGTCTCTCATGTCAGTACTTTGTAACAATCAAGTCTGTAAAGGTATATTATTATCTCTAATAATTATAATAAAAAACTTTATTTATAAAGCACCTGCCATAGATTTTAGATGTAAAAAAAACAGATAAATGAAATGAAAACAATAAAAAAAAAAGCGAGAGGAATAAAAGAGGAATAACTGTTTAGAGTTGATATAATGTAAGTGATAACAGGAAGTAACTTGTTTTGTGGACAATCCATAATGTTAAATGTAATGTAACAATGGAGGCTCAGAGCCAGAGTGAGGATCCATTTGCAGAAGTTTTAATAACAGTTCAGCACATAGTTGAAAACACAGTCCAAAAATCAAGGTCAATATAATCATAAATATTGAATATCAGCAAGGCTTTGCAATGAGAGAAAGTCCATCATCTACTTAAGTGGGTCCCTTGTGATTGTACCCCCATCACTGGGGTCTGCCTCTCGGTCCGGGAGCAGATCGGTCCAGATATTCTCTGTAAAAGTCCATGATTAGAGAAGGGTCCAGGATGTCCGCAGCAGAGGCTCAAGAGCATTCCACCGGACCGTACCACTCCAGTCCACCAGATTGGACATCTGATGACCCAAGCTTTTTGATATGCAGGACAACCTTCAAGATTGTGGCCTGTTTGTAACCCGGTATGATCTGGGCAGCTTTAGTCTGTAAGGTAAAAGAATAATTTGTCATTACTTTAAATGGACTGGTGAATCTGGTGATATGGGTTTTGAGGTGTTGAGTGGAAAGTCAGATTATTTGTCACCATTGGAGCTGTGGATTGGGTCTATGCTACTGATCCATGTGAAACTTAGATCTGTGAATGTCTCGTTGCAGACATGCAGCACTTCCCAGATTGGCGGAAATCACATTTCTCTACCTTGACGTACAAACTACTCTTGAGGAGTTTTTGCAAGGCCTTGTCTGACATGTTTTATGAGTATATAAAAATTTCATGAATATTACAGTAACAAATCTGTTCAATATTTCCCAGAGTAGCCTAATCAAGGAAGCGACCCAAAAGTGAGAGGCAACAGGATGGCAATAGAATTTAGAAGAGTGCGACCTTTGCTGGTGGGGAGGAGAAACGTCATGAATCCCAATTGCACCCACGTACAGTATAAATGGGGGGAAAAAATTACAATATGAAGTTCTTAAAAATGTAAAAAATTGTTAGCATTGGCAAATTGTTGTGGTTTATGAGGAATAAAACACACATCGCCATGTCATTATTTATTTTCTATAACACACCCTGTCCTTGTCATGTTTTAGCCCTTACTTATTACATCCAACTAGATGGACTCGTTTGATGAATGCATACTTCTAATTTTTCAGATGACTAAAAATTGAAAAGAGAGCTGACGAGATTCTAAATTACAGCAGGTATAAAGTGTAAACTTCGTTCCTGGCCTTCAGACTTGACAGCATCTCGTGTAGGACTTTTGATCCGAGCAACAACATTATTAAAATGTCAACGGTAAGAATTAAAATTTTGTTTAATAATACACACATTCAAGCGTTTGTCTGAAGGTACCAGCGATATATGATTCAGCTATCTCGAAAGCAGTGTTATTACTGAATGGCATACCTGTTTTAACTCATTTTTCATTTTATTGTTATTTATTGTCTAGTTTAATCTACTAATTCTACGTTTAATTCTAAGTTTCAAGTCAGTAATGGTTGTGATTTGACAGTAAAATTGTTTTGTCGCATAAAACACTAAAACTGCATAGAAAGGTGAACCAGCAAGGTAGGCATGTAAAAGGCAAATCAGTGGAGCAATTTATGGAAATGCTTTACTATAAGGTCTATAAATAAGCATATTGCTGTATTAATACACAGTATGTACTAACACTTTCAGAATGATGAATTAATACATGCAATTATTATTAGTGATTGAGAAAATAACAAAGAGTACACATTAACAGTCAAATGAGTCATATATGAATAGCCATTAATAAAGGTAATAATTAAGTATCAACATCTTGTTATCTCATTCTGTTATTTGCAATTGGGAGTGCTGGGGGAAAAAAAAAACTGGGTCTCCCATTGCCTGAACTAACATTATAGCCTTTCATCTGGGTTATGCTACATTGTTCCAAACGCACTCTTCATTATGTAAATAACCTCTTTAACCAACGTGTGTTACATCATTGGTGTAAATTTCTTTGACCACAGCACTGCTTTTGGCTGGAAATGTTTGGTTTGTGGACTGTTTCTCAACCAAGCAATGTTAAAAAATAAAAAATCAAATAAAAAAAAGAAACCTCAGTAATGCTGCTGCACCTGATCCAGTTGTACCAAGACTGTACTTCGTTAATAACCCAAATAAGTGGAGTTCACTGTGCAGGTATTGGTCACATTGGCTTGCATGATTTTCTTGCATATGTATGCACATAAATATATTAATCTGACACACTTTCAATAGGTTTCTACCAACGAACAAGAACAGAAAAAAATGCAAAATATAAGAACAAAACAGAATCTGAACTAAAAGTTAAAGGGAATTAAATGGCAACAATATTTACTCTGTATTCCCTACAACTGTGTGTCATAGCTGTTTCTTTGCTTATCCCTGTGATAGTCCGTGGATCTGGATAAGACGCCACCACCAGACAAAACCAATCAACATTTGATAATCAACAGGATTATCAAATCAGGTGACCAACTCCTACCTGGCATGGTGCCTTTCAACTATATTCCTGATTCTGACCAACAGAGTGGAGAAGAAGAGCTCCCTGTGCAGGTACCACAGGCTGGCATGATTTTCTTCTAGCTATATACATTTACATTTATTAATTTGACACACGTTCTCACTCAAGTCATTTATAAGTGAAGTCATTTGTCTCTTGAAGACTCTTGCATTTGCAAAATGCAGCTTGTCAAGTTACTACAAGAAGCCCAAAAAAAATCCTATGTGCTGAAGTCTTTCCTGTGTCTGAAGTTACAGCTTTAGCTCTGACTGGTACAAAGTGCTGACACTAGAGACTCGTTATGGATATTAATCAATAACCTATCAATAATTACACACGTATGTGGAACTTCCAGGTCCCTGTGTTAGATCTTATTATAGAAACAACAACAAATTAGAACAGTGTATTTATATAAATCTATTTATATAATTTACCTTGCAGCTAGAACTATTGTCAGAGCTGCTGTTATAGAACTAAACAGAAATGGGAATTCAACCGTGCCCTGGCTTAATTATTAAAATAACATAAGCAGCTAAAATAGTATACAAAATGTGGTACTTCAGTTAAGCAATGTCTCCAGTTAAGATGCGTAGGAACCTCCCAAAAAACATTTCATGGACCTTAAATTGATACTATTAATTAATTAACTAACTTAATTAACTTAATTAATTAAACAAATGGTATTAGTTTTTACCAGAGGAGTGGTTCAATTCCGGCGCTTCGCTTGGCGTGAGCGGGACACAGAGATTGGGAAATGTCACAATGTGAGTCACAATAAGATGTACTGACTCTGTAAAGTTAATTCTCAAAACTTTAAAGCTGTCTCTAATAACGACGATACATAGTATAATGTCATATCACTCAACAAAAATTGTCAGTACTGTATGCCTCCAAGATAACGCACAAATGTTATTTCCTATAGGAAATGTGTAATTCATGTACATGCATGCCAACTGTAACACATCTGCAGTGTTTAAGGATTGTTTTTCCTCTCTCTATTAGGACAATAATGTAGACTTCATGGAATGGTGGCTTTCAGAAGAATGTAAGTTTAATAACATTATAATATTATACCATATTACATCTTTACTTATTTACTAATTTTATTTATCCAAAGCTCCTTAAAAGTGAAACAGTATTTAGTACAATTTAAGCTGCATATAATAACTGCATATCAGCAGTGGAGGCCTTACTCAAAGGCACAACAGTAGCTCCTGGCAATCCTAAGATTTAAACTTACAAGCACAGAATCTTCACCATGTGGCAACCATTGCATGATGTTAGATCAGGCATTTTGAAACATGTTATTCTCAGATTTCCCACATCTACATAAAATACTCACAAGTTGCCGTTATGTATTTGTAGCAATATATTATGTCACTGAAACATCTGTTTGACACTGGCTATGAACCCTCTTCATTTTCAGCCTGGAAGGAACTTGAACATCCTAACGCAGAGAAAGATGATGCAAAGTAAGTGTCAAAAAGTGAATTCTGTCTATCTGAATGAAGACACTTTTTCAAGCAAGCTCACACTGGGCATAGCTAATGGTATAGAAAATTTACATTTAGGTCGAATGCTATTACCTACTCTTGAGTAGCTAGAGAGCAAGCTGGCTAGCACACACAAAAAAATCCATATTCCTCATTGCCAAGGAATTAAAGTTTGTGTAGCAAACAAAACAAAGATTTTCAAGAAATGGCATAGGCAGTTCACCATTAAATTTTCTCTGAAGACAAATTTCAGAGGAATAACTTTCAGGTTGGGTGCACAGTTATCTAGGTAACATTGCTAATATTGTCTGCTTACTACCTTGACTTGTCTTTTTCATTAAAAGAGTACTAACGTCCACTCTTTCATATTCTTTCACCTGAAACCTAGAGTGGACATACAGCACAGACTCGAATAGGGTATTTTCCTGGTTTTCTTAGTGTTTGAATAGTCCCCAAAATCCCTTTTCCCACCTGCCAATATATCTTAAAACAGAAATAATTATGTACATTGGAGATACACTGTGTGCTGTTAGGCATTCCCTTCATCTGTTAGGCTTTAAAACAAGATCTTAGAGGCTTCAGACTATTTTAAAACTAGCCTAAAAACCACCACCCTCAGACTTGCTTTTATCCAAAACTAGCTGAATCTGGCATAAATTTTTTTTTTTTTTTAAACTCAACCCTGAAGACAGAACCAAATCATTTTTTGGAGGGGAGAAGGTGTCATTGAAATATTTACTTTTATGTATATTGCAAATTTGTGGTTTTGCTGTTTTGTTTCTTTTCTAGAGCCAGAAAGACTGGTCACAATATTGAAAATTTTGTGTTACCCATCAGAAACTCAAAGTTTCAGACAGCTACTATTCTGTGTATTTTACAGTATGTTACAACCATTGGTGCTGTTGTTCTTAGTCCCATAAAAAGTAAAATTATCCACTTCATGCCATTTGTTAGAAGCAAAAAAGACAATGTGAATTCCAAAAATTTAGCCTCATTTTTTATTAAAGATAGGGAGGGCTTAGTCCTGCTAGCCCATCTAGTCCAGCAGATCTTGTCTATAGCATACACTCAATTAATTCATAAATCTTCCTGGGATTTGTGGGATCCCTACCAGCTGTAGACCCATCCTTATGGTGCAGGGGATGCAACAGAGGTTATGATGGTCAAAATTTTGAAATAAATATGTATCACTGCAGTACTTTCTGACCACACCCCTTGATAATGTTTTCATTGTAAACTCTCTGTCTCTCCAGAACCTTCACACAGAAAGCTGAAAATCTAAAAAAAGCTGTTTATGTGTTTGATCGCCTCCTGTGTGAGTGAGGAGCAATTCTGCAGGATCACATTAAAGAACTACAGGGAGTGGCTGATAAAGCTGACAAGGAGGTGAAGATGGCAGGCATTACCAGGGCAACTGTAGTGGCACTAGGACTGGCGGCTGCTGTCGGAAGTGTCATATTTACCCGATTGACTGTGAGGGGTTCTGTAGCAGTGGCTGCAGTTGGAGTTGCAGCAGTCGGAGGCTCAGCTACCATCATCAGCAAAATTCACACCAATGTGGACAGGAAGAAGGTGGAGACAATCCTCAAAAAATACTCTACTCATATAGAGGAAATTGAGAGGTGTGTGAAGTTCATAGGCAGTAATGTGCAGTGGCTGAAGAAATACGACAAGTCCACATTGAAATGGCTGCCTAGAGTGGTACAGGTGGCTGAAGACAGTGTAGGAGCGATCAGCCCACTCAGTAAATCTTCAGGTTTGATCCAAGGCTTTATGCTGGGCATGGGCATCTGTTCCAGCAAAGACAACTCTGAGCAGCTGAAGAAGGGCTCAGAAACCAAATTTGCCAAGAATATCCGCATGCTGGCCAAGCAGATGCAGGCCAGCCTTGAGGAGCTAATGAAGTTCAAAAAAGTGGTGGAATCTACTGACATATAGAACATGATTTGTGTATATATTGGGGATTTTGGTATTATACAGTGGACATTTTACTACTGAAATTTGGGGCGCAATTTAACGCATTAATGGTATATACCCTATAAATAGGAGCTACAGTGGTAGCTCAGTGGTTAGGACGTTGGGCTACTGATCGGAAGGTCATGAGTTCGATCCCCAGCACTGCCACTGCTGGGCCCTTGAGCAAGGCCCTTAACCCTCAACTGCTCAGTTGTGTAAATAAGATAAAATGTACGTCGCTCTGGATAAGAGCGTCTGCCAAATGCCGTGAATGTAGAGTAGAATGTAAATAAACATGATGTGTTATTCAAGAATATATTCATTTACAGAAGCATACACTGTCAGGTGGTGACACAAAACCTGTATTCCATCTCATTAAGTATACTTTCAAAGCTTTCAAGTGCGATTTGTGTTTCTTTATACCACGATAGAGCATGGATACGAACAGAGTAACCAATCAAATTTGAAAATAACACTTAAATTTTCAGATGTCAATGTGGTAGAGTCTTAGTGTTAGTGAGTTTCCAAAAAGAACACAGTAACTTATATTCTTACTTTATCATTTATTATTCATTTTACCAAGAGTTGATAGAGCATAATTTCTACCAGAGTACAGTAGCTAATCTGATATGAAAGTGCCTTTTGTAGATAGTGACTTTGCAAAGCCCTATTTGTTAGCAT
>CM040976.1:29498587-29531714 GCA_022985145.1 Pangasius djambal | reverse complement strand
ATCTTTGGGCAATCCTCCAGGAGGCTTGGAGTAATATATCAAGTCAATGTTTGAATAAACTGACTGCTCGGATGCCTAGTGTTGTCCCTTATTATCAATGCAAAATGGTCACTAACTAAAGAGGATTTATGCTGATATTGCCCAAAAACCCTATTTTGTTCAGGCGTTTCCAAACTTTTGGAGGGCAGTGTATATAATTAAAATCATAGTGATTTACTTCACTTGAGTTTTTGCACTTTGAGTTGTTTTTTTTTTTTTAATCAAATATTCAACTTTAATACATTTATTTTTGATCACTGTTACAGAGTTTTACAAAATGTATTTAATGCCAGAAGACAGTAAGTCCATTAAATGACAGAATGGGCAAATTTGAAATAATTTAATTTCAAGACCCAATCAAAATAAAGCAGATTCCTCCTGAAACTGTACACACCAAATATTTAACACCATTTCTGAGACAGTGGAGACAGGTGAGCATCCCTGGCCCAATTTATCAGGTATCTTTAGATTTTAATGCTTCAAAGGAAACATGAAGCATGAAAATGATTTGCAAATTAGGCGAGCCTAAATCGTGGCGATATCTGCATTTCACAGCTTAACGCCAAACCTGCAGAAATATGTTCAGGTAAGCCATTGGCTAGCTGAGTGAGCTAGACTAGCAAGCCAGAGCATTTGATGTTTTACAGTGGTGTATTTCAGAAGTGTGACTGCCTTTCGTGTCAAATATAGCTACGTAAGTGCAGCTACAACCTACAGGTAACACTCAGAATAATGTTTAAGGAACAACTTAAATGATGCAAAGTATGATGCAAACAACTTAAAGCAAGCTTCTGTAACCAAAACAGCATTTGGCTTTATATTACTGTTGATAATTGAAGTTGTGTCCACCTCAGCATAGCTCACTTGAGCACATAGAGCATTTTTGGATTAGTTGTACACACAAAAAAAGTAATTCCTCAAGTAGTTTTTTAAGTTCAAGCACCTGCTTAGACAGAGCACTTAAAAAACTCATATACTCTATACTGATGTCTTGTGCTTTGCATGATCGTTGATCATTCAAAATGTTACGCAGTTCCTGACAGATAGTGAAAAAGAAATGGTGGTAACAAAGATTCAAGTCCCCACCTATTTTTTGGTTTTGACATGTAGCGTGGAGTGCAATATGCAAAGCTCTCAAACAATGACAACACATACGATACAATGTCATTATTCAAAATAATAAAATAAAAACAACTACATATCATAACCGCAAATAACAATCAGTATTTATATCCCTTCCACTTTTATTTCATTTAACATGGGAAAGTTTTCAGGACAGTTTCTCGGTAACACGACAAAGCTGTGTTTTTGTTTCTTTTCTTTTCTTATTAACTTCAAAAGAAAGAGTAGCTGAACTTAATGTCCAGTGGTATTATGTACAAATGCTTGTCAAAATCGGTGATGCTTTTAGTGCCTGTATACGTGCAGTGATATGTCTAGCCGTTAAAACGATAGCTGACAAGAGAGTTGACATTCCATCATTCATATAGAACCACTGTGTTTTGTGGCTAGCCGTGTGTGTACCTCAGTTCATTCTTGGCATCCAGTGTCGTAGGTCTTTGAATCCAGCAGCAACATTATTAAAAATGTCAAAGGGGTAAGAATGAAATTCTGATTTTGAAATTTAGTTTAAAATTTTTTACTTTAATTTTATTTAAAAAAAATACTAATTAAGTTCAAAATTCAAGCTTTTCTCTTAAGTACCAGTAAACTATTACTCAACTATCCTGTAATCAAACAGTCTTAATTCTATGTTAACATTTACATTTATAGCATTTGGCAGACCCCCTTATCCAGAGCGACTTAGTGCTTTGAAATCTCTATAAATAAATACATTCTGATACTGGTTCGCTAGGTCACAGACTAAGAATACCATCAGTCTAAAAACTCTTTTGGGGAGGTAATATAGTAAAAAGCACATAGACAACACAAAGATTTTTTTAAAGTGCTAATTTAAGCACTTTAGGAAGAGGTAGGTCTTTAGACATCGTTGCACTTACTAACAAAATGTTAAAAAAAATAGATAGTAGATAAAAAAAAAACAGATCATTACGTTCTTCACTTTCTCAACATAGTACTGAAGTGCTTGTTCATGCATTGGTTACATCTCGGATTGATTACTGTAATTCTCTTTTATTTGGTATTCCTGAAAAACAACTTTATTGATTACAGTTAATCCAGAATTCAGCAGCTAGGATAGTTACCCGCTCAGGTACTTTTGATCATATATCACCCATTCTTTTCCAGTTGCATTGGCTTCCTGTTCGTTACCGTATACATTATAAAATGTTACTTCTTGCATATAAAGCTCTTCATAATTTGACACCTCATTATCTTTCAGATCTTCTTCATTTGTATACTCCTTTGCGCTCTTTGAGATCATCCTCTGCAGACTTATTGTCTGTTCCAAACTTCAAGATGAGTTCCTTTGGTGGTAGGGCTTTTAGTTATGCAGCGCCGAAGTTATGGAATTCTTTACCTTTGCACATTTGCCAACTGGATTCAATTTCCCATTTTAAAGCTCAGATAAAAACATATTTGTTTAGAGTAGCTTTTAATGATTTGCTTGTTTGATGTGTTGTTATAATATTGGTCTTTTCTATGTCTTGTATTTTATTGTTTTGTTTTATATTGTAAGGTGTCCTTGAGTGTCTTGAAAGGTGCCTATAAATAAAAGGTATTATTATTATTATTAATAGTTGTAATTTGAAGTGTAGGGTGGAGTTTGCCCATTAAAATGTTTTGTTTCATGTAACATTGTCATGGTATCCAGGAGCTTTTTCCAACGTGGGTCGCTAGAAGGCACCCTGACGTTCTTTGCAGGACGACTTCTTCTGTTGTGACTTCCTGTTGTAACCATACTCATGTGTTTGTTATTTGTGCTTGATTGAGTGCTCTGTTTAAGCTCTTTGGTTTTTCTCTGTAGTTGCTGAAGCATTATGTCAAGTCAGGTTATGGTTGTGTTTCTGATGTTATTATACTTGTTGTAGTTTGGATCATGCACAGTTTGTTTTGTTGGTTTAGTATTTTCTAGGTTTGTTTTTCTAGTTCTGCTTAGTTTCCAGTTGGTCTGGTTTTCTGGTGTTTGCTGTTGCCTGTTTGTTTCCTCAAGTTCTGTTCTTTTAAATAAAGAAGTTCTGCATTTGCACCCATCTCCATGGACTCATGTCATGACAAACAGATATGGTTAAGAATTTAAAAAATAAAAAAACTGCACTTGCCCTGCACTTTTCTCTTCTCTAACACAGCTGGTTGACACCAGTTCAGTACTTTTAATTTGCTGATGAGATAAATTAGGTGTGGTGGGAGCAGAGTATGGTTTTTCAAGACTAGCAATCAGAAAGATTGAAATGTGTTGTAGACTTTTGTCATTGTGTGAATCACCTCTTCTGGATTTTTTCTAAATATCTGAACCCCTCCATAGCCTCCTGTTCCTCGTGCCCAAGGCTCTTTAGCAAATTGCTCAGTGATAGGATCTGCGGACACAGTACATGATTTATTTATACAGTATATTGTAGATTTGAGCGTTCTTCTTATCATTCTTAAAGTATATATTTTACCTCTGAATGTTGGTGAGTATAAGTCCAGTCTGAATCGCTTGCAGTTATGAAAGTCTCTAGAGAACAGGCTTGTACTATTTCCTGTAACTGACTGAGAAGCTCAGAAAGCATAGCTCTTTAAAGGTGTGGCTGATAGCTTACACTTAAAAATGGATGTACACTTTGAATAATTCCAAAAACGTTTGACATACATGAGTCACAGGGGTGGAAACTCATGAACTACTATGTACTTTCATTACAGTACTTTAGTGCATGGTTTACTGTAATTATAATGTTTTGTGTATAATTAAATCATAGTACTTTTACTTTTTTAAAAATGATATATTTAATTTTGATACATTTATTTTCGACCATGGTTACATAGTAAAAAACAATTATGCCTTTAATCCCAGAAGACTGTAAGTTATTTAAAAGACTAAAGCTGTTTCCTACCGAAATGCTATATTTCAGGCACCAAATGTTTAGTCAGCAGCAGCAGTGTCTGAGACAGTGGAGACAGATGAGCATCCTTGGTCCAATTTATCAGATATCTTCAGATTTAAATGCCACAAAGTAACAGTTTATAGTATGAATGCTCTGTATTAAACTTAAGATGTCACTTTGATGTTTGGTAGCGACTGTCTTTTGTATGCCTTAAATATAGCTATGTAACTGCAGCTACAACCTATAGGTCACGATCAGAATAATGTGACCAGAGAAGAGGGCTGGCTCCGGATCCACCTCAACCCTGACCAGGATAAAGAGGTATAAAGAAGCTAAAGAGGATAAAGAAATTAATTATTAGTGTAGGATATAGGAATCAGAAACAAAAATCAGAATCAAAATCAGCATCAATGCGCTTCATTAGCATGACAAGCATGTTACATTTATATTGTTAAACCTTGTATGACATCATAAAATACTACTAAATACTACTAGTAGTAGTACTACTATTCCTCCTCCTTTTCCTCCTCCTCCTACTACTACTAATAATAATATAGTAGGTAGAACAATAAGGTTTGTGGCGAAGACATTCCGTGATATATCAGATGACGGAAATGCAAGAAATTCTTGGTATAACACGACACAATAGCCACTATTGCAATGTCTGACGTTTTTCCAAATGAAAGAAGGCTCACAGAAAGCTGCAGATATGATGAGGCTAATTGTTCTGTGTAGCGTTGTAATGTTCCAGTCACTGACCAAGTAATTGAAGAGCGTCAGGGTGGCACAGCAAGTAGCTAAATGCTACACTGTTATTTATAAGTAATTGTGTCTAATGTAACAACTTGCACAGTGACTTGTATGGTAGACGTTCCACATAAACAGATTGTGTAAAAGTGTACTTGTTAATATGGTGAAGTTTTCTGTGAGAAGACATTTTTGTAACATTTTTGGAAGGAGTCTCTAGTGTCAGCACTTTGTAATAGTGAAGTACAAATTTTTGCAACACAGGAAGGTCTTCAGACCTTCAGGTCTTTGCAGCTTCTCAGTAACATAACATAAGCTGTCTTATTTGTCTTATTAAATTAAAATGAGAGAAAATGAGAGGCTGAGGCTGGTGAGGGAATGGATGTTTGTTGCTGCTATAATGTAAGTGATGACAGGAACAAACATGTTTCATGGACCTTCTACAACAGTAACATAACTATCAACAGATACAATGTATGACATTTTTAATTCTTTAATAAATAAAAAATGTTAGCACTGGGAAATTGCTGTGGGGAAAAAACACACAGCACATCACTCCATCACTGACTATTTTCCTATAACAGCACAGCCTATTGTGTTTTTTTTCTTACTTATCCAATCATACTATTGGTATTGTTATGTACAGATGCTTCTGTTGTTGAAAACAGTGATGTTTTATTGTATAATTAAGTGCCATGTCTCTGCAACAGAGTCTCAGATGAATGGCAAATGAAAAGAAAGCTGACAAGAGATTCCACATTCCATCATGTACAGTATATGCACCATACACCATATCAGAAGAACCTTAGTTTCATTTCTGGCATTCACATGAGACGGTATCTAGCATAGTAGGTCTTTGGATCCAGCAACAACATTATTGAAAATGCCAAAGGTAAGAATGAATTTTAGATTTCTAAATTTTACTTTAGGATTGAAATTTAATTTTTAAAAATTGACATTTAATTTTGATTAAAACATACTTCAGTCCTAAATACTAATCCTAAAATACTAAAAAAGTATTTTAAAAAGTAAATACTAAATACTAAAAAAAAGTTCAATTCAAACTTTTCTCTTAATTACCACTTAAGAAAAAATGACTTATTACTCAACTATCTTGTTATCAAACAAAGCTAATTCTCAATTAACTCTATTTTTTCATTTTTGTCTAGTTTTCATATATGCATAAGACTTAAAACACAGACAGTACCGATTGTGGAAGAACTGGATCTGTCCTGTACTTTTGCATTCTCTATCAGTTACATTTTACATCTTTAGCAGACGTCCTTATCCAGAGTGACTTACAGAAGTGCATCACACCAAGTTTAAGCCAGTTCAGTACTGTTAATTTGATAATGAGATTAATCAGGTGTGGGAGCAGGGTAGGGATTCTTCAAGACCAGAAATGAGAAATACTATATTATAGTCGAATACAAATACAGCTATTTTGCCATTGTGTGAATCACCCCTCTGGATTTATATTTATATCTGAACCTCTCCACAGCCTCCTGTTCCTGCACCTAGAGCTCACCGCCCAAAGCAAGTGGACATATACTCAGATGATATGGTATATTTTGTATATATTTTTTATAGATGTTTTAAAATCTGAAGAAAATATTCCAGTTACTACAAGAGAATTTCTTGTAGTAATTTTTGCTGTTCCTAACAGAGAATTAATACAATTTTACGTATTTCTTAATTATTTAAAAATGTCATAAAATGTACTGTAATGTCATGAAATGACACGCATGCATGGTACAGATATGCTTGCTATATGAGCAATCCGAAAAGAGCACAAAAGAACTGAAACACGAGGCTGAAGTCTGTACCATACAAGATCGCTGCATCAACTGCAACAGATACCACGCCCCTGATAAACTCAAGTGTTTTGCTTTCAATAAACAATGCAACAACTGTGGTAAATGGAACCACTTTGCAAAGTGCTGCAGATCGGCTCCATCACACAAAACAGCACCACAGTCTCAGAGTCGTGATTATCATCCTAAGCGAGCTGCAGCACAATTCAGAAACTCTAAGTCTAATCAAGTGAATGAACTGGACACAACTTTCTATTGCGAGACAGTGGATGATGTCTCTCAGAAAGGTGAAATATTTACAACACTACATCTGAAACATGGGTCTGGCCAATTAAAACTGAAAGTGGACACAGGTGCAAAATGCAACGTTATATCTGCCCAACAGTTACACCTCATTGTACCCTCAGCTCACATAAACACTGCTGAAAAAGTGAATCTCATTGCATATGGTGGGCAAACTATCAACACTGAGGGTACCACAATATTAGACTGTGAACAAGGCCAACTCAAATTCCATGTTGTAGATCGTAATGTGAGACCACTGCTTGGATTGCAAGACAGCATAGCAATGGGTCTGATACAGTTAGGACCACATGTGCACACAGTGCAAAACCAAGAACCAGAGGTGCAGGAGTTCAGTGATCTGTTTGACACCACAGTGCTTGGCAAACTGCCTGTCATTTATCACATGCGGGTAGATGAGTCAGTAGTGCCCACTGTATGTGCTCCAAGAAGAAAGATGGCTCTATAAGGATATGCATAGATCCAGTGCATCTCAACAAGGCTCTCCTAAGGCCACATCATCCACTGAAAACCATTGAACAGGTCATAGCTGATATGCCAGGTGCCAAGGTTTTTAGTATCCTTTAGATGAGGCATCATCGAAGTTGACCACATTCATGACACCCTTTGGCAGGTACAGATTCCTGCGCATGCCTTACGGGATCTCCACTGGCAGTGAAGTATTCCAGCGATCTATAGAGCATCTCTATGAGGGACAACCATGTCAGATCGTGGTAGATGACATCCTAGTCTGGGGGCGCACACTACAGGAACATGATGAGCGATTGAAACAGATACTTCACAAAATCTGTGCCTGTAACATGAAATTAAACCCGGATAAATGCCAATTTCGTGTCACCTCTGTCTCCTACTGTATGTAGGCCACCTCCTGACTGCTGACGGCATTAAACCGGACCCTGACAAGACTACAGCTGTCCGCCAAATGCCAAAACCTGAGGACAAACAGGCCCTGCAACGGTTTCTCGGCATGACCAACTACTTATCGAAGTTCATTCCACACTATAGTGACGTCACAGGCCCTCTACGTGAACTGTTAAAGCAAGATGTGGAATGGTCATGGCATGATCTGCAGAATGCTGCCTTTCAAAAGCTGAAGGATGCTGTATCCAGTCCCCCTGTTCTGCAATACTTTGATGTCACTAAACCCGTTGTTCTCTCAGCTGACACATCCCAACATGGACTGGGAGCTGTATGTCTTCAGCAGGGTGCTCCTGTTGCTTTTGCCTCACGCGCTTTAACACCTACTGAATCTCGGTACGCCCAAATTGAAAAGGAAATGTTAGCCTTGGTATTTGCAACTCAGAAGTTTCACGACTTTATCTACGGTCGACCCGTGACTGTGGAAACAGATCACCAACCCCTCATCACAATTTTAAAAAAGCCATTACACACTGCGTCAGCACGTCTTCAAAGCATGATGCTCAAGCTCCAACGTTATAGTCTTGATGTGATCTACAAGCGGGGCAAGGAGCTCTTTGTCGCTGATGCCCTATCACATGCTCATCTCCCTTCCACTGAGCCTCCCCTTTCAGATGACTTGCTAGAGGTAATGACTCTTCAAGTTCTCTCATCGCAACGAACAGAAGAGCTCTGATCTGTAGTTAAATCTGATACACATGCCAAAGACTTGTTCACATGATAATGCATGGCTGGCCAAGCTCTTTCAAAGAGCTTTCACATGATCTCCGCCCATTCTTTGCCATGAGAGAGGAATTTGTTGTTGAGGATGGACTGATTTTTCGTGGACAGAGACTCCTAATACCACCATCGCAACAAAGTTACTATGTGACTCAGCTACATCAAGGCCATCCAGGTCTGGCGGCCACAAAACGAAGGGCAAAAGAAACAATGCCCTCAAGCCCCATCACTCAAGAGAACCTATGCAGCTTCACAATGTTCCTGACCTCCCCTGGATGTTCACTGCTGCAGACATATTTGAATGGCATGGTAAAATGCACTTGGTTCTAGTAGACTCGTTCTCTGGTTGGTTCGAGCTCGACCATCTACCTGACATGAGGAGTATCACGGTAATTGCGAAACTTAAGAGACATTTTGCAGTCCATGGCATTCCCCAGACGCTCATGACAGACAGTGCACGGCAGTTTGTATACAGTGATTTTACAGATTTTGCACGTGCGTGGGATTTCAAGCACATTCGGAGTAGCCCTCACTACCCTCAGTCTAATGGCCTTGCAGAGCGTGCCGTGCGATCCGCCAAACATCTGCTGGAGAAGTGCCATAGGGAGCACAGTGATATACAGGCTGCTTTACTCCATCTGCGTAATATTCCACGTGCTGACCTGCCATCTCCTGCCCAAC
This sequence comes from Pangasius djambal, assembly GCA_022985145.1. NCBI lineage: Eukaryota > Metazoa > Chordata > Actinopteri > Siluriformes > Pangasiidae > Pangasius > Pangasius djambal. Next base: position 29,522,509 of record CM040976.1, on the reverse strand, counting down.
TCCTCCTCTCCAGGCGTACAAGAACTTTTCTTCCTGAGTTGAAAGACAGAATGACACCCTCTGTATGCCGTGGTCTTAAGACAGTGCTGACCAGGAGGAGAAAGGAAAGCAAAGCATACTATGATCGCAATGCCCACACCCTTCCACCTTTACAACAGGGTCAGACAGTAAGGATGCAGACAGCTCGGGGTTTCGATAAACTGGCGGTCGTACAGGGCCCTGCCTCTCAACCTAACAGCTATGTGGTAACCTCTCAGGGCAGACAGTACACAAGAAATCGACGTCTCCTTCTCCATGTTCAAGAGCCTGCACCCGCTGAAGGTGCGGAGGATGATTATAGGCCCCTTTCACCATCTCCACCTCCTACAACCCCCCTGTCACCTGCAGTGATGCCATCTCAGGGTGAAGCACCTGCCACTGGTGCTGCTGCTGCAATTGCCCAGCCTGTAGTGACTTGTTCAGGAAGAGTTAGCCGTCCCAATCCCCGTTATCAGGACTATTTCACTCGTTAAGGACAGTCTTTTTAGTTGTCCACAATGTTACGTTATGTTGTACTTATTCCTTAGTTAATTTCGAATACTATGTTTGTATGTTTAGTCTCTGAGTGTAATTTAAGGGAAGGGATTTAGAGTTGTTAAATGTTGCCATAGCCCTTTAAGGTTGGTGTTATATGGGAGGAGGCGGGTCGTCAGGTTTTAGAAAAAAAAGGGAAACAGGCAGAGAGGTGTAAAGAAAGGAGAGCAACCAGAAGGATATAAAACAATACGTTCTGTTGGCAATCCTGTTCTGCGTTGTATCTGTTCTTAAAACAATTTACAAAGCTCAAGCTTGACTCGCCAGCAGAGTGTAGCTCTTCTCTGCACACTTGATACACTGCTTCGAACTCGCAAATAGCTTTGTGTGTGCTCAATTCACAAAAACACCACATGCTCTGTTAATAAGCACACTCACTTCACTAATACTGTTCCACGTGCTCAGGTCGGGCGTGGAAAAATTAACGATACTGTTTAAAGCTATTTCAAAAGCAATTATATTTAGCTTGTGTTGCCATTGTAATTAAGAGTCTTCTATGCTCTTCTATGCTGTGATAGCCCATAAATCAGTACAAGAAGCCACCACCAGTTGCACCTAAAGCCTACAAGATTGTCAGAGCAGGTGGGCAGCCTCTACCTGGCATGGTGCCTCCTTGCATTGTGCCTGAATCTGATGAACAGAGTGGAGGAGGGGAGTCCACTGTGCAGGTAACATGGAATTGTATGATTTTCTTGTATAGACATGTACAGTATATTTTCATTTACACTTATTCTTAAAGACACACAAAAAGTGCCACAAAAGTCGGTGTAAGTATTACAAACCCCAGTGATATATTACAGTTATACAAGGAATTAATAAAACACAATAGGGAATGTTGTTATAGGAAAATAATCAATGATGGGGTGGTGTGAATATTATTATTTTATCATTATTTTAATAATAGCACATCTTAAAGTGTTTATAGATGATTTAAAATCTGAATAAAATATTCCTGTTACTACAAGAGAATTTCTTGTAGTAATTTTAGCTGTTCCTAACAGAGAATTAATACAATTTTACGTATTTCTTAGTTATTTCAAAATGTCATAAAATGTACTGTAATGTCATGAAATGACACACATGCATGGTACAGATCAGGTAGACTTGCAGAGAATAAATTGTGTGTGTATGAGCAACATTGGCATGACCAATTGGGCAGGGAACACAGATTGTGTAACCACAAGGGCCTCCTCCCTCGTGCTCGCGTTCGTTGAGAGTGAGCAATCGCAGCATTGGGAACCTGCATCTTATTTTTACCCCAAAGTCTCAAGTTCAAGCTCAAGCTTGACTCGCCAGCAGAGTGTAGCTCTTCTCTGCACACTTGATACACTGCTTCGAACTCGCAAATAGCTTTGTGTGTGCTCAATTCACAAAAACACCTCATGCTCTGTTAATAAGCACACTCACTTCACTAATACTGTTCCACGTGCTCAGGTCGGGCGTGGAAAAATTAACGATACTGTTTAAAGCTATTTCAAAAGCAATTATATTTAGCTTGTGTTGCCATTGTAATTAAGAGTCTTGGCTGTTTCTATGCTGTGATAGCCCATAAATCAGTACAAGAAGCCACCACCAGTTGCACCTAAAGCCTACAAGATTGTCAGATCAGGTGGGCAGCCTCTACCTGGCATGGTGCCTCCTTGCATTGTGCCTGAATCTGATGAACAGAGTGGAGGAGGGGAGTTCACTGTGCAGGTAACATGGAATTGTATGATTTTCTTGTACAGACATGTACAGTATATTTTCATTTACATAACTTATAACTATATAACTATATTATTATAAGTTATTTCAAAAGCAATTATATTTAGCCTTTGTTGCCATTATAAGCATGATTTTCTTGTATAGGTGTACATAGTATATTTTCATTTACATGTATTTAGTAAGACACAAAAAGTACCACAAAAGTTGGTGTAAGTATTACAAACCCAAATGATATATTACAATTATACAAGGAAGGAATAAAACACAGTGGAGCATGCTGTTATAGGAAAATAATCAATGATGGGCTGGTGTGAATATTTATTATTTTATTATTATTTTAATAACAGCACATCACAATGTGTTCTATTCCCCTTATACCACAGCAATTAATAATTTTTTATTTATTCAATGGCACATCAATGATACTTTTTATCCATTTCTACTTATGTTTTACAGATGTATATAGATATAAGCAGATAAAACAATATCGTTTAGTCATTTCTAAGGATATATCATTTCCTGTGTTTTATATTTGGTACCCAAGAGGAATAATGTACAGGACAGCATCAGATCCCTGACACTGCAGCATACAAGTCAAACGTTGGTGTCCAGAGTGAGTAGAATGATATATCTATAGGCTGTTTCTGAAGGTTAATCAGTTCTACCTGCTGTAATTTGGTGGTTCCCAAGCCCAATTCCATACTATACTCTTAGACAGAAGTTAAATCTAGAAGTTCTAGAATCTAGAGTTCTTTGGTTTGTTTCTCTGGAGAAGCCCCACAACAGATGGTTTATCTTTCAGAGAGAGAAGTCCAAATAGAACCCCTTAATTATCTAACATACCATTTACCATTTTTTTTGTTATAGTATACCCTTGTCTTGCACACTTTAATCTTTCCTGTGCAACACCCATGTTAACTTAGGAAGTACCTATTAATTGGGTGCATAGTTGGATTACATGTACACTATTTGGCCAAAGGTTTGTGGACAACTGAATGTCACACCCTCATGTGGTTCTTTCCCAAACTGTCGCCACAAAGTTGGAAGCACAAATTGTATAGGATGTCTTTGTATCCTGTAGCATTAAGATTTCCCTTTACTGGACCTAAGGGGCCCAAACCTCTTACAGCATGATAATGCCCCTGTGCACAATGTGAGCTACGTGAAGACATGGTTTGCCAAATTTGGTGTAGAAGAACTCGAGTGACCTCCACAAAGTCCTGACCTCAACCACACTGAACACGTTAGTGTTGGATGAAGAAGAAAGCCAACTGCAACCCAGTCCTCCTCACCTGACCTCACTAATGCTCTTGTGGCTGAATGGGCAAATCCCCAGATCCACACCCCAAAATCTAGTAGAAAGCCTTCTCAGATGAGTGGAGGTTATTATAACAGCAAAGGGTGGACTAAATCTGGAGTGAGATGTTCAAGAAGCACATGTGGGTGTGATGGTTAGGTGTCCCCAAACCTTTGGCCAAATAGTGTATATATCTGATGAATGCATACTATAAATATCCAAATGCCTAACAATGAAAAAGAGAGTGGATGACAGATTCCAGCACATTCCAGCAGGTAATTAATGATGTAGCAAATGTGTTTGAGGCCTGACTTACATGGCATTCACAGGCGTTTTAGTAAAAGCCTCTCACACTAGACTGTATATTATCTTTTACATGGTTAGAATGAGTGAAAATATTAAAGATTTCATTATTAGTTCCACACACAGCATATGCTTATCTGTGACTATAGCCTCTAGAATTTTAGCACTTACATTTTTGTAATACAATTTAATAAGAGAAACTTCAGAACATGTTCATAGTTGTTGTTGTTGTTTTTTCATGAAAATCTAATGTGTTTCTAGGTGTGCTCACCTCAACAGACATTGAATTCTCAACTGTTATATCAGACAAGTGGTTCAGTTCAGGTGCAGAGCTTCACTTGGCATCAGCAGGACGCAGAGGTTGATGATTGTTCAGAATCACAATCAAATTTGCAGACTCCATGAAGTCAATTCTCAAAACTGTTAATCTGTATCATAATAATGCCAATAGGTAGTCTATTATCATTTTTTTAACTGATTTGGTAAGAACCGTCACAATTTCCTACTTGAAAAATGTGGCAAAAGGCCACCAATAAAATGCACAGATTTTATTTCTCATAAGAAATTCAAAATGCAAGTATATGAATTATAGCTGAAACATATCTACAGTTTTTACAGACTGGTTTTCTTCTCTCTGTTAGGACAGTGTAAACTTCATGGGATGGAGGCATTCAGGGGAACGTAAGTCTAATAATATTATATTAATAGATTAATATACTATAATGTACATTTACTAATTCGACAGACATTTTAAAGTTCTCCAAAACCCAGAACGCTGAGCTACCACGGCTGTATGTTATATCAGTCATGTTGTTCCCAGTTTCCCAGATCTATATCAAATACTTAGAAGCTGCTTTGCTTTTATAACAATGCATTATAGACTATACTCGGATACCTGGAGGACTATTGGTTAGGTCATGGCGTTCTCATCGACCTTCAATTACGGGCAAGGGAACCAACTCCAGCCCCTGGCGTTGCACAAGACAGTGCACTCCCAGTGCCAGTCCCAAGCCCAGATAAAAATTGGGGAAGGTTGCGTCAGGAAGGGCATCTGGCATAAAAACTGTGCCAAATCAAATATGCAGACCAATGACCCGCTATGGTGACCCTTAAAGGGAGCAGAAAGGGAGTAGAGCTGAAAGAAGAAGAACAACATTATAGACTATATTCAGAGTAGAAAATGTGCACATAGTGAGGATTTAATACCAAAACTGCATGCATCTCTATTCAGACATCAGATGTAACTACAGACTTAAGCGCTAATCTGAGACACGGTGGAGTTTGCCTAAAAGTTACATGCCTCAGTGTCTCAGTTACATGTGACTCTCATGTGTGATTCTAGCATTTTTGTTGCTATTGCTGTCTTCAGTCCACATTTTCTATCCCAGATTAAAGGGAAGTGCTTGTGTCTAAAGGCAGTGGTCTAGATGGTAATTAAAAACCCTGTCTCAGACACCTTTACTCAAGATAAATGTGCCAACCTCAGAGGTGTGAACTATATGTGTCATGTATTTCCTTTCTCAGTTCACCGTTCAGTGCTGTCAGTACAAACTGCGCTGCTTCTGGGTTTTGTATGTATTTAAGCCCCTGTGTTTCACTGTTCCAGTGCCAAGTCTCATTGAATGTATTGTGCATTTCTGCGTTTCACAAAACCAGTTTAAGCAGCTGTGTAATGCCTCACTGAATAAGCATAACTTACCCAGCAGAAATATTCACATACATTTTGGACTTAATTCAAAGTTAATTCTAAGTTTACTGAAATATCTGTCTGATATTGAATTTGGCCCCTCTTTGTTTTCAGCCCGGAATGAATATACTGATGCAAAAGATGATGATGCAAAGTAAGTGTGAACGTAAGAAGTGAATGTTTGAATGAACAATGACTGATGGTATAAATGTACATCACAGCTGAAGACACTTGGGGTTTTATTTTCAACTCAATCACATCAAAATTATGCTACAGAAAATTTATATTAAGGATTATGGCTCTTGAACATTCTGGGCCCTTAAATTCTGCAGAAAGTTCCACTCATTTATCCAGATCACTATTTTACCACTATGCCTATCTTCCTCTATTTCTATCTCCAGAGCATTCATACAAAATGCCGAAGATCTAAAAAAAGCTCTTTGTGTATACGAATACCTCCTGTCTGCAAAAGGAGAGAATCTGCAGGGTCACATTACAGAACTAGAGGATGTAGCCAATAGCATTGACAAGGTCCACAGGGGGGTGAAGATAGCAGGCATTACTGGAGGAGCTGCAGGAGCAGTAGGAGTTGCAGCTGCTGTTGGAGGTGTCATACTTGCCCCATTGACCATGGGGGCTTCATTAGCGGTGGCTGCAGTTGGAGTTGGAGTTGCAGCAGCCGGAGGGGTCACTGGAGCCTCAGCTGCCATCACCAACAAAGTCTACACCAATATGGACAGGATGAAGGTGGAAACAATCCTGAAAGAACACTCTACACAGATAGAGGAAATTGAGAAATGGTTAAAATGTATCAGCATATGTATAGAGAGTCTGAAAAATTATGACCTGTCCACATTAAGGGGGGTTAATCAGGAAGAATTGAAGGTAGCTAGAATTGCACATAATGTTGGAGACAGTGTAGGAGCAATCGGAGCAGTCAGCAAGTCCTCAGGTCTGATTCAAGGCTTCGCGCTGGGCATGGACATGTACTTCGGAGAAGACTCCGAGCAACTGAAGAAGGGCTCAGAAGCCAAATTTGCCAAGCAAATCCGCAAGGTGGCAAAGAAGATGCAGACCAGCCTTGATGAGCTCATGAATTTCAAAACCATGATGGGATCAGAAGACATATAGAACACAATTTGTGCATATATTGGATATTTGGGTTGCTGGTGGATTGTTCTAAATGAAATTAATGTCATATTTTCATGTGAAAACAAACTTTCATTACTTATTTAAAACTGTTATAACCATGTACACTTTTTTGGCCTATAAACATCATGCAATTTCTGTATGTTTAATGTCATATCCCTGACTAATGCTATGAAGTTTGCTAATCAATTAATCAGAAGTAAAATATCATGTAAATAAATGATATTTCCTATTAGCTAGAATCTGTCTTGTTGCCTAGCTCATTACGTTAGCTACTGGAATCAATGCTAGTCTAGCCTTGCATTAGCAAAGAAAATAGGCTAACATACATTCTTTTGTCTGGTGACTTATCCATCTTCAAATGAACTTGATTGGATGCTTTAAACTGAAATATAAATAAAATGTGCAGGAGCCCATTCTACTGATGTAAAGCATACAGTCACTGGCTGGATGAGAGAAGACACCTTCAAGATTTGGAATACTCTGAAGGTCTAAATAAAATGGAAGGAGTGAAAAGTATTTTGGATTACAAGAGTAAGATTACCTGTATTCAATTCCAATAACACTCAAGTAAAGTATAAATACCCCAACATAATAATTATACAGGTATAAAATACAAGTAATCAAGTATTTTCCATTTTCCAGGTAGTAAATCTCAAAAAAAAAAATGACAACACATACAGTATAATATATAATAATCAGTATTTATAACCCCCTATTATATCACACATCTAATAAAGCCTGTGGTGATACTGCAAGCAGAGACATATATGGAATACTATGAAGGCCATGAAATAGTAACTAAAATGGTTACTAGCCCATTTTAAATATTAAAATATACTTTGTTCATTCCTTTTGCTGCCCTGTAATGGGCTGGCGTCTTGTCCAGGGTGTATTCCTGCCTCATGTGCAGTGTTCGATTGATTGATTGATTGATTGATTGATTTTATTAATCCCAAAGGGAAATTCACGTCACAGCACGTCACAGCAAAAAAATAGATAACTCTATTATATTCATTCATAACTACTACTACTACTAATAATAATAATGAATGAATGAATGAATGAATACTTAGCTAGATTAATACATTTTGTGGATGTTTTTGACATTTGTGGACGATGGCTGTGCTGCCAATCTAGAGCACTCATTCTGTTCCCTAATCAATATATGATAATTTCTCTAGATGTATGACCATGCTGAATTATAGATGTTGAATGTAAATTTTTTAAATATAAAATCTTCTTGTATTTAATTAAATTTTGAACATTCTGTAAGTATAACTCCAGTAATGTTGCTATGATGTTACTGAAAGTGTCCAGAGGGCAGCATTGTACCATTTACTGTAGAACTCTATATTACTCTTAACTTCTTTTGATGCCAAGAAGTGGTGAATGGATTGAAATATGAATAACGTATGAGACTTAAATGAGTGCAAAATAAAATATTTGACATATATAATATTTGGCATATATAAGTAAGTAAGTAAGTATATAGGTGATCACTGTACTCACATATTGTAATGGGTCACATTACACACTAAACTAAAAAATCACACTACATTAAACTAAGTGTCTTATCCTAAAAGTTTTCGTGTACCACTGATACACGAAATAATAAATCAAATAATTTGCCCAATATCCAAAACCAGCTTTATATGAATAATGTTTTGGTGCCATGTCTTTGTGTCCTATTTTCCATCACAACCTTAAAATTCCGGATTTCATCCACGTGACTTGTTGTAGTACTTTCCTTGTCGAGACTGTTTGAGGAACTACTTTTCTTTGCACAACAAACCACACCCTTGAGGACTCACAGAGCCAATCACGTGGGCGAGAATGCGCGCGGAGTGATACGGATATGTCGCGACAGCGGAAGGTTACCCCCGGGTGTTGAGCGTCAGTATATAAACTCATGCAACAGCGGCACCCTGTTTTTTCCTTCCCGGTACAGAAGTGCTATAACGGTTTGGGCACACGGCTCCCCTGCGCAAAATGGCAGTGTAGCGGCTTGCAGCGGAAAACTCGCAGCGGCAACACTTGCAGTGCAACGGCGATTTGCACTGGCTCTATTTATCAAAATGGCGTAAGTACAATTTTGTTACTTATTTACGGAAAATATGTTTATATAAAGCAACTAGCGCAGCAATATGGCGGGAGTGTAACCATATGTTATCACACTAAATAAATAGTTGTAAGACTATTTATCTAGGAAATAACTGTTAAAATAAATTATATTATTCATTTTGTCACAACAAAAAAAAAACTTATTTGGAGATCAATGTCCTAAAAAAGTTAAATAAAACTCGGGCTAGTTAGCAAGAAGGCTAATGTTAGCCGTGTTCGCCATTTTCTCCATCCCTTTCCCGGGTTAATTGTTAATTGAATATATTTTGTTGACTAATCGGTCTAGTAAGTTAGCAAACAACTTTAGTAGATTAGTAGAAATACTGTTGTAAGACGCGTGCGGTGTTGATGAATAAAGAAACATGTTAACTTTTCCATTGTTTTTGTCGACGAGGCAACGTGGCACATTCAAAATGGCGCACGCTTTACTACTAATGACATCGGGTGCTTTTGTTATGAAAATGGCGCGAGCGCCAAGGGCACCGCCACCGCCAAGCGGAAGTGAAGGCGGGGCTACCGGCTGTTCGTGACCATATTAAGAAATCTTGTATTTGCAGGGCGGGGATTTCCAAGCATGCCATGGAGTTTTATAAATACTTGGCAGCTACGGTTTACCGTTAAGCACCGCCTTGACTAATGTTCCTGAATAGTAAACTGAACATGTAGCCCCAGCTTTGTCATACAGGAACCTGAACGTCACTGTTTAAACTACTTAACTTTTTTCCATCTGAGTGAAGTGCCTCAGGCAGATGGAAATAGTTAAATAATACCAGTTCACCATTTTATGTAGTTTGAATGTGGAAGAGATCAGTTCCTAATTCCCCCTCCTACATCAACATAGTTCTCAATTTGTCTACATAACATACTCAACATAGTACACATCACAGGACACACATGTTAAATGTCTATATACGTGATAAGTTTTATCCAAATAAAACGTCTCTTTACCATTTTTTTTTTTTGCTGTTTTCTCAGGTCCCTCGAGGCAACCACCCTCAGCACTGCTGCATTTGACAGCATATCAACCCTTCTTGACTCGTCATCAGAACTCCTGTTCTTTTTGAGTCTGTCTCTGACCAAGCACCATGACTCTGAGCTCACAGATGTGCGTGGAAGATATGGGGACCCTGTTCTTGGGGTCCTCGACTCTGATGGCTGACCCCTTTGGGCCCCTTCTGGACGAAGATGAAGAGAGAGCTCTGTCCGAGGGGTCTTCATCACCCCTCTCCTTCTCTTCATATTCTGATTCTTACTCCTCCTCCCCGTTTTCTTCCCCCTCAGCCCCCGGTCCTCTAGGATGTAAAGGCGGGTGTGATGTGCCGTTCCCCTGGCTGTCTTCCAGTGAGCAGATTGATGCTCACATTGGGGCAGAACAGAGAGAAGGTGAAGACACTTGTAACACTAAAGCACACTGATAGTAACCAGTAATCTGACTTGTACTAAAAAATATGTTGGGAGACCATTAAATAGGTGAAATTATGCTTAATGGTCTTAGTTAGACACTATCACAGTCAAAAGGGAGGGCTAATAAGCACAAACACTTTTCTGTTACAGGGGATGCGTTTTCAGGCATGGATTGGATGACTGAGAAGATTGACCTCAGTGATTTTGACCTGGATTCGCTCATCGGGTCATGTGATTTGGATGAGCCTCCCAGCTCTCCAGAGGAGCTGTTGGCATCCCTGGAGTCACAAATGGATCTGGACCTGGCTCCGCTCCCATTCCCATCAGCATCCACACCTGTTCCGGAAGAGCTCAACCTGCCTACTTTCCCTCTAGATCTGCCAATCGAGTCAGAGATCCACCCTGAGCCTGTTTCTGTTGAGATCAAATCTGAGCCAGTCTCTCCGGCCCCTGCTCCTCCATCTCCTGCATTTACACTTGAGTTGGGCAGTGAAGTGGACATCTCCATCTCGGAGCTGGAGAAAACAGTGCCCAAAGCCAGTGCTGACAACCAGACCCCCAGTATCGTGCTCTCCCTCTCTCCTGCCCACATAGTGGTAGTTCTCACTACCAAAGAAGAGCCAAGCATTTCCAACTCTTCCTCAGACCAGTCTGACAGTGGTTTTGAATCTGTATCCGGTTCTCCTCCTCACGTACCGAGTCCTGTTCCATCTCCAAAACCTGCTGGTGCCTCCAGAACCAAACCTTATTCTAAACCTGATCCTGATGCAGCTATCGATGTTGCTGGTAAAGTAAAGACTGTATCGGGAACAACCAAAACGGTAGACAAGAAACTAAAGAAAATGGAGCAGAATAAGACGGCAGCTACCCGCTACAGGCAGAAGAAACGGGTGGAGCAGGAGAGCTTGAATGTGGAGTGTGCTGAGCTGGAGAAGAAAAACAAAGAGCTGGCAGAGAAGGCAGACTCGATCAGCCGGGAGATCCAGTACCTGAAGGATCTCATTGAGGAAGTCCGGTCAGCAAAGAACCGAAAAAACAAGTCCAAAACCGGCTCTTCGTAAGATGGAGGTGTCTGTAATGATCGGTAGGATTTTATAAGAAAGGCACAGGAAGATTCGGTAGGAGTAGCTGTGCTAGTGTCTCCCCACGTCATCACAATTCCTGTATGTTCACAGGATATTGCTGTGTAGTTAAAGTATATAGTACTTATAGTAGTTAAAAGTAGATTATGCACAAACCCAGTACACATCTAAAGCCCAGTCACTTCTCATCTTTAACCTTCTCACCTCACCTCTTAACATCATTGTCCAGTAAGGGGCCTCGTATCAAACAGTGGATATTTTTTGTTACACTGAATATCGCTCTTGTTGCATGTAAATAGCTTCAGCTGCACTCTTCAGCTTTATTTAAAACTCTGGTGTTTGGTATGTGTTAATGGTATAGTATGCTATTGTGCTATTTCTTCTGTTTTCTAATAAAGCTTCTAAACTTGAATGTGGTTTGTACTTTTTTCAGAGATGTGTGGGTTTTTCCTCAGAAATGAGTGGGGTTTTAAGTCTAGGGTATAAAAAAAGAATGTGACTTTGCATGACGTGTTCCAGCTCAAGGTCTTGCATGCAAATGTCAAAGGGGAACAGAATGAGGAAATTGATACCAACTGAAACCAGCTGTTCTTTCTTGCTCAAATCAAGTAAAGGGTGTGTTTGAAGAAGTTATGGGGATTACAAGCCATTCTATGAAAGTCTCAGCCTAGTTCATTTGAAAGCACAGAAAGGCATGTGTGTAATGTTGGAACTGCAGCTGGGTAAACAGCAGAAGAGTCGCTGCTTGTAACGAAACCCCCCCCCCTTTTTTTTTTTTTTTTTTTTGGTGAGCTAATTACCACCAACACACTACATCCTGCTGACTTTAGTTAAATATAAATCTTGGCACATAAACCTTAAGTTTATATCTGGTCACACAATTGGGACAAGAACACATTCTCTATGCTTATCAATTTATTATGGGTGAGATCAAAATGGTTTTAAAAATAAATATGAATTTCGTGACTTTGTACACATCCTACACCTTTGTACTCAGGATAATATAAAAATGCATATTCAGTTAGATTAACAGTTCAACCCACTCATACATATGCTGACAAGTTTGTAAAAACTCAAGGCATACATTTAGCTGTAGTCAACAAATCTCACTGAATCTTACACCGAAATGTCATCTGTCTCTATTTTAAATGTTCTTAATGGTTTATATATATATATATATACATACACACATATACACACGCACGTGCAGTCAGGTCTGGAAGTATTTGAACAATGACAGTTTTTGTGATTTTGCCTTTATACACCACCACAATGGATTTGAAATACAACAATCAAGATGTGATTGAAGTGTAGACTTTCAGCGTTAAGAGGTTCCACAAAAATATGGCATTTACCATTTAATAATTACAGCCATTTTCAGCAAAGTACCTACATTTTCAGGGGTTCAAAGGTACACTATATTGCCAAAAGTTTTGGGACGTCTGCCTTTACATGCACATGATTTTTAATGACATCCCATTCTTAATCCGTGGGGTTTAATATGGAATTGGCCCACCATTTGCAGTTAAGCTTCAACTCTTCTGGGAAGGCTTTCCACAAGGTTTAGGAGTGTGTTTATGGGAATTTTGACCATTCTTCTAGAAGCGCATTTGTGAGGTCAGGCACTGATGTTGGACGAGAAGGCCTGGCGCGCAGTTTCCGCTCTAATTTATTGCAAAGGTGTTCTATCGGGTTGAGGTCAGACCAGTCAAGTTCCCCCTCACCAAACTGGCTCATCCGTGTCTTTATGAGCCTTGCTTTGTGCACTGGTGCGCAGTCATGTTGGAACAGGAATGGGCCATCCCTAAACTCACTGGGAGCATGAAATTGTCCAAAATGTCTTGGTATGCTGAAGCATTAAGAGTTCCTTTCACTGGAACTAAGGGGCCAAGCCCAACCCCTGAAAAACAACTCCACACCATAATCCCCCCTCCACCAAACTTTACACTTGGCAATCAGTCAGGCAAGTACCGTTCTCCTGGCAACCGCCAAACCCAGACTCGTCCATCGGATTGCCAGACAGAGAAGCGTGATTCGTCACTCCAGAGAACACGTCTCCAGGCTTGGATGCAGCTGCTTGGCCAAGGAAACCCATTCCATGAAGCTCTCTAAGCACTGTTCTTGAGCTAATCTGAAGACCACACGAAGTTTGGAGGTTTGTAGCTATTGACTCTGCAGAAAGTTGGCAACTTCTGCACACTGCGCCTCAGCATGCACTGACCCCACTCTGTGATTTTACGTGGCCTACCACTATGTGGCTGAGTTGCTGTTGTTCCCAATTGCTTCCAGTTTGTTATAATACCACTAACAGTTGACCATGGAATATTTAGTAGTGAGGAAATTTCATGAATAGACTTACTGCACAGGTGGCAACCTATCACGGTAACATGCTTGAATTCACTGAGCTCCTGAGAGCGACCCATTCTTTCACAAATGTTTGTAGAAGCAGTCTAAATGCAGTGCTTGATTTTATACACCTGTGGCCATGGAAGTGATTGGAACATCTGAATTCAATGATTTGGAGGAGTGTCCCAAAACTTTTGGCAATATAGTGTATTTGGACAAAGTGACAATTGTAAATATAACCATAATTTTAATACTTGGATGAAAATCCTTTGCAGGCACTGACTGCCTGAAGTCTGGGGCCCATGTTCTCAAAACTCAAATTCTGAGTTTCCTCCCTGGAGATGCTTTGCCAGGCCTTCACTGCAGCCACCTTCAGTTGCTGCTTGTTTGTGGGTCTTTCTGCGTTCAGTCTTGTCTTCAGTAAGTGAAAAGCATGCTCTATTGGGTTGAGATCAGGCGACTGACTTGGCCATTGAAGAATATTCCAATTCTTTGCCTTCAAAAAGTCTTGAGTTGCTTTTGCAGTAATGTTTAGGGTCATTATCCACCTGCACTGTGAAGCGGCATCCTCAGTTTTGTAGCATTTGGCTGAATGTGAGCAGAGAGTATAGCCCCATACACCTCAGAATTCATCTCGCTACTAATCTGGCTTTCCTGTTCTTGAATGTTACCAGTGGTTTGCACCTTGTTGTAAACCCTCTGTATTTACATTCATGAAGGTGTCTCATGATTGTAGATTTTGACAATGATATGCCTACCTTCTCCAGAGTATTCTTGACTTCTGTTGATGTTGTGAAGGGGTTTTTCTTCACCAAGGAAAGGATTCTGCGATCATCCACTTTAGTTGTTTTCCGTGGTCTTCCAGGCCTTTCGATGTTGTTGAGCTCACCAGTGCTTTCTTTCTTTTTAAGAATGTACCCAACTGTTGATTTGGCCACACCTAAGGTTTTTGCTGTCTCTCTTATAGATTTATGTTGTTTTTTCAGCCTAATGATGGCCTCCTTCACTTGCATTGAGAAGGACTTCATATTGGTAGTTCCAGTCAAACAGCTGCCAAATGCCAACTCAGTACCTGATATCAACTCCACACCTTTTATCTGTTTTGTTTGTCTTGACGTAATGAGAGAATGGACCGCACCTGGTCAATTAACTTCTTGTCAGTCAATTGTCCAAATACCTTTGAGCCTCTGAAAATGGAAGTACTTTGCTTAAAATGGCTGTAATTCCTAAATGGTAAATGCCATATTTTTGTGGAACCTCTTAAACTAAAGCTGAAAGTCTACACTTCGATCACATCTTTATTGTTTTATTTCAAATCCATTGTGGTGGTGTATAAAGGCAAAATCACTATCACAATATCTAAATTTTATTATTTATATATATATATATATATATATATATATATATATATATATATATGTGTGTGTGTGTGTGTGTGTATGTGTATATATATATATATATATATATATATATATAAAATAAAATTTAGATATTATGTTTTTCATTTATTAGTGTGTATTCCTTTCAAATTTTTTGAATCAATGAAGTGTTTAGTTTGAATTTAATATTATATAATTTGTACTGTATGACAGCACAAAACCTTTCTTGCTGCAACAAACTGAATAATTGACTTTTGTACACAGTGATCTTACTAGTTATACTGGATTTGTTCGAGACACAATTACTTGTCCAACCTGACACACGAGTGGTTAATGCCTTCTCTAACATATGGTGCCCAGATTGGATCCAACATGTCTGCCTCTACATAGTAAATACAGCTGTGAAACATTGCTAATTGAGTTAATGGCCACTGTTGGGTTCACAAGTGCCATACAATATTTAGTATTAGCATACATGCTTAGTTTTGGTGCTAAACTGTTGCATGTTACCTGCATACCACGTCCTGATTAAATAGGTTAGATCAGGTTTGGCTCAATTCACCAACAAGAGTTGACTCTCAGCTCACAAACAACATGTTGCCATTTTTTCTAAACCGGACTATGTTTGATATATTTTGACCAGTGATTGTGCTTCTTTGCCTACCTATAACTGAAATTGTTTCATGAAATCATACTCTACCTTCTAATTAACAAAGTAACGTTACTTTGCACTGCATTTTATAAAATCTATTTAAATAACAAATAAGCAAGGAACTGCAGCTATGAACTGACAAATACAGCAAGCGTCACTGCATTAATGTAACTGCTGCTGTGTCTGTCCTGCAGTAAGAAGATTTCTTTCTGTTTATCCTGGTAACTGATCACCTCCCCAGATACACTGTCTACATAGAGTATATCTTCAACAAGCTCAGATATTGAAAAGAGGTTTCCTTGGAAGAATTTTTTATTAAATAACACTGCAAGAATAATGGCATTGCCTACATTTACGACAAAAGTAGAAAAAGAACAATTAAACAACACACCAGTAGACAAGAGAATGCTTGTTATACCTGGTGGTGAAGAGAAAGGAGAGGTTTTTGATGACTGTAGGAGGGGGAGGATTATATTTAGCCCTTAAAAAAGCTTTGACTGCAGGCACTCATAATTACGTCTGTGGCACGAGGAAAATTTGCACAGCAAACAAAGACGTGCCTCTTTGAAATTTGACCCTCTAAGCCATCAAGAGGAAGTGGAGAGAGAGAGAGAGACAGCTGGGAATGATAAGTCTCGCAGAACTTGTCATTCTTAAGGGACATAATCAGCAAATCTGTAAAAAAAAAAAAAACAATTAAAAAAAAAGGCTTATGAGCCACATTTCACAACACATTCTACATGTATTTGCCTGTTTTTTCAGAATCTAGCTCATCTGTTGATACACATACTTTAGAAGCCCCCACATCTTCTGGAAAAGGGACCATTAGGACTACAAGGTGGTGGATTGTTTTCATTTTGGTGCTGTTATGAGCACTGGTAAAAGTGTAAAGCAGTGTTGCTGCTCCCCACTCCCCACTCCCCACTATCACTGCTGGGTTGGGAACCAGTCCACCAACCAAAAATATCCAGCCAACAGTGATACTGTGGTCAGAAACTGAGTACTAAAAATCTAGCTTGGTCTGACCAACTTTCAAAACACAGGATGAGTTGGTCAAGCTAGTCAAGATTTCTTCCAGTTTCCTTAGTACTTGACTAAAGCGGTTCAAGAGTTTCTGATTTCCTTACTGTTGTGCTATTTTCTTTAAAATAACTTGCCTACAATATAGCATTAGTGCCAGCACTTCAGAAAATGTTTCCTTTCTACCAGCACTTTTGTATCAACTGGCAAAGATGGTTACCCAACTTGACCAGCTCGGCCTGTGTTTTGGCAGCTGGCAGCTGGTTAACATGTATACATATAACTGATATGTGCACTGGATACAACTGGACACCACACTGCACTGTCATTTGAATATCAAGTCCATACATATTTGGACAGTGATACAATTTTATTAATTTTTGCCTCTGTACACCACCACAATGGATTTGAAATGAAGCAGTCAAGATGTGATTGAAGTGTAGACTTTCAGCTTTAATTCAAGAGGTTTAAGAAACTGTTTAGGAATTGCAGACATTTTTTGCAGAGTCCCTCCATTTTCACAGGCTCAAAAGTAATTGGACAAACTAACATAATCATAAATGTTAGGATTATGTTAGTTTGTCCAATTACTTTTGAGCCTGTGAAAATGGAGGGACTCTGCAAAGAATACTTGGATGCAAATCCTTTGGAGTCAATGACTGCCTGAAGTCTGGAACCCATGGACATCACCAAATGCAGAGTTGCCACCCCTGAGATGCTTTGCCAGGCCATTAGTGCAGCTGCCTTCATTTGCTGCTTGTTGATAAGGTCTATCTGGCTTTTATTATTTTTGTCTTCAATAAGTGAAAAGGATGCTCAGTTGGGTTGAGGTCATCAGACATTTAAGAGCATTCAGTTTCTTTGCCTTTAGCCCTTGGGTTGCTTTTGTGGTATGTTTTGGGCCGTTATCCATCTGTACTATGAAGCGCTATCCTAGTTTTTTTAGTTAGTTATCCAGCATCTGACTGAATCTGAGCAAAAAGTATAATGCTATACACTTCAGAATTCACCCTGCTACTTATATCACTAGGCATCAACAATAAACACCTGTGACAGAGGTGTGTATTTATATTCATGAAGGTGTCTCTTGATTGTAGACTTTGACAGTGATACACATACCTCCTCCAGTGTTCTTGACTTGGATAGATGTTGTTAAGGAGTTTTTTCAATAAGGAAAGAATTCTGCATTCATCTATATTAGTTGTCTTCCATGGTCTTTCAGGCCTTGGAATGAAAATTCTTTGCAGTCAATGACTGCCTGAAGTCTGGAGCCCATGTTCTCAAAACTCAAATTCTGAGTTTCCCCCCTGGAGATGCTTTTTCAGGCCTTCACTGCAGCCACCTTCAGTTGCTGCTTGTTTGTGGGCCTTTCTGCCTTCAGTCTTGTCTTCAGTAAGTGAAAAGCATGCTCTATTGGGTTGAGATTAGGCGACTGACTTGGCCATTGGTCTTTGCCTTCAAAAAGTCTTGAGTTGCTTTCGCAATATGTTTAGGGTCATTATCCACCTGCACTGTGAAGCGGCATCCTATCAGTTTTGTAGCATTTGGCTGAATGTGAGCAGAGAGTATAGCCCTATACACCTCAGAATTCATCTTGCTACTTCTGTCAGCAGTCACATCATCAATAAACACCACTGAGTTCATTCCATTGGTAGCCATGCATGCCCGTGCCATAACACTTCCTCCACCATGTTTGACACATGATGTGGTATACTTTGGATCATGAGCTGTTCCTTTCTTTTGCAATACTTTTCTCTTCCAATCATTCTGGTACAAGTTAATATTGCTTTCATTAGTCCAAAGAATCTTATTCCAGAACATGGGAGGCTTTTTTAGATGTTTTCTGGCAAAGTCTAATCTGGCTTTCCTGTTCTTGAATGTTACCAGTGGTTTGCACCTTGTTACAAGCCCTCTGTATTTACATTCATGAAGGCGTCTCTTGATTGTAGATTTTGACAATGATACGCCTACCTTCTCCAGAGTATTCTTGACTTCTGTTGATGTTGTGAAGGGGTTTTTCTTCACCAAGGAAAGGATCCACTTTAGCTGTCTTCCGTGGTCTTCCAGGCCTTTCGATGTTGTTGAGCTCACCAGTGCTTTTTTTAAGAATGTACCCAGCTGTTGATTTGGCCACACCTAAGGTTTTTGCTTATAGATTTCAACTGCATTGACATCTCCTTGGACTTCATATTGGTAGCTCCAGTTGAACAGCTGCCAAATGCCAACTCAGTACCTGATATCAACTCCAGACCTTTTATCTGCTTCATTTGTCTTGAAGTAACGTGGGAATGGACCGCACCTGGTCAATCAACTTCTCGTCAGTCAATTGACCAAATACCTTTGAGCCCCTGAAAATGGAAGTACTTTGCTTAAAATGGCTGTAATTCGAGGAGTCACGTGAGTACCTCAAGCAAGATGGCGGCTCCTTGATAAGCTCCTTACCCACTTGCTAATTATTACATAATTTATGATGAAATGAATTTCGTTGGAAAGAATACTTTGAAAACGACTATGATCCATACTCTAAAGACTTAATCACGCTTTCAAAGGCATTACGATGGAGGCAACGTCTAAATACTTCAAGGAAGCAAACCGCATGGCAACCAAACGGACACCACCTCCCACTGACACTAAGGCAGCCTTGAGTTCGCCCGAGAAACAGACTGATGTAAAAGTGAACTTGGAAGAAGTTTTCGCCGAAATTACTAAAATGAGTAAGACCCTTCCAGTAGTGGCAGCGGACACGATCGCCATTAAAGAGACAATGACGGAATTAACACTAGAACCGCCAGGGGTCGCTGTATACCTAAAACCGCCAGCGGGTAAATTTTACCCACACACGACAACTGTTTTGATATGGTTAAGAACATATTATATCAGAGATCACTTATAAGATTAGCCCACAGGCTACTTTAGCTGCTAGGAAAATGTATCTTTATACATTTTCCTGAAATGAAACTATAGGAGACCACCTATTGGCAGTCAGAAACGTTACAGGCCAAAAGGCATAATAAGGCAGCAGCTATTTGCACTAAGTAAAAATAGGAGTATTTTTAGCAAAATGCTATTTACATTGACAATATCTATAGATTCTATTAACATTTTATAAAAATAACAGTATTTGCAGTAGTTAGATGCTATTTATACTAAGTGGAAATTGTGTCAGATACTTGCACCTCAGTATTGTAGTAGGAAACATTATAAAACAGTATGCAATAATAATATTAATTGCAAATAAGTGTATTTTCAAATTTATCAAATGGATGCCACTTTATTGGGAAATTTTTATTTGTTTTTTACAGAAAATAAATGCCTTTCCAATCTGCTATGTGATGAGAAAAAAAAGAGAAGAACGAACTCCAGTCATTCACGTCAAAAATCCTCCAGCTATGCGTCTTATCCGCTATATCACTGAGGTTACGTTTTTTGTAAATAGTGTAAATAGCCTCTGCCAACAAGGCACTCTCCACAATAAAAATAACTGTGGTAGATGACTGACTAAAGAAAATTATTTTACATCCAAAGTTTATTGGTGCTCACCCTCTGTAACTATTTTAGTAATCCTGTCCTGAAGAATAGACTCAGTCAGTCTAATTTTTCTCGGAGGCTCTGGGTCGCTTTCAGATGAGCCGTCAGACGCTGAGCCGATCCAGGACGCGTCACTTATCTCCCCACCATCAGAATCTCCATCACTCATTGCAGTTAGTGCTGCTAATGCCTCTTCGGCATCCATAAATCGCCTTCTTTTACTCATTGTGACTTGAAATGAAACTGATAACCGCTAGCGGTTAATGAAACTGATAACCACTAAATCAGTGAGTGAAAGGCGTTGCCAAGCAATGGACAATTTCAAAACACAAGCGGTGTGAAAATGACGGCACGTGAATACAGGTATTATATAGCGGGTAAATTTGACCCGCTGGTGCTTATACGTATAAATGCCCCGTTTTTTGATCTGGTTTTATCTAAACCATTTTTAACACCAGGGGACTGTTAATTACACAATTTTAGTAAAAGTCAGTGACTGGGAGACTTGAATGTTTTATTGAAAATCTGTTATGTACATTTGAAAAACAGCCACGGGTAAAATTTACCCCGTGGCGGTTCTAGTGTTAAAAGATTCTGTGAACGGGCTGCAGGTGAGGCGGAGGGCCGTATTTCACAATTGGAAGATGTGACAGAGGGGCTGACGACAGACAAAGACGCTAAAGAAAAGAAGATAAAAGCTTTGTGGGAACGTGTTCAAATGCTAGAAAACCATAGCAAGAGGAACAATGTAAGGCTTGTGGGGCTGAAAGAGAAGTACGGGACGAATGGCACCCTGGAGAGATGCGTGAAGAAAGTTCTGAGTGAAGGTCTGGGGATCGACATGGAGGGGGAGTTCGAAATTGAGAGGGCTCACGAACATTGGCCGGTGCTGATCAGGTTTCAAGATCTTGACCAAAAACTGATGCACCGCTTGATGGAAATAAATGTTGTGAAGTTATTTCCATCGAGAGGTGCATAAATTTTTGGTCAAGATCCTGTACTGACAATGAAAGAGGTGAGCACTCTGTAAAGTCTCCTCCAGCACATCCCAAAGACTTTCACTGAGGTTAAGGTCAGGACTCAGAGATGCCAATTCATTTGTGAAAATGATTCTTCATGTTACACACTGCAAAATAAATCCTATCGCTTTATCAGATCACGCAGCCGTGAAGTTAGGCATTGATATTAACTGTGACAAAGAGAGAAAAGGCAGATGGAGATTAAACACCTCACTGCTGTCCCATGAGGCCTTTAGTTTATCGCTAAAAGAAGATTTACGGTCTTTCTTCGAAATTAATACTGATAGTACTGATAGAAGATCAACTGAATGGGAGGCATCTAAGGCATATGTCAGAGGGAAGATAATAGGTTATGCATCTAAAAAGAAAAGGGAGGATCGGGACAGAATACAGGAATTAGATAACAAAATTAAGAATTATGGAAAAGAATTATCCAAATGTTTTTCAAACCAACTGTATCATGATATTTGTAAACTCAAATTTTAACTCCAGGAAATTTATAATAAAAAGGTGGAATACGCTTTATTTACATTGGGAACTACTTTCTATGAGGAAGGGGAGAAAACTGGTAAACTGCTTGCTAAACAGTTGAAGCAAAAGAATATATGTAATTTAATAACAGCTATTAAGAAAGGAAACACAATAGTAACATCAACAAAGGAGATAAATGATGTATTACAGAAGTTTTACAAAGATTTATATACTGCTGATATTAGTCCTAAACAAGAAGAATTGCTTAGTTTTTTCTCCAAGCTCAAAATGCCTAAATTGTCCCCAGAGGAGATGAATATGTTAGAAGGCCCAATAACAGAACTTGAAGTCAGAAAAGCTGTATCTATTACGTGGAATGGAAAGTCAGCAGGGTTAGTATTTAGTATTCCGTCTATCTCTGTTAATTTCAGCCACTGTATATATTCTGGCCTTACATGCAGTATTTGTATAAATCTGTATTTTGTGTTTTGTATGACATTGTCATGTACTGGATGAAAACAATAAAAACTTGAATTACAAATTCAATTCACAGGTGTGCCTTGTCAAGAGTTCATTTGTGACATTTCTTGCCTTCTTAATGTGCTTTAGACCATCAGTTGTCTTGTGCAGAGGAAGGGTGGGTACAGAGTCAATAGCCCTATTAGTGCTACTACAACTACTTTACAAATCCATATTAATTTTATACAATTTTATTTCTTACAACACTGCAGTACTGTGAAGCTCAAATGTGCAATATTTTATACATTTTATATAATTGTATTTATTTTATTATTCCTAAGGTGTGTATATATAGTTATAGTTTTAACTTTTCTTTCTTCCTGCACTTTAACAGTCTGTGAGCTGCTGTGACAAGTGAATTTCCCCACTGTGGGATCAATAAAGTTTACCTTATCTTATTATGGCAAGAAACACCCAATTCAGTAAAGAGAAAAGGTAATCCATCATTACTTTAAGAAATGAAGGTCAGTCAATCTGATAAATCTCAAGAACTTTGAATTTGGCTCTTATGAGGACCGTCCCAGGAAAGGAAGACCAAGAGCTACCTGCAGAGGATAAGTTTATTAGAATTACCAGCCACAGAACCCACCGATTTAATGAAAAAAAATTAAATGAAAGCCTTTATTGTCATTGTATATCTCTGTATACAATGAAATTAGGAAACTAGAAATTAGCACCTCAGATTACAGCCAGCATAAATGCTTCTCGGAGTTTAAGTAGCAGACGTATTTCAACATCGACTGTTCAGAGGAGACTGCATGAGTCAGGCCTTTGTGGTTGAATTGCGGCAAAGAAACCATTACTTCAGAAGAACAACAAGCAGAAGAGACTTGCTTGGGCCAAGAAATACAAGGAATGGACATTAGATCAGTGGAAAATTGTCCTTTGGGCTGACGAGTCCAAATTTGAGATTTTTGGTTCTAACTACCATGTCTTTGTTAGACGTAGAGAGGGTGAACAGACAGTTCCTGAAGGTGTGGTTCACCAAAAGTTTGTGGACACCTGACCATCACACACATGTGCTTTTTGGACCATCCCATTCCAGATCCCATCCCAATCCTTGCTCTTACAATAACCTCCACTCCTTTGTGGAGCATGCCCTTTCAGCCACAAGTTCATAAATATGGTCAGGCACTGATGTCGGGTGAGAAGACCCGGGGTGCAGTAAACATTCCAATTTATCCCAGAGGTGTTCAGTGGTGTGAGGTCAGGGCTCTGGTGCAGGCCACTTGAGTTCTTCCACTCCAACCTTAACACACCATGTCTTCATGGAGCTCACTTTGTGCACAGGGCATTGTCATGCTTGGGCCTCTTAGTTTCAGTGAAAGGAAATTGTAATACTACAGCATACAAACACGTACTGTATAATTGAGTCCTTCAAATTTGTGGCAACAGTTTGGGGAAGAACTACATATGGATATGATGGTCAGGTGTCCACAAACTTTTGGTTATTTGGTGTAGCTGGTAAAGCAGGGTTGAGAAAATCAAAAAGCCAACCAAAAATATCCAACCAACATAAATGCTATGGTCAGAATTTGAATTGTGATGAAGAACTGGAGAAAATGTTAGCACAAATTGTTCACTGGAAGAATATGCAGTCTCTCAATGTCCATAAACAAGACGTGCCTCATAACATAGCCAAGAAAACCACATTTGTCTTTTTTT
>CM040976.1:29456734-29494408 GCA_022985145.1 Pangasius djambal | reverse complement strand
TGACAGTTCCACGCTGGAATTCACTGAGCTCCTGAGAGCGGCCCATTCTTTCACAAATGTTTGTAAAAACAGTCTGCATGCCTAAGTGCTTGATTTTATACACCTGTGGCCAGGCCAAGTGATTAGGACACCTGATTCTGATCATTTGGATGGGTGACCGAATACTTTTGGTAATATAGTGTAAGTATATATGTATATACATATAAGTATATATGTATATATACCCACACACACACATACACACACACTTTTTCCCCCTCCAAAACGACTGGTGGCGCTGTTGGTTTCGCTTTCGCAAACATCCGGGTCAAAAGATACACCATCAAAGAAGAGGAACGGCTGCGTTTCCATCGCCTGCTTAGTTACTACACATACATGCTATATAAGTTATTGATGGAACTGTCATTATGTACAATACTTAGTGCTCTAGATAATAAAGAGGGAGTTGTTCAGGATTCAGCACAAATTGCAACAGAGTTTACTTACCTCATTTTTACCCGGATTTCCTTAAATGAAGACTTTCTTCTTTAAAAGTTTCTTTAAAAGTTCAGCGATTTGGTGTATCTTATTTAGCAGTGTTTTACGGAGGTAGGCTGTAATTTAATAAAAAAAAAAAAAAAGAAAACATCATGTCTAAAATGACTCAAATAAGAGATAACTGGACATATTTATGTTTGTCTCAGTATGTTATACTATGTTTGGATTCACCAAGTTTCAGTATTTCATGCTAATTTAAAGAATTCATATTTAAAAAACAGATATTTTTAGTATTTGCTTAGTATGCTTAGTATTAGTTTTCCATTAATTAAGTGAATGTTTGCATGTACAGTATATGTTACAGCTGTGGTCCAAGTGTGACACCATGTGAACAAACAAACCAACAAATAAATACCTCTGGACTGCCACAATTACAATTATTTTCTTTTTACTTAAAGCCTGCTCCTTTCTAATTAAATACATACATACATACATAAATGTATATAAATACATTGTATTTATTTATTTATTTCCCCCCAAAAACAGAACATCATCCAGCATGTCCTGGCCAGAGAATCATGTGATTTGGAAATCAGGACACGTGGTGGCGTACCTGCATCCTTCTCCATGGACTCCAGGGGCCACTGTTGTGACCCACGATCCCCCTAAAACCCCAAGCAGCCTTTTCCGCTTACCCGAATCCTCCTTCCTGAGCCTTCTCCTGGGAGCACGGGCAGTCGGAGAACTCCTCTGTAAGCGCCTCGGTGTCCAGCGCTGCGCTCTCGTCCACAGACCTGACTGTGACGACGGCACACCTGCAAATCTGCTGCTCCTTCCTCTTCATGGCTTGGAGGACACATGGAGGCCGCATCTCGCTCCTGAGGAAGACTTTCAGCCTTATGATCCTGGCTACATAACTTCCAAAAGCGGTCCATGCTGGACTGATCTTAACCTGGAAGCTGTTAGGGATAGAATTCGGGCAAAACTGCCTTCTCCAGATGCCCCTCTTAACTACACGTTCCTCGGAGACCCGTCACACCCGGGGTTGTTTTCCCGTATCGTTCGAGGAGAGGAGAAGCAGTGGAGGGTCTGGGAGGATGAAGGCCACATTGCCTTTCTCACACCGTTCCCCAACACTCCAGGTCTCACAGTGGTGATTCCACGCAAACCGCTCACCAGTGACATCCTCCGTCTAGACGACAGGGATTACACAGACCTGGTGCTGGCAACCCGGAAGGTAGCGAGGCTCTTAGAAGAAGCGCTGGGAGCATGGGGAGTGGGGGTCATATTTGAGGGGTTTGAGATTGACTACGCTCATGCTAAACTGATTCCTCTGGTTTCCTCACCAGGCAATGTGACGCAGAGTGCTGAGTGTTCAGTACAAGAGTTTTATGATGTGTATCCCGGGTTTGTGAGCTCAGCTAATGGACCGCCAGCCAGTACAGAACGTTTAAGGCAGATCCATGACAAAATCACTAAAATGTCATAGGACTGATGTTTAATTTTATATGCTTTATTAAATCCTGTTTCCTATTTGTGTATTTTACACTAAAGCTACATCCACATTAATCGGATAGATTTGAAAGCTGCATTTTTGTATTAAAACGCTCTCCTTATACACTGGTGTTCTCAAACGGTTTCCAAAAAGTGCTCGTCCACACTGAAATGTCTGAAAACGCTTACATCCCTATCCTGCGCATGCATAGAAACATAAGAAGCTTTGGCCTGAGTCATTTCCCTCAGGAGCTTATTTACTTTCTGCCTCTTTGAATTGATGCGGTAATGTGGAGGAAAAGCAGAGTTTTTTAAGTGGACAGATGAAGAGGTGGAGAAACCTTGCTAACTCAAGACTATAAA
The DNA here is from genome assembly GCA_022985145.1 of Pangasius djambal. Taxonomy (NCBI): domain Eukaryota; kingdom Metazoa; phylum Chordata; class Actinopteri; order Siluriformes; family Pangasiidae; genus Pangasius; species Pangasius djambal. Next base: position 29,492,074 of record CM040976.1, on the reverse strand, counting down.
GTTGTTTGTTTTGAGTTGAATAGATCACATGACTGTGAGAAAATGCCGTCTCAGTGTAAACGGAAGGCCAGAACGTAGAGAAAATGATGCGTTTTCTGATTTATCCGGATTAATATGGACATAGCCTAAGTCAAAATTATATTTTGCTTTTTGTGTTCACTGTTGGGGTAGCAGTTAAGCTTCTGTTTCTTTGGCCAAAATATTGTGATTTCTGATCCCTGGACAGAGAGACACATCTGGGCTCTCAAACAAAGCCAATATCCTGCAAATGCCCAGGTCATTGCTTTGATTGGACTTATAATTTTCTAACCTCATATCAGCTGTAAACAGTAATTATGCATGTTTGAATACCAAAATATTACTTAATGTCAATGTAATACTGCCTTGATTTTAATACTTCACTATATTAAAGTGAACATCCCTCTCTTCGCTGAATCCGTGCTGTGCATTCATTTCAGTTGTACCACATTGTATTTGAATGATGGAATGTGATTGGTCAGAGGGTGGCAAATCACAGGTCTATATTAACGTGCTCGTTCTAATACACTGATGTTTATGTAGTAACAACGGACATGGGCTTGTATGGCAGACACTCCACATTAATGAAATCTTTTTTAAAAAAGTGTGAAGCTTTCTATGAGGAGATGTTTATTTAGAGTCTCCACTGTCAGCGCTTTCTTACATTCAGATGTAAAACGTCCTTTAAGTTTTCCAACACAGGAAAGTCTTCAAGGTGGAGTACTTTGAGCTTTCTTGTTATCATGCCAAACTGCATTTTTTTTTTTTATTAACTTCAAGAAAGAGAAAAAATTGAGGCTGGTGAAGGAATGGCAGTTGCTGGCTGCTACAGATATACAGGTGCCACCTGAAAACTGTTCTTTTCTGCTTTCTCAGCTAAAGCAGCACGCAGACCAGACATGAATACAATCCCCCAGCAGAAAAAGTCACTTCAGGTTGCAGGATGTGAAAGATGCACATTTGCTTTGAATAGCAGTTACTTTGAATTTGTACCAGCTTTATCTCGGTGAATCCTGACCTGTGAATCATGAACCTGGGGGGGTGGGGGTGGGGGTCTGTCGTCATTTTGGGTGGTAAACAAATAGATAAGCTGCTTATTAATTAATGGTCACACCAGACTTTCTTCCCCCTATTTTCTCCCCAGTTTAGTTCCATCCACCAATCAGCTCTCCCCTATCATACAATAGCTACCAACTGGGGAAGGTGAAGGATAACACGTGCTTCCTCCAAGACACATGAAAGCCAGCCAGCTGCATCTTTTCCAACTGCTGCTCATGCTGCATCACATGGTAGTGTAACACACTCAGAAGAAAGCGCTATCTACCCTCTTCTGCATACATGAGCTCACAGACGCCCACGATTGGCTAGTGTCGCTTTGATTGACACAGGAGAGAGAGTATACCATGAGAGATGGGACGACGCTGGACATTTTCTTAGCTGTTTTATTACTGTTACTAGGGTTTTTCGTGGTAACCTTGTCTCTGTCTCCTAGGACTTTCTTGTTAGCACTGCTGGCACCTTTGCATCTGAACATAAGAAATCGTATCTTGTAATGTAATTTTGTAATGAATTGGTGGGCATTCTATGAGTTCAGTTATTAGTTTTAATAGAGCCAGAGAGCCCGGAAACAGGCCTCTCAGTAATTATTTAGGTTTGTGTTTGGATTAAATTCAATGACATAAATATCTCTAAACTCAGGACACTTGGACACCATTTCTATCAGATATGGACAGAAGTTAGATGCTTCCAATGTCCAAAAAGAGAAGGAAAAATATTTAATTTGTATTTATTTAAATTTCAGATGCACAGCCATCCTGTTTTTAAGGCAAGCAAAGTATTTTACCTGTATTACAGTTTTTTTACAATCACATTTGCACTAATTTCAGAACTTTGATGTGGTTTTTCAAAACTAGACACAAAACTCAAAACGGTCATCACTTGTAACACAGGCTGTCCAATGTTCAAAACGTTGCATTGTGCATTCTCATCTTTAAAGCAACGTTGCACTTGCAGAATCATTGGTTCAAATAACTCATTTATCATGAAATGCCCTAGGAACATTAATTTAGATCACCCACACAAGATACTGATAGTTTCACTGTGTCGTTGTTCGTACAATCATTAAATATTGTAGTACAAAATACGTGATACATGTTTCAATGTGGTACTACACGTAAATACATCACTGTAAAAAAGACTAGTAGAGAGAATATTCGTTGAACAAAATCTGAAATTTATTGATGAAATACAGTCAAATCACAACATAGGTTTCTTCAACATAGGAATCAAAGCAAAAGTAATTAGCTAAGAAAAAAGTACAGTACTGTAAAACATCAACTGCAGTGTTCTCACCTGGCTTACTGTAAAAAGCAAAACAAAGGATTGATTACTGTTCTTCTATATTTCCATCAACCCTGTCTTGTGGATTTGGCCACATGCTCTCATCCACCTCACAATGGCCTGACTCTGGTCTGCCGTGATATCATTGCATGCGTCATCCATGGCCTGGTGAAGGGGGACTTGTTCGTGAGGGCACCTTAAGCCCATGGCCGCCTTTCTGGTGAGGCCTAAGCCCTCCTCTGACGAGGCCCACGATCACTTCTCAGAGGGGTTGCTTGTCCCCTGCCACTCCTTTGACCACCACGTCTTCCTTGTCTTATTCCTCTCACTGCTTGATCTCTACTGTGAACTGGATCACCTGCCAGCTCCATGTTATCGCTATGTTGCTGTAGGTGAATACCACTCATTTCACTATATACTCGTACCACAATGTGAAATCAGTCATCAGTAATGAGTTGGCCTTATTGGAAAAGCAATACATGGGCCTGCAAACATACAGTAATGTCAAATCTGAAAACATGGTCTGGAAAAGTGGCACATGGGACCATAGAAACAGTGTCTGAGTGTCTGAAACAGTGTCCAAAGAATGAAAGATTACATCCATAGATAATGTAGTCCAGTTGGTTCATGTTCACGGTAAATGTTGTCAATGGATCTCGTTATCCTGAAACTTTCATGATCTAAACATGGAATATTGTTCATCAGTTTCCATAAAACTATGCATTAAGAGTCATGCAACAGTTACTTATCATTTTGCGAAGTTGTATCAATTGATAGTTAGATCATTGTAATGAAATGATTAGACCGTCATCTCAGATATAACGTGTGAAATGGTAATACTCTGATGTTAAGTTGTGTCATTTTGAACAGGTGATTTTAGTTCAATGAACAAGTTCAATGATCTTAGCTTTATGTGTATTGTATCCAAGCAATTGGATGTGTTAGAGTTTTGAAAAATGTACATTTTGATCACCGGTAGTGAGTTTTGTGTCTAGAGTTTTGAAAAATCACATTAGTTCTAATATGTAATATATATTTCAGTACATTATAATTCATGATCCGATATTCAGTAATCCTGCTTTTTTCTTAATGCTTGCATTCACATGTCATCTACAAACCCCTAAACCACTTGTGTTGTCCACGCTTAACTAATAGTAGTGCAAGAATTAGCATCAGCTGCCTGCATTTGTGACTGAATATAATGCAACTTCTATGGCTGTACTCATGGGACATGATTAATTTACACACATCTGCACACACATCTAATGATGGGGGGAAATGAATAGGAGATAAATGTAAATCAAAATTCACTTAATATCTTTTGTTTTTGATTGGATTATGACTGTATGTAATGTGGCAACTGCACAATTTCAGCATAAAACAATCTGTTTTGATGTTTGAGAGGCTATTTGTACTCCAGGTATAAACAAATTATATTTCAAGAGCAATTCGATACCCAGTAATCATTTATGAAATCTGTTATTGCATTACTGTTTATAAAATATAAAAAAATTTGTGCACTGCAAAAGAAAAAAACGTCAACTTGGTGTCTTTTTTATTTTTGAAAAATATTCTACATTCTTCTGTATTCAACACTCAAACATTCTTCTGTGTTCTCCATAACATTAAGTAGAAAATATAGATATATAATACACAAAATACCAACATTTAGAAAAGATAAATAATAATTAATTCTGCACATTGCTGTAATTTTGCTCATTGACATTGCCGAGGCACAACTAATTATTTTTCAACGTTAATTAAGCAGGTAGCGCCACGTATTTATACAATTACCAGCTTTTTCCACCTGTGTTGCCTCTCGCCCACCTCCTAATTAATCCCTAGACGTTTTCATTAACAGCTTAATTAGAGCAGGTTTTATGTTACTGAATATATGGCGTCATCGTGGAGGAACGGAGAAAAGGTCAGTGTGGAGGATGGAAAGGAAAAGGAAAGGATCTGTCAGCATGGAAGTGTAAAAACCCCAGCATTAAAACTGAGGTATGTTCTCTTATATATATTTTTGTATGAGGTTTTCATCTTTAATATAGATGCAGTTCATGCTTTAGGTGCAATTCAACTTGCTGGATGTTAATATATGATTTCTTTTAGTGTTCAGAGTGACTACAGGTCTTTGTATCTGTTTTCTAGTCATGTCCTCATTTATACATAATGTACAGTATAATCAATATTATCATCATGCATAAAATATGGGTTCTTCTAGCAATATTTAAAGATGATAAGTTCAGTTTTCTGAGTAAAAGTAATGTTTTAGCAGAATGCATTAATTTAATTACATAAGGTTGCTTAGGAATAATGCGGTAACAAAAATTCTGCAAAATGATTTATTCTAATGGTAGAATAAAGATGATACAGAGTTCCTGGGCACCTTATATGCTAAATGTTTAAAATATGAGGTCTTATCTATGGTTCTATAATCACAAACTTATTCTAAAGTGCAAACTAGAATTTTATGATTTGTAGAGACAGGGCAAGCAAAGCTAAAGCAGTTATAATGCCATATATTCTGCCATAGTAGTCACTAAATCATTGCTTCTGTGAGTTTCTGTGTCTAAAATCTTGCTGTAAGATGTTTAAATCAAGCTTTATGACTTTTTAATAGATTAAAAAATTAAGAGAAAATTATATTTCTATATCGTTTTGATGAACTATGCGAAGGTGAGAGCATCAAATTTACACAATATCTTTTTTTTTTTGCCAAGCTCCAATGCAAACTTTCTTTAGGCAGGTGGATTAGAATAGCAACTCTGATCTGATCTCTTGCTTGTAAATTCTAGAGAGTAGACACTGACAGCTTTTTCTTACACACTGACATTGACTGGTGTCTTTGCGGGTCCCTTCAGACAGGAGCAAGAGTTCATCCTGTCCATCTTGGAGATGTAAAGTATCGGCTCAATGGTGCTGCTCAAGTCCATGATGGAGAAGACAGAGACGCTGATATGGCAGTTCAGCTGGATGAACGTGTAGGTGGAAGCAAACGGCATGAGCGCCACAGGTGGCAAATAGTTGACCACGATGATAGCCAGCAGGATGACCACCGTTTTAAAGGCTTTCTTCTTCACAGGGTTCATGACCTCTTTGCCAGCGACACTCCTGCGCAACACCCAGATGATAGACATTTTGCAGAAGACCATGATGAAGAAGGCAGACAGGATGAGGCCGCTGAACACCTCATGCACACTCAGTACTCCTAGAATGCTCTTGGTGAGTGCATAGGCCAAGAGCAGCGCCCATACGAAGGTTGAAATGCCCGCCCGAATGCGGTTATCGCGGATGTTTGTGAACACGATGGGGTGCACAACAGCAATGTACCTGTCCAAGCAGATGCAGGTAAGGAACAGCGGTGCCATATCTTTCACACCGTAGGCAAAACGTTGTAAATACCAGAGACCCCAGTGGTCCAGGTACAGCCGATTCAGCAGTTCCACAGGCGTCATCAGGCAGAAGAAGGCATCCAGTGCGGCAAGGTTGAAGATAAACATGTCGGACGTGGAGCCTTCACATTTACGCGTTGCGATGTACCACATCACCAGCATGTTGGTGGGGAAGCCCAAGGCCAGGTTGAAAACTTTGACAGTGAAGTAAAAGATGAAGGCATATGGAGCCACGGCACACTTGTCGTATTGGTACCACAGCGGTTGACGCCAACCAGGAGCTGTAATGTTTATGGTTAACTCAGAGGAGTTACTCATCTCACTGTTAAGGGGACCTAAAAAGGAGAGACTGATTTTTGTATGGATTTTGATCCTTTTCTCAATGCAATCCACTTTATGCCATAATTATCCATATAATCAAGCTTATAGACCATCAACTACCATAGGTTCCCAACAAAAGTACTTTGGGCATTTGGATCACTCACCACTCTCAATCGCCAAACTGCTCTTGCCACAGAAGGTTGACTCGTTGTATTGTATTCTTACCACACCACACCTTGACCCTTCCTCAATTTAGCACCTTCTCTGGCACTATATCTGGGGCACACAGGTATAAGCACATCCTAGCGAAAGACCAAGTCACGGCAGGACCAATCAGTGCAGCACTTGTCTAGCAACGAGATGGCGGCCAATGACGGTACACCAGCCTGATTGGTCAGAATCGTAAGAGGACATGTTAATTTGGACGATCTTTAGGTAAAGATGCCCCATAATGGGAGGGAACATTCGGTACCAGTGATGCAACTGTGGGGAGACAGCAGAACTTTGAGTAAACAAGTGATGCAAGGCTGAAATGAGTAAATCTAATGTAACATATTACAAATACATGTTTCTGGCAGTCAGCAGATTCCGAGCTGGAGTTCTGTTGCCGAATGAGACAGTAAATGGACAGAAGGGGGGCATGAGACTATTGAGTTTTTCACTAAATTCCCTAAATTCAAAAATAAATAAATAAAATTGCATGTCAAGTAGTAGTAGGTTTCATAAATTTCTCTCAATTTTAAATAAAAAACTAATGTATAAATCCTATGATTAATAATATGGAGGTTATTGATATAATTACAACCGAGATCTATGATTGTGATGCTATATAGTCAAATAACAACACATACAATTGTAACTAACGTCTGATATAGATGTGACCTTGTTTGATAGATATAATTACACAATATGACATTAATATACAAAATAAAATCAGTTCTTAGTGGTGAGAAAAAATAGACTTTTGGACCCCAGTGCATTTTAACAAGAAGAATGACTGATAGGGTTTGAACATGAGGTCATGTATAATAGAACTGTAATTTCTCCTTTGGTTAAGTTCAGTCTAGAAAACGTACATGTTCTTTGGTTGTCTGTCTAAAAATATACATGTAGAACTCGATAGATCATAGACTTTTTCCCCATCAGAAAGGGTTATAAACCTTTTCAGGATGCCCAGAACCAATAACTATACAAAATCCACTTGAAGAATCCTTTTTCGAATAGCATAGATTGTCTCGACCCTGTATATTGTACACTATGTGCAGGTTTTCCTGCATTAATTAATATAGAATTCCTGCATTAATTAATATAGAATTAATATAGAATTCTAAAAGGGCAGCATTTTTACTTTGGCCTTTATGTAAGGTGTCGTTATAGGAAAATAATAAAGTTATTTGGAGTTAATGTTAGCACTCTGAAGTTGATCGTTTCAATTTTTAATTAATTCATTAATTAATAACACATCATACATATCTTTATTTTATTTGTTTATATGTTATAATGTTATGTCCTGTTATGACTTACATTATAGCAGCTATAAACACCAGCATGTCTTTTTTCCTTTCTCTTGAAGTTATTAAGACAAAAAAAAATACAAACATAGATTGCCATGTTACAGATACATTGCAAAGTCCTGAAGGATTTCCTGTGTTGGAAAGCTTAAAGTTATGGCTGTTACAAAGCTCTGACACTGGTGACTCCTTCCAAAAATGCCATATAAATGTCTCCTCACAGAAAACTTCGCCATATCAACACTCTGTTTATGTGGAGTGTCCAGAATACAAGTCCCTGTGTAAGCCATTACTATACAATCAATAACATATTAGTATAAGCACATTAATATAAACCTGTGATTTGAATTACAGCCAGAACTGCTGTCACTGAAAGTTAATTAACACCTGGACAGATCATATTTGAGAATTCAGCAATGCTGTGGTATAAAGTACCTTAATCCAACTGGAAAGAAGTAAAACCCCTGATGCTGAATTAGTCTAAACACTACAGGTGTTAATTCAACACTCTTTATCTGAGTTTTTTAACTAAGTAAATAACTTTTCCTTTTGCAGTTGCACAAAGGTCTGGAACATGTGGCATGCAATGCAAAATGTATTATCATCACTTCTATATTTATTTGATAATGTTTAACATGACCGTCCTTGTCCAAGATCTATGAATACCAAGGACATTAACACATTTCTCCCCTGCCTCAGGTTATTGCAGTAAGTCTTTCGTCATGAGCCAAGAGATAGCCTATTCATAGGTAACTGTCATATGCTATATACACGAGCTAACTGATGCTTGCAATTGATTAAGGAAGATGGCAGTCCATCCCACTCATAAGGATTGATTATGCCCTCCATGCATGGACTTGGACGTGGTCATTAGCATTTCACCTCATAATGTTCTCCTTAAGGCAAAACCATTTACAGCAACTTATCTGAAATTCTTTGTGTTTTTGTGCCCCAGGATGTTGATGTCGTCTCTGCCATTTCTGCAGTTTTCAGGCTTCCTTCTTCCCAGCAGTGCTTATGCCCGCATTGCTATGTGTGAGTTCTTCACTCCATCATTTCCTCCCATATTAAATTTCGCCAAGCACTGTGTGTGGCCATCTGGGGAGCAATGTTCAATCTCTGCTTGATTAAAAACTTTAAGAGCTATGATTCCACATGGATAAAATGTATTGCACTTTGTCAGCCCACCCACATAGCCATCATGTCTTTCTGGGCTATCCATGTTTCCAAGGCTTGGGGCTTATAAAAACATACTGACCTTTGCATACGTATTCACCTCCCTTGAACTTTTCAACATTTTGTAGTGTTACAACCTAGAACTGAAATGGACTTCACAGGGATTTTATGTCATCATTGGTGATTTTTCAACTAATTATGTGACTTCTAATGGCAACTGGTTGCACCAGAACTAATTTAGAGGTTTCACAGCAGTGACGGTAAATAATTATACAAACACAACTTTAAAGTATTTATATTTGTACATATTTCTTCATTGAGATTTTCTCCCATGTCAGTATTTTGGTCTATTTTATATAGATTCTTGGTATAAAATCCCAGTTAAGACTATTTCAATTCCAGCTTGTAGCACTATAAATTGTGGAAAGGTTCAAAGGGGGTGAATAGTTATGCAAGCGGCTGTAGATGATGGATTGGTACCTCACCGGTTATGGATATCTCTGTGTCTTTTGACTGATGAAAAGATTTGCAATCTTTCCATCCAGGCTTTCATGATGGACTTGCACTTGACCAGCCTGATCTCCTGTCTGTCTGGGGTTTGGAAAATGTTCTGCGAAACAAGCTGATGACTCAATTCAGCATCAAAACCCACAATATTAAGAAAAACAAGTTTATTACAGCTAAAAATACAGCTCAGGCTAATTTAATTCTAAGTGTTTTGTTTTGTTTTGTTTTTTTTATTAATAGTAGACCTGTACTGTACATAAATGACTTCTTGAGAGAATCTATATACACTACACTGCTGTCAGATGGAACATTTAATGACTGTTGCTCCACTGCTTTTCCCCAAAGTGGACACAGAAACAGGAAATGAGTCGGATCCTATTTTAGCTCTGAACTGTTAAACAGGCCTAAAGTAAAACACATGACGTCCTTTGTGTGTTTTTCTAAGGTTTGGACAGTTACATGCAATGACCACCAGGGGGCGAGCCAAACCTACACCAGAGACAGTTTTCCAACCACTGCAGTGTTTCACTGATTTACACACACACACACACACACACACACACACACTATGCAGCCTAAACACTGTAGCCTATTATTATGCACAAAAATGTAACTAGAAACAGAGCAAACAGTATTTATCTTTTTATTTCCTGAGGCAAGGCTATACACAGCAAAATGTCATGTGCTGAACATGTAAGAGGTCAGGTTTCATAGCCAGGCCTAATGAACTGGTATGATAGTCATAAGCCTTAGTGCTTGCTTTGAAACATATCAATCTTGGACTCGTGTGGCAAGCCTGTATTTGTTTACACACACACACACACACACACACACACACACACACACACACACACACACATACTAATATATATATATATATATAGGTGAACATATACATATGAGAGATGGATAGAAATAAATTTCCTGATGAATATTTATTTAAGAATAAAATAGAATAAAGTCAATTTAGATTATGTAGAATAGACTATGACTGTGATCTATCTATCTATCTATCTATCTATCTATCTATCTATCTATCTAGCAATATGGCATCATAAATAAACTTCCTGATATCGAAAATGACAAATCTATAAATGTCTTTATTTTCTACTATTATTTATCACCTATAGATGAATGTTGTTGCATCACATAGCTTTCCTGCACTAATACAAATGTAAAACAAACAAACGAATGAATAAATAATACTGTCTTTTACTATTATTACTACTATTACTATCCATCTATAATGGATGCATGTCATTGCATCATATAGGTTTCTGTGCACAAAACATAAGATAAATAAAAACATGAAAAAAACAAATTTAGAAATGTCTTTATTATTTATCATTATTTATCTCCCGAAGTGAATGTTGCTGCGTCATAGGCTGTATGTTGCATGCACAAACTTAAAAAAGTCAAATAAATAAATATATTATGAAATAGCATATCTATCTATCTATCTATCTATCTATCTATCTATCTATCTATCGATCTTTTATTCTGTATCTTTTCTGAATGAATGTTCTTGTGTTATAGTGGTATAGTTTTCCCTGCACAAATCAAATGAAACATATATATATATTTATGTGATAATGTAGCATCTCTATCTATATCTATCTATCTATATCTATCTATCTATCTATCTATCTATCTATCTATCGTTCTGTATATGACATTGCATTGTATAGTGTTCTCTGTACAAACATAAATAAATAAATGTAAATTAATAATAATGTAGAATCTTTATCTATCTATTTATTATTCTGCACAAATCAAATGTGTGTGTACGTGTGTGTATGTATACACACACACACACACACACACACACACACACACACACACATATATACATATATATACAAGGATGCATATACACACATATATGTGTGTGTGTGTGTGTGTGAGTGAGTGAATGTACATTTGAAGGTTGCTCGTCTCATTGATTTGTTCCAGGGCAAAAATCTGACGCAGTCCAGAGGAGAAGCACTGCAGAGAGCAGAGCAGCAGCACTGTGGCGTAGCGGGGGGCAGCGCGCGCGGACAGAGAGAGAGAGAGAGAGAGAGGGAGAGAGAGAGAGGGGGGTTTCCACTGTAACGAGAGCGCGCGCGGGTGAGTGTGTGTGTGTGTGAGCGAGAGAGAGAGAGAGGAGGGGGAGGAGGACGACGCGGTTTCCTCTCCGCACGCGCCGCAGGAACACAGCGAACCGACTGGGAGGGAAAGCGCGAGCGGACGGAGAGAGAGAGAGAGAAAGAAAGGAAAGCGAGCAGCACGAGCAGCTCTCCGACTCCTTTTGTTTGAGAGAAAAGCGGCCGCGCGGATCGGAGGAGCCCTGAACGATGAACCAGCGAGCTCGGACGCGTCCTCGTGACAGCCATCTTTAAGAGCGGGGTGTTTTTGTGTGTGTGTGTGTGTGTGTGCATGTATGTGTGTGTGCTCGCAGGCTAATTTTTTTTGTAGGATTAGGAGGAGGACTGTGAGGGGGAAAAAAAATTCGCCCTTCCTTTGAGGTAGGATATGGAGCATAGCATTTAGCCTCCATACTCCGCACTCCACGAGCCAATTTCCAGGCGAAAACACGCTCCTTTCCCCAGCGTTTGTTTTATTAACATTGTTTGTTGTCCATAATATTTTCGCGGCGCGGTGCTCCTTTTATCCGCAGAGGCTTTTTTCCTCTCTTCCCGTGGCGCATGCTACACAGTATATTTTGCAATCTGTCTCCTGCACTCTAGTGCGTTTTAGGCCTTGTGTAGCAAAATTGGAATCAAATGGAAGAGTAAATGCTCGTGTAGGTGAGCTCTGATTATCGCACTGTAGATTCAATCCGACTGCGATTAAGCGTTTTAACCGACCGACTTTGTGTTTAAGGCTCAAAGCTTCAGTAAGGGGGGGAAAAAACGTCGGCTACAATCGGATTAATAGAAAAAAACCCTAATCATAATCATCTGGTAGCGCGCTGGTAGAGGTTTAAAGGCGCACTGCGTGAACATAATTGTGTGAATTAATAATAATAATAATAATAATAATAATAGTAAGAAGAAGAAGGAGCGAGCAGGGGGGAAAGGACGTCGGCGCGTGCTTTTTCAATGTTAATGTCGACCGACGTTGCGTCCATCATGCTGCCCGTTAGTCGGGGACTGATGGAGCGGGACAGCAGGGACTTGGAGGCGAACGCCAACCAGAACCCGCAGGCGCAGAACCAGAGCGCGAGCCCCAACCCGGTGCGGGGGATGAAGCGTGGAGACCCGGAGCCCGACGCGCACGGAGCGGCTGCAGCGCCCCTCGGGGACTCGGTAGGGGCCGAATGCAAGAGACCCCGCATGGAGGGCGGAGGGGACATGAGCCAGGTAAGAGCACAAAGCATCCACACACTCGCTCTGCTGTAGATTCTGGGCTCTAATACAAATCTGGGAGGAAGTAAGGTACCTTTTAATATGTAGCTTCTTCATCTGGAAATGTGTACATAGGGTGCCATTAAAAAAAAAAAAAAAAAAAAAGATTTAAGATGTAAATTGCATAATTAATCTTTATAACCCTGCAAAAGGGTACTCCTTGGCACTGGTGTGATATCCTCAAATGTCCACCTTTAATTATGTATTATGTCTTTCACATAGGAAGGTGCATATATTGTGTCTTACTACGTAGAAGACATAATCCATATTTTTTTCATACATAGAAAGGTGCATGTAGTGTGCCTTTATAAAAATGCCTTGTAGAGAAAAGCTTTAAAAGTACACCACAGCATGCACCTTTCTAGGTTAAACATACACTAGAATAAAACGACGAGGACATTTACAGTTCCAGGAATGCATGGTTAAGTGCAAGAGCCGCACGATGTATTGTTTATAAAATATTATAGCGACTGCAGTGTGCTAAGTGTTTCTTTGTAGGATTGGATCGCTCGCTGCATTCACATGCTCCATGTAATGTAAATGAAGACAGGCCGATATGTATGGGAAGGGGTCGGGGGGATAGGGAAGGGTACTGTATACCGTACATGGTACCATTGCTTGTTGCTGGAGGGGGGTACCATCAAGCGTACAGCATTAGTACCTTGCCTGTTCATCTTTTACTTAGAAAGGATGCATATTGTGTACACTGTAAACACATTTCCAGGTTTAAGATTCATATTAAGTGTACAAAAGATAAGGGTATCACCTAAGGCAATATGGCATAAGTAGCGTGATGTTTTCATTTATTTTATTTATAGTTTGCCCCTCTGTGGGAACGCTTATGGGGAACCTAGAACCCTGCAACACGGGGTTTCTTATTGCAGAAGGTTCCGAGTTGAACCCTTGTAGAAAACTAGCACCTTTATCCACCTAGAGAACCCTCGAGGTTTAAAAGCGTAGGGATAGACGATAAATAAAAAGTCTCATAACACGATACAGTATGTATCATGATATCTAGGCTTACTTAATTTAAAAAAAACAAAAAAAAACAGTAGTAGTTTATGCTTCAAGGTACTTCATACTGCAGTGCTGCAGAATTCTCAATTCTGATTGGTCAGAAGGTGTTTTTTTTGTTGTTGTTGTTTTTTTTCCTCTTGAAATTTTACCAATTTCTTGAGGGGCCAGTGAGGAAACGGACATTGCATCTTTTCAGTATTATCGATATTTCATTGCAGCTTTTTTCCCCCTAATTCTTGTCACATAATCAAGGATCGGTGGATAAAGTATCATATCAGTTAGGTTTCCTAATTAAAAAAAACAAAACAGGAATGCCACATTTAAAAAAAATACTGTTTAGTTACATATAAAAAATGAAAAATAGATTTTACAATCCAATCACGTGCTTCTTACTGTCAGTAACAATAACAATTATATTCTATCATGTGCAGATCATTGTATTCCGATGTAATTCATCACCATAACAAAAACCTATTGCTTCTGCCCACCCCCTTTTGTTCCACATGAACTTACTCAAGTTAAATAAACAGTGTGGGGGGAAAAGTACATAGCATGTGCGCTCGTTTTAAATAAGCAACCCGAATTCTGCACCAGCACTCTTGAGGATTGAAACCGCCGTATATTATCGTTTCTCCTGGTTGCCTTTGCCTTTTCAGCATTCTGGCCCGTGTGCCACGTGTGTGATCGGATTTTTTTTCCCTATAAATACATACATACAATGAGAGAGAGGCAGTTTTTTTCTATCCTGGCGCTAGTTGCATAAGAACAAGCAATGAATGTGGAAGAACCTTCAATTCTGTTACACATCTGTATGTGTTTGTGTGTGAGCAGAAGGGTAGTAGGGGGAGGGGACTGGGGAAGAATGAAGGGAAAAACGAGGAAGGGGTTTGGGGGGGGGGGGCGCTTTTGGAGACCCGAGGCCGGATGTTGAGCGCCGTTTCCAGACCAGCGTGGCTGTTTGGCATCTCAACACAACCGTGCCACGTGATATTTTATCTAGTGTCATCATGGTGTCTGCTCTCAAACTTCAAACTCAAACAGACAGTAACAATTAGTCATTCTGGCTACCTTAGATAGCCTCGGCTGTGGTGTTTTTCCTTCGGCTCGGCCTTTATGTCTTAACGTTTCCCATCTGCATGAGTATTAGAGGACGTCTCGCCCCAAAGTGCTCCTCTGCCGATGCATTATTTAGTTTCCCTTCCCCTCATCTGTCTGACTTCAAACGCTTCTCTCGTCCCCTCCTCCTTCAGGCCAGGGCCTCTGGGTAATTGAGCCTGAGAGTGTGTGCGCGAGTGTGAGCGAGAGAGTCTGAGTGAGTGTGAGCTGTGCTATCTAATGGCTCGTTGTCCTGGCTTAATGGCGCTAAAGGTTCTCCAAACTGCAGTGAGACACACTGGCGGTTGTAATACACTCAATGCAGGGCAGATGGATGGGGGTGAGATGTATGTGTGATTGTGTGTTACGGGTGGAGAGGGGATATGGGGGAGGGGGGTGCCATGGCTCTGCAGCCCAAAAATGGTATTGATCTGCACTCAGATGGCCGTCTGGAAACCTGCCTGCAGAGGAGAGAAAGAGAGAGGAGGTGAATTACTGCTAGATAGAAAAAAAAACTGGGAGTTTGAGAATGAGTCATTTTACACATTAGAAGGGGGAGGGGGGAGAGAGAGAGAGAAAGAGAGAGAGAGATCGAGGGAGGGCTGGTGAAGTGGAGAATGATTGCTCGTCATGAAACCTCTTACTCCACACAGATGTCAGGCCCTTTTACACTGACATCACTTACATCCAGTAAATCCTCCTGAGTGAAATATGCTGTACATAAGCACTGAAAAATAATGCGTGCACCACAATTTCACTTTTTTCTGTCTGGATTCCTTTTATGGATTACTATTCAAACGCTAGAAGAGACGGTTTACTTTTCCCAAAAGTCAAAATCTAGAACCATCAACCGTCCAGAGAACCTTTGAGGAACCTGTTGTCTAAAAGGCAAAAGTACCATATCATGACACTTGTATTACGTACAAGGTTTGTATTACGTACAAGGTTTGCTAATTTAAAAACAAAACAAAAAAAAAAATAGCGTGACATTTAAATGATATTTTAAATTAAAATAAATTTTTACTATCCAATCAAGTGCTTCTTTCAGTCAGTAATAAACGCGAAAAGATCATATTTCATTGTACGCATAATTTTTATTTTTATTATTTTTTTTAGGCAACTCCATTTTGTTTCATTTGAACATATGGTTTATGCTAAATAAACAGTGTCATGAAACAAATGGTACATAGCATGTGTGCACATCTTAAATAATTCACACTATGGTAGCAGTCCAACCCATTTAATACAGTATCACAGTTTTTACACACATCACATGTGACAGCAATGATTTACTGAGTATCACTGTATTAATCAACCTTTTATGAACGCAAGGTGAAAATGAAAGTCTGAAGTCTGCACACATCCTTGTGTGTATATAGAACAAAAATCAAAAGGGGAAAAAAGAGTGTTGAGAGAGACGTTCCATGAAACCTCTTGCACTGTCAGTATTTATCACATTGTTGTCATAAGCTTAAATAGAGAGTCGCTGCGAAGAAAGAAGGTGCTGCTTGCCAAAACTAGATATTAGTTTGGTGTAGTTCAGGTCAGCAATGCCATGGTGTTCTGCGCGTTCGATAGCTGTCATGTATGATAATGTTGCGAAAATGCTAGGAGTGACAGCTAAGATGGCAATGTAGCATGTTTACAACACTAGCGGATTAAAAGGTTTTCAGTGCTGTCACATCCCCTGGGTTGCGAAAAGTTACTGTGGTGTGATTTAGGGAGGATCCAGAGGGACAGGGTTGTGAACACTTTGGGGAGTCGCAGATACAAAAGGGATGATGACCGCTGGAGTAAGGAAATTGATCGAGTAAAAAAAATGTACGGCTAGATCGTAGTAGACTGAAATGCATTTTGGAGTCAGCAGTGAGTAACAGTCCGATCATGCACCATGACTAACTGTGAAGCTGTGACACTGTAATTATTTTGTTGCACATATACCGATAACAAAATGGCTTACATTTATTTACAAAAAGCCAGACAACCTGGTTAAAGATCGGCTTGGAGTATATTGGCCAATTATTGTTTTATCCAACGACACAGACAGAATTTTATTTAGAACCTTTAATATCGATCAGAAAGCTCACAGGACACAACACAAACAATAATCGAGTGTACTGTATTGCTTTATACCACAGCACTGTGGAATTCTTGATTCTGATTGGTCAGAAAGTTTTGATTTTTTTTTTTTTTGATATTTAAAGCTGTTAAGATGTAAATGAAAAGAGAAGCTAATTTGCTTTTGTAGATGTTGCACAAAATTAAATGAATGGTTAGAATGTCCAAAGTAACTCAGTCACACATTTAAAACATTGTGATCTGGCAAATTGCTGTTGTAAAAGATTGAAGAAAGCACTTTGGGAGACTCTGTTATAGGAAGATAATCAACCTTGAGGTGGCAACAGCATCGCACCACTTTGTTTGTTATTTTACTATAAGAACACACCTTGACATGTTTTATTCCTTACACAATGATTAACATATGCTTTGAATGTTTATTTTTTTTTCTAATAAATACGTATGTTTTCGGAGTTATTAACTTTTAGTAGGAAATAGAAGTCCTGTTATCTCTTATTTTCAACTCTGCTTTAACAATAATAGCTTATTTCGCAGGATCCTACACCGCAGGTAGAGTAGCACAAAGTGAAATTTTTAGTGACAATAACATTTAATTTTTTTATCACTGTTATTTATGAACATTATGTCTCATTGTTGATATATTCATTGCATATTTGTGCTAATTCTTCTTCACAGAATCCATTTTGAGTTATATTGATAAAATATTTCTTGCAGTGCATCTTTAATATATGCAGATGTACCATAACATTATAATTAGTTAACATTTCTGTATCATACTGTATTGTCATACTGGTTTATCATCTCGCTCTGGAAACTTCTAGGGGAAAAGCACTAGCAAATAATCAGTAGACAGTTTTACAGTTCAGCTAGCACTGATATCCCAAATCCGAAGTAAGAAAGCGAAGAAAGCTTTTTTGGTCAGGAAAATGACTAGCTAGCATGTCAGGTTGTGGAATAAACATTGGAAAGAATGTCGAGTGTGAACTCTGTGAAATACGGCAATGGTAATACAGGATAAATCTGGTTGTACGTATCAGTGATTCAGAATTAGCTGCTAGCAACTGCAGTCCATGCTAATGTTTACACCCAGGATTTTGTCTTATCAATTATACATTTTACTGCTTAAAAAGGTCGAACGTTAAGAGAAAAATGTTGCCTTTTCACATCAACGATTGCCTCTGTTTGGTCTGCCAAGCTGATTTGCCCTATCGCTAACAGTAAAGCGGCTTTTTGTTGCGCTAACGAGATCTGCGCTCATTTAGGTCTCAGCATTAAGCACTCTGATCCCTAGTGAAGCCAGCCAGATGGGTGGGGGTGGATTTGTCACACACACACACACACTTTGTCGATTCGCTGATACACTCATACTTGTGTGCACACATTCTGCGCTGTGTACTCGCGTTATCTTTTGAATGGCCGCACTAAACCGTATAAGGTTGCCATAGATCCAAGCCTGATAATACACTATAAAATATGACAGCTCGTGAAAAATAAACCTTTCACAAGTCCACCAAAACGTATTAAACTCAGGGTGGTGTATAAGCGTAGACCGTTTATCCCTTTAAACCCGAGTGGCTCACTTTTAATATGAGGGATAGTGCCGCAATCTTGATTATCGACCCAATCAGGCTAGTAACGTGTTATGTATTAGCCCCTGGCCTCCTTTAATTACCTTTATGGGATTGCTTACATGTGTAACCATGGCAACCTTGACTTTTGACCCCCATGGTTTGTGCAATAAATTGGGGTGTGGTGGCGAAAAAGCATTGCAACAGACTGGAGTGAGGTCACTCGCTCGCATATTCTCTCTCTCACACACACACAAACACTGAGGCCTTCTTTTTCCCAGAAGTTTATTAATTGGAATCTTGCCTATGGAAACTTGAGCTCGGTGCAGTGTAGGGTTATTTTTTTTCTCTTTTTCTTTCTTTTTTTTTTTTTAATATGGAGAAAAGAAAGACTTCAGAAAGGTTCTTCAGGGCTCGGCATCAGGGGTCAGCTCTCCCATTGCGGAAAGTTTGGTTAATTGCATTAAAAGTCTACATCAAAGCTGAGAGTTGTGAAGTCCCCCATGTCAGCGCTCATTATCCTCATCGTTTGGCTCAATTTCTGAGGGAAAAAAATTAAAGGTCTGCTCTTTCTTTTCAGCATGTAAAAATGTGCATTTTCTGTCTATTTACAGCACAGTTTAGGACTGACTTATTTTGTAAAGCCGTATTGTAGCTGTTTTGCAATGATGATGTGCTTCAGGCTGTTTAAATGGTGCTTTGGAAACCATATTAAATCACTCTGGAACCCATCTTCCCAAAACCTTGTAGCTCACCACTACTGCCTTGATAATGTTCATTTCTTCAGTTTCATATTTTCTCAATTTAAAAGCAGAGTACATTTTAGTAGATATCAGAAAAGATGAGCATTAGCTTGTATTCATTTTTATAAGGGGTTTGCTCACTTATCAAGACTTTTATGGAGCATGATTATGATTTTTGACCCCTTGCTACAGTGATACAGAGACACCTCTAAAAACTATGATTTTCTGCCTTTTCTGCTTCATCCAAGATGGCACCGTGCTAGTGGCAGCCGGTTACCGTCTCTAGAGATATTTTTCCTACCTGTATTAGGTATTTGTACTTGTGAATTTCCTTCTGGGATTAATAAAGTGACCTACCTACCTATCTAAAGCAAGCAGACCAATGGATGAATATAAATGAACTCACTGAAGGGAAAAGGACCGGGGACAGGAAAGACACATTTTACTTCTGGTAGCGGTTAATTTCACTTCATGGAAGCTTTATCTAGGTTACCTTTGACCTGTAAATTCATCAGCTTTGGTGCTTTGAGCCAATAGAAATGTGGTCTTTTTGGTTGGTAAAAAAAAAAAACAGAGTAGCGCCAAACCAGATTTGGCTCGCAAAAACATTAGCTGCATCATCTGCCAATATATGCTAGAGATTTTTTGGTAAACATTCTGGAATGATTGTCTTGTTAGCAAAGTTGGCAGCTCCATTTATAGTCTTGATGCCACTCTGTGCATCAAAACACTGCCAGATTTTCTACCTTTTCTTTTTCAGTGGCATGTTTTCTCACTGATGTCAACACAGGGTATTATGAGTACTTAAATACTGGTACGTAAAATACTGGTTAGCCTGTTCTGGGGTGGAATAAGCTAGCCTGACAGGCAGGTAAAAGCTTCAGTGTGTTGCCCAGTCCCAAGTTTTGGTTGCCTGGAAACCTAAGTGACTAGTCTAAAAAGTAGCTAACGTAATGGTGAGCAAGGTAGCTAGTTAAGTGCATTAATAGAGGCTGAGGGAAACAAGTAGTATTATTTGCTGATGAATGAGATTAATGATCACTATCCACTTCCAACAAAGGTCTTTCCAGTAAACACCTCGACACTAAATCAGTAAGTCATTGGCCAAAGATTTGGCTGTGGCACCATGTCTTTGCTTCGCACGTCAAATATGATCTTCAAGTCTGGCTGTTTTGTCTCAGTATGTTTAACCACGAGGTGAATGAGTTCACCAGGCAGCCGGTGTGTCTGATCTATTGATTTGTCCACACCTCTGTTTAAACTCATTTGTTAGAATAAACCCCCTTTCTAGAAGGACACTCAAGTGTGTTCATGTTCTTCAAAATCTGTGGATTGTCTGTAAAGTTTGGCACAGTGCTTCTTTTCAAGCACTCGGGAAATTAATATGATGGAGGGGAAGGTAGAATGTAGAACACCACCACACACACACACACACGCACAATTAACAGAAGCCATATGGTAGGGAGTTGACGCAATATCACGATGTAGACATGTTCATCCAGATGCAGCATCTCCTAAAAAGAGCAAACTTGAAGTTTGGACATGAAAAGGCACAAAGTAAAAGTGAGAGGCTGGAAAACACGACAAACACAAAGTGCCACACATTTCCCTCATACACTCGCGCCTTGTTCTCTCAAGTGCCTTGCCCTTCTCAACTTGTACCTCTTTACTGCGTACCTCCGTCTGGCCCTATCTTATTCCCTCCTTCCCCTTCCTCTATCCTCCCTCCCTCCCTTTCACCATCTGGTGACTTGCAGTCTTTCCTCACTCTTTCTTTCCCTCTGTCACTCTCCCTCTACCTGGGATCTTTTAAGGCTGGTAGAACAGAAGGAGAGCGGGAGAAGGGAAACGGGGGCCTCCAGTCCACGCTGAACAGCTGCATGCTTTAAATGCGTGCACAGGATCTGATAACATGCACAAATAGATATATGTACATGTTGGGGCTGTTGGACCACTTCCAATTTTCAAAATGTTTACTTTTTTATGTAGTTCTGCTTTTATTCTCTCAGTTTAAGTGTATTATAAGGGTTCTTTAAACTTTTTCAGCAAAATGGCCTTGGTCTCTGAATAAATGCATGTACTTTAAAGTGTACTTTATTTTCAACTATATTTAAAATTCCACTTTTTTTGTATTAAGTATAAAAATAATACGGGTCATTTTTTTTGTAAAAGTGATATAAACACATCCCAGTTTAATCATTACCAACAGACACTTAATGTAGTCAACTTTTTTCATTTGGTGGCTGAATCTAACATGGCTTTATAATCGAGCACTGTAACACTGATCGTTACAGCTTATGTAGTGAGCATATACAGCTTTAATTAAGCTTTAATTAAATTATGTGCTTAAAATGGCTGTAATTCCTAAATGGTAAATGCCATATTTTTGTGGAACCTCTTAAAATAAAGCTGGAAGTCTACACTTCAATCACATCTTTATTTCACTCCATTGTGGTGGTGTATAAAGGCAAAATCACAAAAACTGCCATTGTCCAAATACTTCTGGACCTGACTGTATATAGTGAATAGGAAGCTGTTTGGGTTTTGGTCTGCCTGTGTGGTGTGTGTTGGCCCTGTGACACCCTGATGGGTATTTCTTTCTTTCTTTTTTCTTTTTTTTTTTTTCTCTTTTCTTCAGTGCTTTGCTCACCAAGTTTCTGCTCTTCGTAGATGCGTGCTCGGGTCTCTTTCCTTCACAAGACAAACATAAATAAACCCACGTTAATCACACACTGGTGTACGCTCATTCATGGAATCGCTTGCCCCTTTTTGTTGACTCCGCCCTCCGTTCACAACCAGCACTTGACCACGCCTCTGCGGCAACAGTTCAAAACTGGTGTTTCAGAGCTTTTTGTACCCGTACCTTCAGTGTTATGAATGCCGGCATGATAAAATATTTGAAAATACATTTTTTTGTTATATCGCCATTTAATTTTATAGCTCGTCACACGTTGGGAATTTCATCCTATAAGTACATGCCCTATACAACCCTCTATGTCCCGCCCCCAGAGGCAGGTCTTGTCCAGCATGTTAGCAGCGGCATCTGCTCGTTAGCTGTAAACATGGTTTGTATTTGTTTTGGCTCTGTGCATTTCTGCACACCTATACCCTTTTCTAAACTCTCCAAATTCCCCTAGCTCACTAAGTAGCTAGCTACATTCCAGTTTGTTTAGATTCAGCGGGGGTGTGGCCTATCTCCAACACTATTGGCTGTTGTGGAAGACGGTCAAGCAGTTTAACCTGTCGTCACTCTGACTTCCTGTTTCCGAAGGAAATACGTCAACGTACAGAATCAAGAAGCCGTACAGCTAAGAAGCCGTTTCATGGGGACTTTAAATATGAATGACTACAAAAAGCATTTTTCTAGGTAAAAAAAACAAAAAAAAAAGGAAACTGTAAAGTTCCTGATAAAGTACAGATTTTCCAGCACAGTTTCAGCCTCCATGGTTAATGTAATATAGGCTTACAGTGTAGCGTTACTGCTGATGTTGGCTCTGTCTGCGGCAGTGTAACATTATAAGCTCGTTAATATTCAAGTGCATTTGAGTGATAAATATTTTAAGTAATTAGAAGTCAAATGCATTTTTTTATGCTAATATGTATCGACAGTAATTATTGGAAAATGTGTGTGTGTGTGAGTGAGAGAGAGAGAGAGAGAGAGAGAGAGAGAGGAGCCAGAGCAGTTCTCAGATCCTGAAGGAAATTTAGTGCAAGCCTCTGCTTATGTATGACTCACAGTCTCTGTTCTGCGTCTTTTTGCTGCTCTTCATCGTGCTCCCTCCCCCACTCTGTCTCGCGCTCTCGCTCTCGCTCTCTCTCTCTCGCTCTCTCTCTCTCTCTCTCCCCCCTTCTCTCCCCCTTTCCCTCTCCTCCACCCTGCTTTGGTCTGGTTTTCCTCCAAGACATTCCACGTCTCAAATCTCTCCATCCCTTTCTCTTCTCCTCCCGCTTTGCAAACACATGGCGAACAGATGTGTCCTGTTGCTGCTCCGTCTCTCGTCTCGTTTTGCCCCACTGACATGGATATACGTTCTCTCGTCCTCTATTAATGTTTATGAGGTCAGGGTTCGGCTGGTAGCGCTATTAAATATCACATCACGATAATTGCTTAAGCGTCTGTTGTTGTTTTGTGTGGCATGTTGTATGTAAATGCATATATAGTAAATGAATGTGTTTCAGTTCTTGTTTTGACACTCTTCTTGCACAAAAGCATACTCATGGAGTTCAGGAAATGCATTTTAATTTTCCAGTTTACTAAAGCTCATAAACCGTCCATATCTCCATGCAAATAAAATGGCAGTGCTGCTGTACCAAATGCAAATGGCATTATTGATTTGAGCTAAAAAGTGCATATAGGATTGTGAATTTAAAATTCAAATACAGGAATACTGGCATTTTATGCGTCACGTTTGAATTTTTTTCCCCCGATCTTCATCTATTTAGTTTCAGTGCCCATTGTAGCCTTAAGTTCATGTTCTTGGATGACAAGAGTGGAACCTGATATGGTCTTGTGCTGTTGTAGCTCATCCTCCTTAAAATTTTGCATTCTGAGATGCTTTTCTGCACACCACCATTGTAAAGCGTGGTTATTTGCGTTACCGTATGCATGTACGTCCTGGCAGCTTGAACCAGTCTGGCCATTCTCCTCTGACCTCTCTCATCGACAAGCGGTTTTTTTTTTTTTGTGTTGTTTTTTTTCCACAGAAATGCCACTCACTGGATTTTTGTTGTTGTTGTTTTTCCATCGTTCTGTATATACTCTACGGACTGTTGTGTGTGCAAATCCCAGGAAGTACTCAAACCAGCCCATCTGGCACCAACAACTATGCCGTGGTCACAGTCACCGAGATTACATTCTGATGTAAATTTTGTAAACATTGCATTCTAATATTTGACCTGATGACCTGTGTTTGATGTGAACATTAACCGAAGCTTTTGACCTGTATCTACATGATTTTATACATTGCGCTTTCTGCAATGTGATTGGCAGGGTTACAGGTGTTCCTATTAAAGTGGCCAGTGTGTATGTATCTTCTTTTGGCTGCGCTGTTGCTTTAAGCGTCTGTATGTGCTTTATCGCTCCCTCTCTCTGTCCCCCTCACTCTCTCTGGACTGCACTGTGGGTGTCGTGCGCAGTTCTCTATGTTCCCCCAGGGGATGCATGCAGAGGGACATCAGTTCCAGCAGAGCGAGAGAGCACGAGAGAAAAACGCATGAGAACAGCTGTTTATAATACAGGACCAAGTGATAGAAACCATGCGGCGGAGGAAAGAGTGACGCCTTTTTTTTTTTTTTTTTTTTGCCTTGTAGCCACTCCTCGCTATTTTAATTGGCTTATGCAACTAAAAAGGACAGACTGCAATCTCTGCCATGCCTTCCTCACTCACCAGAGCGCTGCTCCAGAAAAACTGCAGCGTAATATCTCTGCACCTCTCTGCAAAACCACAAAGCCACGTAACCAGTCCAATCTAAAATCATCTGCAGTCATCTTTTCATCTGTAAACGATTAAAAGATTTTGCTTATCTTGCTGAAAGTACAAAGGTGATGTTTCTTGTGAATGAAGCAGACTGATTTTGTTTCAGAGCAATGTAAAGGCCATGTTCGATTATCTACGGCAAACATTAACCTGATCTTTTGGTCACTAATAGGTAACTGTTAAACACATCACTGTGTATTGTTTCTCAGGAGAACACACAAAAACTGAATGCTTTTTTTTTTTTTTTTTTTTTTTTTTGGGCGCTCACAGGCATTTTCATTGACCAAAATGCGCAAAAAACTTTGGATTTTAAATCATTTAAAAACATAGTTTTTAAAACAATTTCAAATAATAAAAAATTTTGGGTTTTAGTTGTAGGCCATAAAGTGTGTAAGTAATCTCACACACACACACACACACTCGCCTATAAAACAGTCAAAATTCCACTTAATAGTAGGGCTGGGCAATGACAGTGTGATCATTCTCAGATGCTTTTCTGCTCGCCATGGTTGTAAAGAGTGATTATATGACCGTTATGTTTGCCCCGTGACATAATTTATTGTGATACATGATGTCAAAATACACCTTTCTGAGATATTGTGGGAATTTGAGATATTATGTGTGTATGTATATGTGTGTGTGTGTGTATATATATATATATATATAATTACAAAACTGATTGCAGAGATTCTTGCAGAAAAAATTCTTTTTGAGTGTTAAATATTTTATATTTTTGTTTTTTCTAATTTTTTAAAAAAATATTATATGTTGCAAATATAAAAAGTAAACGTTTATTGTAGATTTTTTTTAACTATTAAACAAATGTATTATTATTTATAACTGATTTTTTTTTAATAGAACGCTTTCTTGTTATAGCCCCCACTCATACTAAGCAACTTTTTTTTATTAAACTTTTTGTTATTAAAATAATGTCATTTACAGCAAGTGTGCTAGTTGGTAGCAACTTCTCCTGGACGTAGGTCACTTGGGTGATAATCCGAAACGAATTAAATGAACAAATCTTGTAGAATGCAGCATTAATTTAATGGAAAAACAAGAATGTTTTTCTCGTCTTTCTGGAGCCTTGTCAGTAGTCTCAGGACACATTTGATATGTTTTTAATGAGTCTTTATACCACAGAATTCTTGAATTTGATTAGTTAGAAGGGGTTGATTAATTTTGTATAAATGCAGCTCTCACACTCGATCCAATATGTTATCATGGTTAGTAACTTACACTTGAAGGGACTTGAATGATGGACGTGCTACATAAATCAATTTAATAATGTGTGTGAATTTTGAGGAGATGATATTTAGCATTTTTGAAGGGAGTCTCCAGTGTCAGTGCTTTGTAACAGTCAGCAGTAAAGCTGTTCCATTTATTTTTCCAGCATGGGAAAGTCTTCAGAACAGAGGGGTTTGGAATTTCCGGTTTCTTTTGTCTCATTACCTTAGAGAGAGAGAGAGAGAAAAAACAGGAGGCTGGAGAGGGAACAATTGTTTATAGTTGCTATAACATAAGTGATAACAAACTAACTTGTTTCATGGACGTTCCACAGCATTAAATGTAGCTACAAATGCATAAAGTCGTTCTTTGATGACTTGTCGTTCTTCAGCTATGGCATAAAGGCTGATCTTATACTCGCTGTTAACTACGCATGCACTGGATGGTCGACGCATGTATCCTGCAGTCATTTAATGCTTTTGCTTGTGCAAGTCCTCATAAATTAACGCACCGCTTCCACGATGGTGCAGTACTAACATAGATGGTGGAGGCGGTATAGCACCGTGTCACTACCTGAATAAACAGACTAACGCTGTGTCTCGGATCACATACTTACCTACTATTCTAAAGCACTGTACTATTAAAGACCTCTTAAATCTACCAAAATGTCTGTTTAACACTCTTCTGGATTTTCTAGCTTAGTAAATACTTTTAAATGTAAGGTCAGAGTTTTCAATTTCAGATGCAGGTCATGACAGCAATCACGCCGACCGAAGAAAGTTCTGAAGACAGAAAGAGCTCAGTGTGTTCAACGTCACTGTGCATGAAATCGTTAAACCTTACAGTTCGACTTGAAAACCAGGTGGACAGCACACTTAGGAACAAAATAGCTTTATCACACTCATCATGGCGATACTCGTATGCAATGCGTATATGCGTTAAAATATATCCGTTTGCTCAGAACGAAATTCTGTGTATTTATTTAAAATTTAAAAAAAAACAGTACAACTACAAAAAAGAGGGAGAAAAGAGCCACCGAATGCAAAAATCAATTTTGACCTTAGCTCATCAATTTTAACCTTGGCTCGTTACTCAGAGTTATGAGGGAACATAAAATTACCTTGATACAATTAGAGAAGTGCATCATTACATCATTTATTACAATTGCAGTTACTTTTTCAATTTTCTCTAGCTGAACCGTGCAATCTGTTTTGGTGTGACTCCTCATCTTTCTTCCTCACGCCCTCTCTCGCCATCTCTCATTCCCTTTATAGCATCCTCTTGTTTTAATGCCTAAACAATAGCTCTACTGGAGTGAGGGAATGCAGCAAGGCTTCCACAGTTTAGTGTCTAGGGCAGCAATAATCTGATTAGAGCCCATTATAGAACAATTAACCACATAAGGCCTGTAGAGCAGCACACACACACACACACACACACACACACACAAACACCCCAAGAGCCTCTGAACTGCACCAGCGTGACCCTTGGGTTTGTTTGAGTCTTTATAAGCGCTGATCATGCAGGGTCCAGTTTCTGAAGACATTTTGTCTTTAAGGTCATTTCCAAGCTGAGAGAGCTGTTTAAAGTACCAGCTCTTTAATGACGTCTGTTCTGAACTTGTGCGAAATGGGTTTTTTGGAAAGAAGCCGTGCTCTCATGGCTGTGTGCCTGATCTCCTCAGGCCGTGAGCTTGTGCACATCACACAAATCTATGTTGGAGAAAAACCTCACCATAGCTGAATCACTGTATTAGAAACGTATCTGATTCTCGATTCTGATTTGGTCAGACGGTGATGATTCGTTTTCTATAACATAGCAAATCCCAGGTTTATATCGGTGCGCTCAGTGTAAGATATCGTTTCTGTAGTAACTGTGTGTTGAAGATCACTGTTTATTTTGTAGCTGTTCATGAATCATTGTATGATTCGGTGTTTGTAGCTCAGGCAGCTCAGTGATTCAGCTGAAAGACTTCCTGATGATTAAGCTGAAATGGGGGGAGCTTCCTGCTCTAACACCCGCCCTGACAAACAGAGGGGTGGGTGAGTGTGTGTGTGTGTGTGTGTGTGTGTGTGTGTGTGTGGGGGGGGACACAGAAGGAGGTCAGGATGAGGGAGCAGGGTGAGGGGTTTGTTTCAGGCCCATTAAAGAAAGGAGAAGCGGTATGTGAGGTGTTAGCAGAGTTTATCATGTTTATTATGGAATCAAAGGTGGTGTGTGTGAGTGTGACGCTGTGTGTGTCCCTGTCAGTGTGTGTGTGGGGGGGCGCTCACGCTCTCTCTCTCTCTCTCTCTCTCTCTCTCTCTCTCTCTCTTTCACTGTGTCACTCTGTCACTCTATGTAAGTGGCTTGTTCTTTGTGTGTCTCTCTGAGTCTGTATGTCCATCTGTGTGTACTCTATTTTTGTGTCTGTGTGTCTCTGTCTCTCTCTCTCTCTGTCTCAGTTTGTGTGTGTGTGTGTAAGATGACTCGTGCTCGATATTGTGTTGGAACAATTGGCATAATTTTTTTTTGGAAAGGATCTAATGAGTCGTTGAACAGAAAGCGGTAATTACACAATTCAAAGGCGCTCACTAATTCCACTCATCTCATAAATGCATGAAATTGACCCCCCCCCCCCCCCCCCCAATAATTGTCTACAGGTTGAAAATTGGTGACATTTAAAGGTTTAGAAAAGTGTGTAACTGCTGCTTCGTGAGGTGTATACATTGTGTGTAATTTCAATGGTTATACAACTAACGATTTCATAAGATTTCTTTTAGACTGAGAGGTTAGAGAAATCACTCTCAGCTCTGATTAGCTCTGATCAGTTAGCAGCGTTGCTAAACCTTTACTGTATTATAAAGTGTGTTTTTTCATTTTTTTTTATTTTATTTTTTTATTTCTAGAACAATGATCCGCTCAACATGGGCTTCCACGGATACCCCTCAGCCAGTCAGGTAAGACACGGTGTCCTTAAGTCATTAAGCTGAACGTGGGTTTGAGGGGGCGGAGCTTATCAGGGCCCAGTGTACAGATTTCAAAATATATATACATCAGATGTAAGCAGTTACTTTCTGTTTGTGTGTAATTGCGCCACCTGTTAGCCGAAAGTGCTAAAAGCTGCACGCTCCCTTAGAGGAACTCGCTCTGTGTGTGTGTGTGTGTGTAAAGACAGATCCAGCTGTTTGTGTTAGACAATCCAGACTCATACAGACTCCTAACCATGCTGTTGTAAATTTCTCATAGCAGTAATTTTTTTGTAAAAGCTCATTCTAAAGAAGAAGAAATGAGCACAGATAACTCTTCCAGTAAGTCTGCTGCGCTGACACAAACTTGTGTTTTTTTTTTTTTTTTCCCCATATCGCAGAGTCTTTAAATCGTCACTTGTCTGAAAGTGTTGCAGCATGTTTAGACGCAGAGCCGCTCCAGTACAGAAGTGTTGCGATTGATGAAATTACACGCTTTTCAGTTTCTAAGAGTATAAAATAGCAGCTGGAAGGTTATTGGTTGACGGCAGCGCTGGCTTTTATAACATTCTTGAAGCGCTTGTCCTAACTTGCAATAGCTTGCAAAATGTCAGCTTCATTAGAGCAGGGCTTCAACACCGTTGACATGTCGTCCTGTAATTTTGTCTGTGTGTGTGTGTGTGTGCAGTGTGTAAATGTATATAAAATACTTAGTTTGGGAACATTTTATTGCGGTTGAAACTATGTGATGAGCAAATCAATGCTAAAATGGGCTTTTCTTTTCATTTTTCATCATAGCTCTGTGTGTGTGTTTGTGTGTGTTTGTGTGTGTTTGTGTGTGTTTGTGTGTGTTTGTGTGTGTTTGTGTGTGTGTGCGCACAGTGCTTCTAATGCCGTATATTGAAATATATATCTGCATTAGTTATAATGTGTTTGGTGTAACCAAATAGAACATACTGTTGAGTGCCTAAGTTTGCATTCCATTTGAACAAAGAAATGTAATTTATGCGTAAGATATTTGATGTGTTAGGGTTCAAAGATGCTCCTTCATTATCATACCTAACAAAAATGACCAAATTGTGTGTTAAGATATTAACAGTACACAAAGGTATCGCCCTCTCTGATGTGTTTTGTAATATCTGTAGTTATGAACTTTAATAGGAACACCTGCACACCTGCAGATTCACGCAATTATCCAATCAGCCAATCATGTGTCAGCAGGATAATTCATAAAATCGTACAGATACATCGTTACATCAAACATAAGAATGGACAAGAAATGTGATCGCTGTGATTTTGACTGTGGCATGGTTGCCTCCAAGATGTGTTGTGAGTTCTGAGATGCTTTTCAGCTCACCACGGTTGTAAAGAGTGCTTATTTGAGTTCCTGTAGACATCTTGAACCAGTCTGGCCATACTCCCCCTGACCTCTCTCAGATGTTTTTTGGTTTTTTGCACCATTCCGAGACCGTTGTGTATAAAAATCCCAGATCAACTATTTCTGACATACTCACACCAGCCCATCTGGCACCACAACCATGCCACTGTCCAAGTCACAGAGCCTGACCTGTATCTGCCGGATTTTACGCATTGTGCTGCTGTCACGTGATTGGCTGATTAGATCATGTTCCTATTAAAGTGGCCGGCGAGGGAATATATTGTGCATGCTATATTTTTTGCCCACTTTTTGCTTTTCTAAACAATTCTGTATTCCAGTATTGTATGAGTAGTACTATAGTGGTACCAGATTACTTGAAAATCTTTCTTGACGTATAACCGTTTTGGATTGTTGCCTTTTTGCATGACCAGCATGTATTTTATTTTATTTTATTTATTTATTTTTTTTAAGGATTTGGATTAAAGATAAGGCACATTTTCCTTTTTTGCCCATGCTAACATGTAGGAATACAAACTTTTGCACTGATTGGTATGAACAGGAAGCTTGTGATTTTCTGCTCCTCAGTATAAAATAATGCTGATTTCACCTAATAATCATTGTTATAATAATATTAACTGAGCAGCAGATAATGTCTGTTTGTCCATCTTTACATTTTTCTGGAACCTTCTTTGATCAGGAACCCATCTGTTCTAAGGTTCTGCAAAGCAATATCAGAAATACACAAGCTTAAGAAAAAAAAGAGGAGAAAAGATGAACTGGATATACATTATATATTTACTTTAAAATATTTATGTACATAAATGTGCCTACGTAGTTTGTTGCGTATGTAATATGATATTTTTAAATGTAAAATATTTTCTTTAAAATATAGGCATCATTTAAAAAAAAAAAAATTGTTTTTCTTTGCCTCGTAATCCATATCTTGTTAACAGTGATAGTGTGTGTATGTTTATGTTTTGGCCTTGTGTGACATATGTCACTTCTAGCATTTACTCGCATTTTCAGTAGTATTTTGGCGCATTATCAGATTGTTTAGTTGCTGTAGTTAATCCTCATATCATCCCGGGTTTATCCTTCGTTCTCTCCCTCTGTAATCCCTCCATCCCTGTCTTTATCCACTTATCACCATCTGTTTAACTCTGAGGCCGGGTCTTTCTGCCCGGTTCAGCCGGCTGCTGTCGGGTATTAGAACAACAGAGAAGTATAGAACCGACTAAAAGCACCACTCGGACAACTAGAGCTGCGACGCTTCAATCTCTGATCTAAAATTCATCCAGACGTCGGAATATGCTTCTAGCGCACCGTGGCTTTGTGCTCTTCCATTAAGGGAATCGTACAGTGCCGACTGGCATCTCACAGTTCCATCAGAACGGCTGTCCATTAGCCAGCGAGAGAGGAACATAGATATTGTCAACAGCGACACGGCAGGATTATTGTACTACGCCATCAAAGAGCTCAGAGAATGAGCGAAGCACGCTTTCTCTCCATTTTTTTTTTTTTTCTGGCTCCCAGAGGTGCAAACAGCCCCAATTTACTCACCTACATGAGTGGAGGAACGGTAGGAGGGAGAAGAGAGAGGGGGAAAAAAAAAGTTTGCAGGTGTGACACAGGGCAGAGGGAGGAGGTGGATGAGGAAGGGAGGGAGGGAGGGAGGGAGCGAGTGAACAAGCAAATGGTATCTGGGCAAGGGGAGGAGAGAAGGAAGACACAAGCAGGAAGAGAGAGGGAGAGAGAGAGAGAGAGAGAGAGATGAGCAGGCAAGGACGCGGCGCCGCAAACGACAGTGCGCAAGAGAGCGTGACGGAGAGCGATCTGGAGCTGCAGAGGAGAGCCAGGTGGGGAGGGGGCGCTAGACGGAAATAGTGAGAGGTGGGGACAGAGCGAGGGAGATTTTGAATGTGTGGGACACGGAGACTGTAGGACAGCGAGAGAGCGGATAAGAAGTGACAGGGTCCTGGTCCGAATACGATGATGGGACTGTATTACCCTTCCGTGTTGCCGGTAAGTAGACCATGCGCTAGTTTTGCAGTAAATTTGACAGCTCGGGGGTTTCATTGCATGTTAAATCGCCTCGCTTTGGACTGCACTTGGAATGTTTCACATGAAGTTTATGATTCATGCTTCGGATTTGGAATAGAAAAGCAAAAATATCCACACGAGTGCTTTCAAGAGCTTGCAGCATAACATCATCTTAAAGGTGAATAAATGGCTGACATCGCATCAGCGTGTGCACGCCTGAGTGTGCGTTAGGGCCACGTTGACAGACAGGCCTAGACTCCTCCAAATGGCTCACGGTGAAGAAGGAGGGAGGAAAGAAGGGAAAAGGGGGAAGGGGACAAGAGGATAGAGAAAGAAAGTGCTTTGTTGTCCTCCCCTCCAGCTGTCCCCCATAACTCACCCCTGGCTTTTGAGCGAAGGGGGCAGGTGCCTGGAAACAGCTGTTCCACCACCACCATGCCCCCTGTCTGTCCTTCTGTCTGTCAGTTCATCTGTCTGTCTGTCTCTCTGTCTGTCTGTCACACACACACACACTCCAATGTAGTTTTGGTCTTCCGTCTTATTGGTTTGCACTTTACCCTGTTTACAGTGTGGCTGCACATGCACAGTGTATCTCTGTCTCGTACCTTGGAATCCTGTTCCCTTTACAGTTTTGACCTCTTTTTTCCCCTCCCTCCCTCCTTCCCTCGTTCTCTCCCCCTCAGGCTCAAGCAGCTGTTATCTCTCTGTTTTGCTTTAAAAGTCAAGGCTGGGGGGAGGGCACGGCCAGAATGCACTGGAATTGATTTTAAATTTGACCACTTCTTTACAAAAGGCAAATCTATATGCAGACATAATGCAGGTTAAATATAGATTCCTGGATGAGAATGTTCATTCCATCTGGGTCGAAAAGTTGGAGGGATAAGACTTTTCCCTTATCGAGTTATAGCGCCTTAATGCAGCGCAGAGACACCGAGAGGAAGCTTCAGAGCGCCAGTGGCGCAAAGGAAAGATTATACGGCTTCTCGTGCGCCAGGGCAGAAAGCGTTATGAGAGAAGTGGAGGGTTGTTGAAATATTTGCAGAGCCCCACCCGAGCGTGTGCCCTAAGGGGAGGGAGAGACGCCTACCTGCCATTTATGGCTTTTACACACACACACACACACACACACACACACACACACACATGAATTCTCACTCCTTGGAAAGCGAGAACCACACAAGGCTTAAAAGGACAAGCCTGGCTTACGTAAAATCTCAACAGGGATCCACACTTTAAATGTGTACATGACATCTAATAATATACCAACGTATCCGTATATTAGCCATCAGCACAGGTCGTATACGGGTCGTCTGATGCATTCAGGGCCAGTTTACACTTCAGGGTTATATTGAGATGGAGATCATGCAAAGGAAAATGCACTGAGATTAAAGATTGATCACTCAGAGTTGTTCAGGAAAAGGTCTGAGAGACAATTTATCTGTGCGTTACGCAAGTGTAAATGTCTCGCCAAGTCAAATTTGACAGCCAAAACATAGGAGAGGCGTGCGCTCCTTGAATAGTGATGTTTATGCTTTTAATGTTTATGCTTTTAAACATTGTTGCGAGATTTCAAACATAGGAGTGGACAAACCGTAAATTGAATCACTTGAAAGAGCCAGTGGCTGCAGAATGTTTTTGATGTAACGCAAAAAGTCAGCAAGTCGTTTCAGCTATGAGCCGTGGCTTTTAACGTTTCAGCTATGAGCCGTGGCTTTTAACGTTTCAGCTATGAGCCGTGGCTTTTAACGTTTCAGCTATGAGCCGTGGCTTTTAACGTTTCAGCTATGAGCCGTGGCTTTTAACGTTTCAGCTATGAGCTTTGCGTCCTCTCATCGCAAGTAAAATGAGTTTTCTTTCACGTTTTTGTCAGTATATTTAGGTGTGAAGTGACTGTTACTCGTAGCAGAAGAGTTGTAATGGCGGCTTTTTGCATTGCATTTTATGAAACTTTTGGTTTCGTTAGCGTTTCCACATAAATGCGTATTCCTAATTCTAAAAAAAAAAAATCATCTGTCATCTGTGCATGCTAATTAGCAACTAGCAAAAAGCATTTTACATTAACTAGATCGTACCTTGGTGTGGTAGCAGCAGTGGGATTCAGTAGCGAGTAGCTAATTATTTTTACATATACACACCGAATAACAATGTTTACCGTAAGGTTTATTTACTTTCTCTGGTTGTTGAACCTACGTAGCCGCTATTTAACTACGAATTAAAAAAAAATTTTTTTGAAAAATTACCCGAAAACATGAAGTTTGCTCCTGGCCTAGTAATTTGTCCACCACCAAAACACTACGACGAATCATGTCTTTGAATGCGGCAGCCATCTTCTTCATAAACCAGCAACAAGTTCAAAATGATGCAAGCAAACACACAGCTATCAGATTCCAGCCTGTCTGACTGGAGCTGTATTGAACTACAGGTGTTAATGTGTGTGGTTAAAATCTTAACAGAATACACTCCCGAAACAAGACACATGAAACAGGGTGTCAAGCTCGCCTGGCGCCATCACAGCCATCACACACCCTGACTACTTAGGACTGTCGGAGCAAATTTCAGATTTTCCAAGGTTTTTTTTGTAAATGATTAAAAGTAAAACATATATAAAAAACATTTTTAAACACACATCCATCTTGGAATGTTTAAGAGCCCATGTTCTACTTCATTCCAAACCTTTCTTAGCCAAATGTCCCTTGCGTTGCATCTAAATAAATGCAGGTCGTTTTTTATTATTTTGCGTTCACCTTTTTTCTCTCATTTTTTCCCAATTTCCACCCATCAGTCAGCTCTCTCTGTCGCACGATAACTACAAACCGAAAGCGGAAGGCTTAACACGTGCTTCCTCTGACTCCGACCAACTATGTCTTTTCCCGAGCTTCTGCTCAAAAACGCAACATGACACATTCGTAGGAAAGCGCTATTCGCCCTCTTCTGCATACGTAAGCTCACGGACACCGATCATCGGCTAGCGTCACTGTGATTGACAAGGGAGAGAGAGAAAGTATGCCCTCCCTCACACCCAGAGAGCAATTTCTCTATCTTGGCTCCCGTCCACTCCCATTCAGAAGCCCTACTTTTGTATTTTTCAATTTATACGCCAATTATTATACGAAT
>CM040976.1:29442874-29455374 GCA_022985145.1 Pangasius djambal | reverse complement strand
ATTAAGGTTTAGGATTAGAGGCTGTTTTTGTAAAGCACTGACTGTTCTCTTAAGTTACTTGATCTGTATTGGGGAGAGACTTTAAAGGAGGAAAAACAGCTTTGTGGGCAGTGAACGCAGCATTTTTCATGATTCCAAACTAGCTTTATTTTTGTGGAACCAAAATGGTAAAAAAAAAAAAAAAACCCAAAAGACAAGCATTTTGAACTAGAGATTGTCTTAATTTTAGTAAGTCAAGTCACATGAAATTATCTTTAATAGATAATCTTTTGGGTTAATTTTCTCCTTGGAAGCATGTCATTCTCAAATCCGTTGCTTTCATTTCTTGTTTTTGGGTCAGTTCTAGCTTCCTGATATCATCCTTTTGAGTTTATAGGTGTTACTTATGACTTGTTGTTGCAGTTTTAATTGACTAAAATTGCAAGGTAGCGTGAGGTTCTTAAAAAAAAAAAAAAAAAGTCCTCTCTCGTGCATCAGTCATGATGCGAAGCAGCTCTTGACTCGGCCCAAACTAGATCAACTCGTTTCTCGTTCAGCTGCAGTGTGCAGAAGGCAGAGTGTGTCAGGGCTTATGCAAACATGCAGCACACTGCAAACAGAGTGTGTGTGTGTGTGCGTGCGCGCGCGCGCATGTGCACGTCTGTGTTTATGCACAAACACCTACTCACATCTGCACCTCCACTTTTAAGCTCATGGCCAACATCCAAGAAATCTCAGCAGTGATTTGCGGATTTATGGCAGAAGCATGTAGATTCATGACGTGATTGGTTCATCATCTGCAGAAAGATTCAGACCCTATAAGGACAGGCGCTGAATAGCCGCTAGCCAATCACCCGGCTGCACAGTTTGACAGACCGTCGAGACAGCAGGTCGCACACCAGAGGTCCCGTCTGGGCTTTTCCAGAGCGTGAAGGAAGGAGCGAAGATGAGGAAGAAGAGCAGGGTGTTTCAGGGCGATTAACGCCACACTCGGACACAGCGAGGTGTTTCCGCACCTTGGATCTGTTCCGATTACATCTTCATCTTAACACTTAACACTCCACTCAGCTGGATGGTTTCAGTGTGACTGTATAAAGACGTATATTAGTGAGGTCAGAATTGTATGTAATTTTTAATTTGTAAAAAAAAAAAAAAAAAAAAAGTGTGTCCTACGTGTGAGTAGGTAACTTTTTTGATTTTTCAAATGTTGTTCTGTTAGCGATCTAGTGCACTTTGCAGGTACTAGAATTGTGAAGTCATTGTGATGTACCCAAATTAGTGAGCATGCGTAGTTAATAAAACACTTTTGGGATTCGGGCTAACCATTTGTTAGAAGGGAGTTTAAAAAACAAAGGCAAGCAGCGACCTGCGGGGCCCAAGCACTCTTCAAAACTACCTCCCCCAGAGGCCACGTAGGCCAACAGATCAGCAGAATGATGTAGTGCACCAGATTTCAGTTTAATCAGACTTTGCGTATTAAGCAATTTAAGAAAATGACGCAGATGTGTAACACGTAACGTATGACGTGAGTGTTCAATGCTTTAGAATACTTGTTTCTGATTGGACAGAATCTGATGATTCATTTTCTATAGCAGTAGTGCAGCTATGAGATGAATCGCAGGGTTATATTAATGCAATAGTTCTAATACATTGTGCTTTTTATGGTAAAATAAATGTATTTTTTTTTAAAAAAGGTATGTAATTGTCGATATAGTTGTCTATGAGGAGATGTTTAACATTTAGAGAAGGAGTCTCCAGTGTTAGAGCTTTGTAACAGTAAAAGGTAAAGCTATAATGTTAAGGTTTCTGACACAGGAAATTCTTCATGATGGAGGATGCATTTTGTGGTAAAATGACAAGCTGTGTTTTTATTTTTTAATATTTTTGCATTAACTTCAAAAACAAAGCGATGGAGCAACGGTTTATAGCTGCTATAACGTAAGCGATAACAGCTAACTTGTTTTGCGGATGCTCCATGACTATAAATGAAACAAAACAATGGTATGTTGTTTTTTA
This sequence comes from Pangasius djambal, assembly GCA_022985145.1. Classification (NCBI taxonomy): domain Eukaryota; kingdom Metazoa; phylum Chordata; class Actinopteri; order Siluriformes; family Pangasiidae; genus Pangasius; species Pangasius djambal. The sequence continues at coordinate 29,453,379 of CM040976.1, read as the reverse complement.
ATAAATTCAAACGTTATTAGAGTTAACAAATTTCTGTGATATTAAAGGAGTAAAACACTTCAGGAACACTTTGTGGTGTTATCGGAAAGTAATCAACTTCGGAGTGGTAACTTCATGTTTTATCTCTGAGTTAGCAGATAGTGTAGTGCTACTGCTGATGCTTTTGCCAGGCGATAATGGGTGAAAACAAAACGTTATTGTAAGCGCATGGCTCAAAATAATTCTGAAATGTTATCTAATGACAAATTAGATTTGGTCTCCTCTGGATTTTCTCTGGCTGGCTTATGTGCTAATGTTAGCAGCATCTAGCAGCGTAAAATTATAAGCTAATTAAAATGAAAACGAATAAAAATGCTAAGTCTTTCAAATGTAATTGTTAAAGCTGACAAACAGACTTTTCTTTTGCTATGTCAAACCTCTGCATTTGTGATATTATTAGCTCCAAAATTGGCCTTAGAGAGTGTTTAGCATTTACGGGTGAGGAAGGCAATCAGTGCAGCTGTCATGTTAGCAAAGAGCTACATCACTCACGTGGCGTCCCACAATGCCGTGCAGTTTTTTTTTTTTTTTTTAAATGATGGCGATATGACAGTCGCTCGCTAACTGACCTGTAAATAACCAGCGCTTTTTCACTTCTTTCGCTCCACCGCACATGTACACTTACACAGCCAGAGAGCACGGCACGGTCACGCTACACACACTCGCGCACGCACGCACACACACACACACACACACACACACACACACAGACATGTTAACTGTGTTAAGAGGCTGCTTTCTCATTGCACCCTCCCCAAGCATCTTGCAATAAACACAATTGAGTTTCCTGCACAAATCGCATTTGCACAGTTCATTTTCCCGTCTGCCGCCGTCCCTTTCCATCTTTATTGCAGCGTCTGACGGCGCTCTGCACTCCGTACGCTCTCCGACACCATGCCAGTCGTTAATACCGTCACACCTGACCCCGAGATCAGACAGCTTCCTGTAACGGAGGAAATGAAAGCCGGAATTAGACGCTAGCACTGTAAAAGTGAGCGAGTCACTGTCCGAGCGTGTGCATGCGCAGGCGCGCACCCATGATTGATGTATGCAATATATCACACACAGTATCACGATCGTTATCCTGGGCACAATAAATCAAAAATATTATCAGTCGAGGCAACGTGGAGCTGGATGTTTATATTGGATTTTGTCGTCGTGGTTGTAGTTGGCATCTGATTTGCAGGTTTTGCTCCTGTCATGGCTAGCACAGGAAACACAACCGTTAGTGACGTTTATTCATTCATTTAATAATTTAGTTCTTTAAATAGTAATTATTAGAGGTATTATCTAAAAACTGTGTAATTTAAACTATAATATAAATATTTAATAATGTAATTTTATTTTAGTATTTTTTAGATTTTATTATAACATTCAGTAATGTAATATTATGTAAGTATCTATTAGTATTTATATTGTATTTGTACCTTTTTTATGATTATTTATAAAAGCAAGCTCTAATGTTACTCAGAATAATAATGTTTTTTTTTTAATTTAATTAATATTTTTAAAGCGATATGCCTATTTAAAAATCTGACACGCACTCATATTTTCTTTCTTTTTCTCTCTTTCTTTATTCATTCTGAGCTGCTATTATTATTATTATTATTATTATTATTATTATTAAAATGGCTATTTGTTTTGTGATTGGATGAAAAAAAAAATTTTATTTTTACACGTTTTATGAAAATTACTTTTAGAATATTGTGATAATGTCGTAAACCGTGCGTGTTTGAGAGAATGTACAGTGCTCATTTCACACACACACACACACACACACACACACACACACACACAGGCGAGTTGTGTGTTTGCTGCAGTGTGACAGCAGGTGATAAATCACCCGTTCATACCAGCGCAGGCAGAGCAGATAGCAGTGCTATTATTACCAGGCTCTGTCTTTTCTCTCCCTTCTCGCTCTCTCGCTCTCTCACTTCTCCAGGCCTCCCTCATTCTCTCTCTCTCCCTCTCTCTCTCTGTCTCTTTCTTTTTCTCTGTCCACACAGCGCTGCCATGTAGGGAAGTGATGCTTGTTTCACCATCCAGAAAGAATGTGCACTTGACAGCACAGATTTTCCTTTCCCCATCTCTCTTTCTCTCTTCTTTCTCTCTTTATCTCTATTCCTGTTCCTCTCTTCTTAATTTTTTCTCTGTGTCCTCTCTTCCTTTTTCTCCTTATATTATTTTTTTTCCCCTCCAGTTGCTTTTTATTTTCATTGTGCAATCACAAATCCTGTCATACATTATATTTTTTTCTGGCTTCTCTCTATTCTCTGTCCATCTCCTCATTCTCTACCTTCTCTTTTTTCTTTGTCACCTCACTTCATTTTCTCTTGTTCTCTCTTTCTCTCGCTCCTGTTTTTCCCTTACAATCTCGCTCTTTCTAAATCTTCTAGCCCTCTCGTCATTTTTTTCCCCCGCGGTCTCTCCCGTTTTACGTTTGTACTTTGAATCTGTGTTCATCTTGATCTCTTTTCTTTCTTCTATTTTTCTTCTCTAGAACTTTTCTTCCGTCTTCTTTCTTAAGTATCTTTGTGTCAGCGGTGTTTTGTTGGCCTGAAGGTTACCAATCACATTATTCCCCGTTGCTTTCTGCTCTCATGTTCTCTCCATCTCTCCATCTCTCTCTCTCTCTCTGAGTCATACACTTGGACACGCTGCATGAGTGTGTACAGCTGTTGCAAGCCCCTATTACAGGAGATGTTTATTCAGACACACATCACCAAACATCATAATATGTGATTTTCCATTCTAGCAGTCAGGTATGTACAGAGCATGTGCAGAAATTTGTTAGAAAACGATGTTTTGATGTTCAGCACAGTATGTGGAGTATGTGGAGCATTACAGGTCACATGATACACTGACCAAGAGATGAAAGTTTGGAAAAATGGCAACAATAGTTTCTTTTTAGTTGAATTAAAGCAAATGAAATGTTTATTACATACAGTTTGTGACAGTACTGCGAACTGTCAGGTGAAAATTGAACGTCAGCACAAGCCTCGTATGCCTAGTAGTTGAATTCTCGATTCTGATTGGTCAGACAGTGTTGATTAATTTTCTCTAAGAGCAGATCTGACAGTTGTTCCTGGCTGCAAGGTTTATATTAATACGTTATCGGTTTTTCTAGTAACAACTTACTGTTGAAACAATGTCGCTTTCTGTGAGATGTTTATTTTTACATTTTTGGAATGAGTCTCCAGTTTCAAACGCAGTGCAAAAGACACAGGAAAGTCTTCAGGATGGACGACTTTGTGATTTCCCAGTAACATGACAATAATGTTGCATTTGATATACCTCAGGAGTGGGAAGTCGGAGCTCGGAAGTACGTGATTTTCGACCTCTGCGTTCAAGCTGCAAGGTGGACAGAAAAAACAAGGACGTGTCGATGCTTATTTGTTAGGAACGAGCTAGCCAGCTAACTGTGATGCGCGATGTATATTTGCCTCTTCAAAACAGCGAACTGTGTAATCAGTGCTATAGATGTCAGTATTTGTTGACTGATCTAAATGTAAAAGGTAAGAAGTGCTGCTTTGTTTACTGTCGATGCTGTGAGCGGCCATGTTGATTTGATGGTACTTGTTGGACTCGGAGTCGAAGGAAGCGTTTTCATTGTTTTTTTTCTAGTCAGAGGTCGGAAATTATGACTTGTGACCTTTTTAATTGAATGCAGCATAATAAAAATGCAGCTTACCTTCAAGAGAGAAAAAAAAGAGAGGCTGATGAGGGAACAACCTTTGTTTATAGCTTTTTATAGCTGCTATAATGTAAGCATCTCGTTTCGTGGACGTTTGATTACATTAAATGTAACTATAAATGGATAAAATGTATAACATGACATGGTTTAATGAATTAATTATAAGTCTTGGCAAATTGCTATGGAATAAGAACAGTAAAACATTTTGAGGCACGCTGTTGGAAAGTAAATCCGTCGGAAAATGTTTCCTATATTCCCTATAATTTTGGTGCGAATTGTTTTACAAACTGTTTTTATTATAATTAATGTTTGACACATTGTCTAATGATCACAGCTGTTTTTAATGTGCTGTGTTCAACCCAAAGTCTTTGCGCGTGCCGGTGTGTTCATTATGAATAAAGTCGCTCTGTGCTCGGTGGCACACTTGTCTAGCTGCAGGTGTTGTATGTCAGGGTGTGTGTGTGTGTGTGTGTGGGTGGGTGGGTGGTTGGGTGAGGGGATAGTGCCAGGTGTTGTGTGTTCGGCCCGTGTGCACACGTTGCACTGCTGGCTTCTCCTTCTCGGTGTCATGTGGAAGAGTATGTGTTGAGGCCATTTGCTCTTAATTATGCATGAGCTCCTCATGAATATTTAAAAGATGCCTGAAAATCCTCTTGTCACTACAGAGGTCTGGGGTGAGATGGAGAGATGATGATGATGATGATGGAGTGAAAGGAAATGAAAAGAGAGAGGCGCCACGTTTTCAGCAAAGAGGAAAATTTTGTTATTTAGAGTTTCCGTGAAACATATTTGAACAACATGTGCAGAGATTTAGTGCATCAAGTGCTTCACTTGGAAATTTCTGCCGTTTCAGTAGAAATCAGTAGAAAACAAAGAATTCTACTGATGATAAGTTATACTGGTAGAAACACATACAGTAGTTCAGTGGTTAAGATTCTGTTCTAGCAATCACAAGGTTGTGAGTTTAGGTCCCAGGAAAGGCGCTCATTCTGCATGCCATGTGTGAAAGCAGCCATAATCCTTTCCTCTATTGATTACATTTGAGCTCCCTCACCTTTTGGTTCATGAGAATGTCAAGCAGAGCTGACAACTGCTCTAATTTGAGGAAAATAACTTGTAGCATGGTTTAGTGGTAGTGATGTAATGCAATTTGACACTTATTTATAGTGAAAAGCTTTCATTTCAAAATTGTAGAATATTTTCCTCAGGCGAGACAGCTGTGCTCATTAAAGCATGCTCATTTTGCTAGTTTTGAGGCTTAACTCTGTTTTGTATCTTAGACAGAAAAGAATCAGATGAGATTTTAATATTAGCGATGCACACTAGTATTGGAGTTGGTCTGATACCGTGCTCATTTAGTCGTACTTGTACTCAAAAAAAAAAAAATTCACAGATACAAGATCTGATACGAGGTGATACTATGTGACGTAAGCCAAGCCTAGTGTATGTTGTAACGCTAACGGATGACCAACACGAAATACATGCAATCTGGTCTAAGTTCTACAGCGTCTTCGTACAATACGTGATACCTGATAAAACTACATACAATACTGTGCGGGTTAAACTAACAGCTCTTACACAGTATGTTGCTCTTGATGATCAGCAACTCTCGGTATTTGACAACGAGGGATTTAAGCACGATAACAAAAACATGCTTTATTAACAGCAGTACAGAACTGCTTTTTCAAAGTGAAACAACTGCAGCCCCACTCGATCCAAGCTAGCTAACGTAGCTAGCGAATGCACTTTATTTAAAATCAACTAGCTAACATTATAGAGAACGGGTCTATGTGCACATGTGCTTTTCATGGCCACTGTTTAAACTGGGCAAACACAAACAGACATAATGAGGCTTGTGCGATATAACATCGGTACTGTTGGATACTGCTGCTGCCACCATCCTTAAATCTATTTTATTTGTGTGTGTGTGTGTGTGTGTGTGTGTGTGTGTGTGTGTGTGTGTGTATATATAATTTCACTGCAAGTCGCGCTGTGTGTGGTTATGCATATGACAAATAAAGTTTGAATTGGAATAACAATATCATCGTCCCTACGCTATATTACATTTCCACAATATCCAGTGACGTTTACTAATAATAACTGAGGCCACGTTTACACAACAACGATGTAGTCAAAAACGGAAAAGTTTTTCTCTTGCGTTTGGAGACGATAACGGCGGCGTTTTCAAAAACTTGCACTCTGAAACCCGTTTTCAAAAATATGTGTTTTCAGTCCCCAAAACGCCGCTGTCGTGTAAACGAACAGGCAAAACGCATAAAAAGTTTCCCGTTTTTGGCTGAAAACGTTGTCATGTAAATGGCCCCTGACACTACCTGGAAGCCCCACACCCTCCCTCCCCCATCTCACTTGCTTTGTCTAGACTCGCAAGGAGTCCTTGTTTTCAAGGTAAATGGAGATTGTTTTGAGTTCATTAACGTGAAAAAAAAACTATCTAGCATAACTAGCATAAGTTCTGACTTAGCTAACATTAGACAAGTATATAGCTAGCATCAGTTAACTATATTTATTAGGAATGCCACTGAAAAAGTAGAAAATGGCTAAAAACAGCAAAGAGAATAAAGGACAAAGATTTTGACCTAAATAGAAGAAATAGACCCACAATGACTAAATGACTACAGCTAATGTTAATGGTCATGATAATTAGAACTGCTTTTCTTCTTTTTTGCTCTTCTGCACCGGTCAGGACTCAGACATGTTCAAACACTTCACGCAGCAGAACAATAGTGAGAATATCACAGTTTTTGTAGTTGCCTCTGCCGGCAAGCAGTTCCTGACTTCAGATCTGATAATATTATTGCAGCCTCCTCTACTCTCCTTAAACCTGAAATGTGGGAAATGCTCGTAGGCTGGAGTTTCTGGACGATTAAACTGCTTATCACAATTTTTTTAAAATGGTAAATTATGAGCAGGACAAAAAGCAATATTACACACGACGTACAACTCAGGAGTTTGTGTGTTGAGAGAATGTGTGTTTGTGCCTTAATAGAGCTGATGAGATCCGTGATCCTTTTGGTTTCTTAAATTTAATTTGATGTTCATACGGAAGTGTGGTTAAAGTGGCGGGAGTGAGATGAGAGTGCTAAACACATGGAGATGGAGTGACACGTGAGGGTGAGAAGGGAGGAAACGCAATAGCTTTGGCTTTCAGACGCTTCCTCCACCAGAAGCTTTTCTGCAGTCATTAAGCGATCGCTTGAGTGGATTCTGTCTCTCTCACACACATCACTTTCCATGCTTTTGATGTCTCCTTTCTCTCGCACTCTTCTATCAGTTCTCGGTTGTCTCTTCCATTTCCTTCCCCCCTCCCCCTGCTTTACACTACTCTGTGGAGTGGAGTCCAGCCAGCCAGTCAATTAACTCCACATAATCTCTCTTGTTTTTCTTTCCTTCTCTCTTTCTCTCTCTGTCAGGGTTCTCAGGACGCGATGGGGACTCAGGAAGGCCTCGTCCCCCCACCATACTCGTCCTTCCCCCCTCCTCCCCCTCCGCCGCCCCAGAACGGCTTGCCACTGGACTTCGGAGGCAGCGGTATTTACCCCGCAGGGGGCCAGGGGCAAGTGGAGGCGCCGGCAGGGATCACTAACCCCCCCTCTGCTCCCAACACTCTCAACACACAAGTGAGTGTTATCATGTGAGCTCGGAGCATATGGTGAAGTAGGGGGCTGTTTGGATAGCTGCCCCTTCACAAGTGGCCCAGTTGGGGCGGTAGGATGGGGATGGGGGGTGGTTGATTGGCCTTTTTACACCTGTTGGAGAACATCAGGCTCAGTAGACAGAGACGTCAATGTTTTAACATACCGCCCAATAAGCATTCTTATTTTAATACAGCTAACTTGCCTTACTTAATCTCATAATAGAAAAATATTAATATTTACAAAACTGTTGTTGCTCTATTGATATTTCTAATGCACACATGCTTGCTAGCTTGTTTTATTGCTCTCGTAAGGGCAGTTGCATTGTTTCAGCGACAGATTGTTGGTTATTTTATTGATCCTGCAAGAGGATTTGCATTATTGTAGCACTCACAAAGTATGGCGCGTAAGTACAGGACAATATAAGCAAAGAAAAGAACTGGATGAATGTGCCAGTAATATGATTATATAGCATCATAATTGCTTTTAGATTTATTTATTTTATTTATTTATTTATATTTTGCAGTTTATACCACAGTGTTTTTGAATTCTCAATTCTGATTGGTCAGTTGGTGTTGATTAGTGTTCTATAATAGCAACTCTGACGATAGTGACGGTAACTCGGTTCCATATCTAGACACATCACACACTGGCTCATTGCTGATTATTTTCCTGCTACAGCGCTCTCCGGCATGTTTTATTCTTTAACTTGCAGGCTCATGATATAGCATTGAAAGAGTCCTGTGACCTTAATGTGAACTTGATGTGGGAATGTCCCAGCTTTTCAATTCAGGCTGCTGAGATGCAATTATGAAACAATTCTTCTTGACTTTTAATTCATACAACCTACTTTTCTTTTTTTTTTTTTAAACTTCACATGTAACTGTTTTCTGCTTTGAAAGCACAGTACTGTTATTTTCATCCAATATAAAGTGTCGTTTTTCACCTGTGGACATTGAAATTCAAGGAAATTCATTTTGTGCATTAGTGCAGAATGTGTGAAGAGAGTAACATGGTGTGAATGTAAGAATTGATTTTTTTTTTTTTCTCCCATCGGTAATGTTTGCTCTGGTTGGGTGAACAGGATTATGGGATAGTAATACTACGTTAAACTTTCTTTTGATGCTTTTATCGAATGGTACAGACATTATCCCACAATACAGGAATGTCAATGATATTGATAATGGAAGTATCCATTTTGATGTGTTAAGATAACACAATTATTTTTTTCTCTCTCTGGCTTTCCTCCAGCAGTTATCGGACGGCTCTCCCCAGACCGAGGGCCAGTGTGTGTCCGGCAGCGGTTCAGGAGTATCTGGGACCGAAGACTCCGCAGACGGGAAAGTGACCCCGAAACGTCTCCACGTCTCCAACATCCCCTTCCGCTTTCGAGACCCCGACCTGCGCCAGATGTTTGGGGTATGATCTTCCTCCCTTCTCTCCATCATAGCTTTTTACCACGTATGAATTGCTCTGCGCTTTTCCAACCGGTATTTCCACCAAAACAATTTGGTGATGAACCAAGAGTGGGCGAAGGAGCTTTGTGGCAGTATCTCAGTGACAACAGTTTGAACCACTGCTCAGAGAGGCATAAACAGTGCAGGTGTAAGAATTATTGTTGATAAATGAGCAAAATTAATATCCCAGTGATCAGTCAGTGGTCTGTAGATGACAGATCTGTTTTAGACCTCTTTGCTAATATATCAGAACATTCTCTGTGCTGAAGAATTTGACATTGCATATTAAAATACGTTCCTAAATGCAGAAATAATACCTAGTCATTCTGTGTTGTTGTTATTTTTTGCAGCTTGCATTATGGGCAACTCCCACAACAATTACGTAATGCGTTGGCTTTCAAACCAGTGGAAATGTGAGTCATTTCCTAAAAAGGTTCGAAACATCCCCGTGACTGTGTCGATGGGGGGGGAAAAAAAGGTTTACCTAACACGGCTTTTGTTTCAGGGTGCATAGGACGTTTCTGGCGCGGTAAGCAGAAATTGAAAGGACAAAGAGAGGGGTTAATGCAGCGAGCCGTGAACAACACTGCCCCCTTGTGCTGAGTAGTCCTGCATAGAATTAATAGAAAAAAAATACAATTAAAAAAAACTGAAATAATGAATAGCAGCAACAGAAAGAAGAAAATAAAAACAATATCAAATATAATCATAATAAAAAAAGAATAAACATTCAAAAATTAAGAAAAAAACCTTAAAAAGTAATAAAGGTGTGCAAAATAGAACCGTTTCAAATATGTTAAAGCAATATTAAAGTAAGAAAAAAAAGGTGTAAATACATAATAAAAATTAGTGCATATTTGTGCAATTGAAAATATTTTAAAACATAAGTAATAAAACTGTGTAAATAAATAATAAAAAGGTGTATGAGAAAAGATAAAAGATAAAGTAATAAAGTTAATGTAAAAATAACATAGCAGTAAAAGTAAGGCATATAATAAAAGCTAGTTTTTAGTGAAAAACAACTGTTAAAATCATGCTTCTGCAGCATGAAGAATCTGTAATACTGTATTCATGCTGTATGTAATTGAGCAAGACTGCTGTTGCTTAGCAGTTGACCTCAGACCACGTATCAGTCTGCCATTCACTTACAGGCACTGAGGCACAGATTCTGATCTCTTTTTGCATTTCTTTCCCCCTCACAGCAATTCGGGAAGATCCTGGATGTGGAGATCATTTTCAATGAGAGAGGCTCTAAGGTACGAGACCCACGCAGTGATTATTTTACACCGCCTGAGCTCGTTATGTAAAAACACCACACAGAGTTTAAAATTGCAGCTCGCTCTTTTACGTCATGCGCAGGCCATGCACGACTACCTCTGAAACTGAACCGAAACTCCCACTCTCTCTGTCTAAAACACAGACACACACTCTCAGACCTTTTACCAAACAGTCTCAGTAAAGTTTTCCTTTTTTGTCAGCAGCCATGTGACATCATGATTACTGCCTAATCTTTTAGGCTTAAAATATTAGTGTGATGTTTAAAAAAAATTATATATGTACATATATGTATATAGTTAATACGGTTAGGTGTGGAAGTATTTGGACAATGACAGAGTTTTTGTGATTTTATACAGCAACACGATGGATTTGAAATAAAACAAT
>CM040976.1:29370674-29442774 GCA_022985145.1 Pangasius djambal | reverse complement strand
CTGCCTGAAGTCTGGAGCCCATGTTCTCAAAACTCAAATTCTGAGTTTCCTCCCTGGAGATGCTTTGCCAGGCCTTCACTGCAGCCACCTTCAGTTGCTGCTTGTTTGTGGGTCTTTCTGCCTTCAGTCTTGTCTTCAGTAAGTGAAAAGCAGCTCTATTGGGTTGAGATCAGGCAACTGACTTGGCCATTGAAGAATAGTCTTGAGTTGCTTTCGCAGTATGTTTAGAGTCATTATCCACCTGCACTGTGAAGCGGTGTCCTATCAGTTTTGTAGCGTTTGGCTGATTGTGAGCAGAGAGTATAGCCTTATACACCTCAGCATTCATGTTGCTACTTCTGTCAGCAGTCACATCATCAATAAACACCAGTGAGCCCGTTCCATTGGCAGCCATACATGCCCATGCCATAACACTTCCTCCACCATGTTTGACACATGATGTGGTATACTTTGGATCATGAGCTGTTCCTTTCTTTCGCTATGCTTTTCTCTTCCCATCATTCTGGTACAAGTTAATCTTGGGCTCATTAGTCCAAAGAATCTTATTCCAGAACATGGGAGGCTTTTTTAGATGTTTTCTGGCAAAGTCTAATCTGGCTTTCCTGTTCTTGAATGTTACCAGCGGTTTGCACCTTGTTGTAAACTCTCTGTATTTACATTCATGAAGGCGTCTGTTGATTGTAGATTTTGACAATGATACGCCTACCTTCTCCAGAGTATTCTTGACTTCTGTTGATGTTGTGAAGGGGTTTTTCTTCACCAAGGAAAGGATTCTACGATCATCCACTTTAGTTGTCTTCCGTGGTCTTCCAGGCCTTTTGGTGTTGTTGAGCTCGCCAGTGCTTTCTTTCTTTTTAAGAATGTACCAAATTGTTAATTTGGCCACACACAAGGTTTTTGCTATCTCTCTTATAGATTTATGGTTTTTTTTTCAGTCTAATGATGGCCTCCTTCACTTGCATTGAGATCTCCTTGGACTTCATATTGGTAGCTCCAGCTTCATTTGCTTCATTTGTCTTGAAGTAATGAGGGAATGGACCGCACCTGGTCAATTAACTTCTTGTCAGTCAATTGTCCAAATACCTTTGAGCCTCTGAAAATGGAGGTACTTTGCTTAAAATGGCTGTAATTCCTAAATGGTAAATGCCATATTTTTGTGGCACCTCTTAAAATAAAGCTGAAAGTCTACACTTCGATCACATGATTGTTTTAGTATAAAACAAGTATAAATAAATAAGAAAATGTTTATTTTTACATTTTTTATATATTTTTAGCAAAAATGTTTGGGAAGGTTTTTTAAATATGTTTAGCTCCATGATCATAATATTTTTTTTGCCAGAAAAAATTCAGCTAGAATCTCATAATTCCCAGGTCTCTATATTGGGACGCTTCTAATTCCAAGTGGTCAAAAACATAATCAGTTTTAGTAGGTAGGTTTGACTGTAACCATGGTAACAAGCATAAAAAACAATTTAGGCCAGGCCACTTTGGTGTCACTTTTTTGTGTATGGAAATATGCTGCTTAGGGCTGGGTAATATGACGGTCATGATATTGATGTCATGATAAATTAGGTCACAGCACGTTTTCTGTGGATATATCCTGGATATCCTGATATCTTTTTTTTTTTTCTTTTTGTTACAAACTGACTATAAGCAGATGATATTTCAGTTTTAAAAATAAATAAATAAAAAATATTTTTAAGTATGAAATCTTTGAAATATAATGATTATAATTTTTTATATTATCAAATTTTCTTTTAATTTAATATAAATCTATTTCGTAGACATTAAATAAATCTTTAAAATCTAATATTTTTAAAATGCAGAGCTACTGTATTTCTGGTGGTTTGTGAGCAATATTGTGATACATATCATGTATCATTGAAATGCCTTTGAGAATTAGGATCCAATATTTTTGTCATATTGCCCACCCCTAGTTGCACTTAAGCTAATCATTTGAATCATGCTGCAGTTTATTTAATTATGTATGTTATCATTTATAGGCTGCAGTGCATGAATATATATTGAGTAAATGTAACAAACGGGACGCAATCGAATTACGGTAGTGTATTGACATGAGTGGAGCTGAGATTGGCTGAAAATTTTTTTGGATTTTGATATTTCCATATCGTTCTGTTATAACAGAGCAAAATATATATATATTTTTAAAAAAAAAAAAGAAAAGGGGGTAATCAAAATAACACCCAAAGAAGACTTTCGATATCAGCACAAATAGCACTCTGCTTTGTATCTGATATCAGAGCTATTTATTGTATTGGGCGTTATCTTTTACACACCATAATCTATTATCAGCGCTAGTCATCGGTAATGTAATATATATCCGATTACAGTAACTTCTGCTTCAGCGCTGTCTTACTGCACACAGGCAGGAGAAATCGCTTCATTAGATTAGTTCAACTGGGCGTGAGGAAGCGGAATGAGATGTATCGACCGTCTCTTACGGAAGAATTCCTCTAGCTAAATGGAGCAGTCGTCCAGGTTTTGTTGTACAAAACCTCTACTGATGGAGCCAAATTACTGAGAGTGGAGAGCAAGTCTGCGTATCGGACTTTACTCCGCGTGGGTGTGTGAGGGATCCTGAAACAAAGTGCGGCACATCCTTCTGATGGACAAACTGCCGGAGAGAGAGAGAGAGAGAGAGAGAGAGAGAGAGAGAGAGAGAGAGTTTTAAAGATTAGCTTGTGTTAATGGCTGTTTAAGTGCTCTGTTATACAGGAATATCTGACGCATTAATAAGCACGTGAAATCCTCCGATAGCTCTTAACAGTCAGGCCTAACTGATACCAACATTTCAAGGAGATAACGATATTTACTTGTATACAGTAATTTTATAGACAGTTTGAGACTTTTCCTGGGATTTTAAATACTTTAACCTGAATACTTTTTTTAGGTTGTCGGTGAGTTTACAAATGTGCCTCAAATATTTTGAAGAATAGCCTATAAGGTGAAAGAATGAAACGTCAGTCTTGCCAATGAAAAATAAGCTGTGAGCCCAAGTACAAAAAAAATGTAAACTACCACACGGCCGTGTGACCTCTGTAGCCTGTGACGGACTGTTTCAGACGTCATGTCCATAACACAGAAATGTTACGTCAGTAACCCTAGATGTTCTTCAGTACTGTATACTTTTATTTTAAAATGACTTTTTTATACATTCATATAATAAATGTAAATTAATCCATTATAGTAGGAAATAAAATGTATACATTTTTAAAATTTTATTATATAAATGTTATTAACTTTTACATATTTGTAATATATACATAAATGAAAAGCTAAAACATTTTGGTTGTGCTGACATATTAAGTTTTTAATAACTCTTACACCACAGCAATTTGCAGACAATTAATATTTTTTTTATTTATTAAAGAGCAATATGTTGTACATTTTATCCATTTAAAGTTGTGGAATGTCTGCTAAACCAGTTCCTTTGATCAGTTATGTTATAGCAGCTATAAACACTGTTCCATCACCGGCTTCTCTCTCTTTTTTTTTTTTTTCCTCTCGAAGTAAATGTGGAATAAAAACAAAAACACAGCTTGTCCTGCTACAGAGAAACCGCGAAGCACGAACTCCCGTCCCTCGCACTGACACTGGAGGCTCCTTCCAAAAATGTTACATAATACCTCCTCAGAGAAAACTTTCTCATATCAACAATTACACACGGATTTTAATCCGTTTAGGTACAGCGCCCACGATACATATCGCTTTGTAAGTTGTTACTATAGAAACAGTAATGTATTAGAGCAAGTGCATTAATAAAAAGCTGTGAACATTTAATCAGCACCCTCTGATCAATCACAACAGCTCTGTTTTAATTCCTGACTATTGAATATGTGCATTTGTACATATTTACATTTCAAGTTACTCGACAGATTCAGGACTCTGTTCTACCTGTGTCTTTTCTTTGTTAATACATACAGCTTAAAGTGTATACGTTTATAATAGATGATGAATTACACGTTCCTCCCTGTTCTGGCTTCATAATCAGTCCATCTCTCTGGTGCGGTGCGAGTTGTTTTTCATCTGTCGTCTCCTGTTGATGGATTTTGGGCACAGCGATCTGGAAGACGGCGTCCCTCACTGATCGTTGTGCCTTATTGACGCTGTCACTGTCATCCCTCAGGGCTTCGGCTTCGTGACGTTCGAGAACAGCGCGGACGCTGAGAAAGCCCGTGAGAGGCTGCACGGGACAATAGTGGAGGGCAGGAAGATAGAGGTGAGCTTTATATTTGTCTGATGACGATCCTCACATCTTTGGCACCAGTGACCGATTGTGCTTCTCTAGTCCACCTGTGTGCATGTGTGTAGGGGTGTGGGTGTACATGTGCTCTGGTCTGGATGGATGGGTGAAGCATGTCTGGAGAGTCTTTGGCATGTTGTCTTCAGAAAACAGCTGCATGGTGGAATAAGTTGGAAAAGGTTTTAATAAATGTGTTGGGTCCTGCCTGCTCGGTTTGGTCTCCACTGCTGCTGGGCTGGAATGATCTCCGTTAAGAAGCATGCACGCAGACATGTGCTGATAATCAGTCACCGTGAGTGCGTCACATTCCCAAACGGACTGACAATATTCTACACACTGAAAGTGCTTCTAAGAAAAGACAGCTTAAGTATAGCCGTCCTTTAATTTGGACAAATTTGAAGGCTGCATCACATGCATGCTTCACCAAACCCCATAATTTTGTTAAAACAGAACTATAGCTGAATGAGATGCTGCCTACGTTTATTTATGGTTAAAGAAACAGTTCAGTCAGAAATGATGTGTATAATTTCACTTTTGCCCTAAACGTAGTCGATCAGCCAAGACACATTTGGTATCTAAAGTTAGCCTCTTTACTTTGGCACTTGAGCTACAAGGATAATAGCCAAGTAGTATGGTTAAGTATTGGCTAGTCTCTATTAATGCACTAGCTAATTCATGCACTAGCTAGTAACTAGCTAATTAGTTAGCCATCTATTATTATATTAGATTATTATTACATTAGATTAGCTACCACTTTTTAGTCTAGCTATTTTCTGAGCAACTGAAACTAGCTAGCTAGTAAGACTATTTGTAAAAACAGAATATATTTGTAGTTACCATTTTACGTAAACAAGTCAAATTGGAACTATATATATATATATATATATATATATATAAACTATACAAATTTTGCAACACAAATCCTACCTGAATCAGAAACCAAACTATGAGCCGAGAAACAAAGTGAATCTTGATTCAATATGGCTGTTAATATTGTTTTTTTTTTTTTAAGCTTTCCGATAAATATTTGTCCGTCTTTATAGATAACAGTGTCAAGCTGTAGAAAGTACATGAGCAAGTCGGATTTGGGAAGTAACAAAGTGCAATTACTTTATTAGCCAAGACATGTTTGATATCTAAAGTTAACTTAATTAGTTTTACACATGAGCTAATAAGGCTAATGTAGCTACCAGATATTAGAAGCTTATCGTTAGCAAAGCGTATCGTTAGCAAAGTTCAGTTACTTTGTTTTGCAGAACTTAAGTTTTTACTGGAGTTTTTCTTTCATCTATTACCTTTGACTTTTAACTGAATTCGATTCAATAAATATCTTGGTTGCTATTTTTTGTCTTTTGTGTTTTTTTTTTTTTGTTTTTTTTTTTGAGGCAGTTTGTGTTGTGACAGCTAGCGATCAGTATTCAAGTGGTTTGTGTCGTCAGAGTTGTTATCATGCTAGCTAGCACTTGAGAGAGTAGGCATAAAGCTGTTGTTAGTTAGCCATATCTAATACCAAACTTGTAGCTTCCAGTAAGACTTCACTACATTATCCTTGTAGCTTCTTTAGACACTAAACATGTCATAGATGATCGACTGCATACAGATTAAGGGGAGAAATTGCGTTTCATTTTTAGCTGCCCAACTTAGGCTAAGCTATTTTAAATGTAGTTAGAATGAAAATGAAATTATCAGCACATGGCTACTTGCATGGTTTGCTTTCTTTGAGCATGCTGAAGAATGTTTGTTTTAGCCAATCATGTTCCTCGATTTGAGCCGTTTCCTGCTCTTTGCTTGTCACGGCACTGAATTTTAATTTATTTGTTTATTTTTTTTAAATACCTGCTGTGAGTGAGTGTGTCTGTTCTTTTTTTTTTTTTTAATCATTTATTTTTACTTTAACTAGCGGTATATGCCACTGATTCCTAAAGCTCATGAATGTACATGATGATTCTTGTTCACTGTCGCAGGCAGTGCCATAACGCTGGTTGGTTCTTCATTTTGCTTGTTTTGACTCTTCTTTTGTGGAATTACCTAGAGGGTCGTCTCTTGCTTGAAGTGTGTAATTCTTTCTCCGTCTTAGTGACCTTTTAACGCATGTAGACTGTGTGTGCGTGTGTGTGTGTGCGTGTGTGTGGAAACGGATTCTTTTCCTCTCCTCTTCATAGACTCATGATTTTAGGTTGTTCACATGAGACGTCAGCACTTAGGAGTGTATCGGCCTTTTTTTCTTTTGAGATCACCAGAATGTTCTGCATGGTGTATTTTTCCGAGGCTGTGTGTAGTCTTGTGTTTGGGGCACTGGGAGAGGGGGAGGTACTTTAGTGATGGCGGCTGAATCTGTCGTTTGTCTTTTAGAAGTGGTGTAGACGTTGTTTTTTTAAGTGCATGATGCCTGGAGGACTCTCTCTAGCTCCCCCTAGTGTCCATGGCTGCTTGTGTTGGCTGTAGCTGGCATGGGTCTCAGACACTCCCTCCCCCATCCCCCCCCTCCTGTCCACCCTCTCTCCCTTCGCCATCCATCATAACCCTACCCACGCGGCTCATGGGGAGAGGCCATGCTCGCGTCGGAGCTGGGTTTTGTTTTTGCATGACTTTTTATCTTCCTGCTGATTGCTCCAGTAGAAAGTAGTAGAGCCGAAGTTTCATTTTGTTAGATGTTTTCCTGAACAAATAATCAATTCTGTGGAAAAAAAAAGGGCTTTAAACTTTGGGTTTATGATTTATTTATGAACAATGGCATGTCCTCTTTTTGATTGAACATTGCATTTTGTGGCAGTATTTTCCATCGTTTTTTTGTTTATTTGTGTAAATGTTTGGGGGAGGGGGTTCAAGAGAGAGGATTAGAGACAACTAAAATCTTTTCATCTGCCCTTTTTCTCTCTTTCTTCCCCTCTTTCTTTTTTTCTTTCTCTTTCCCTGTCTTTCTTTCATAGCTCTTTTCCACAGATTAGGTGCCTATCTTAAGTGGATCTGTACTGTACTTCTTCCACTGTGAATCAGTGGTCCAAGGAAACAAGCATTTTACCATAAATTGTGGACGAAGTAAACAGGAGCTACACGCTAATGCTAGCAAATTATGCGGATTACGCTAATGCTAGCAAATTGTCCTTTGAGCACTTACACTCACCTCAGAAGGCAGACCAAAGACTAAATCACATTTAAATAAGAAAGCATGCTAAACACACAAAAAGTCACTTCTTGGTTAATAAAATGGTGACCTTTAACCCTGAAAAAGCCTTGATTGCCTGAGTCAGTAGAAAGTACAGACTGTGCATTTAATAATGCAAATAATGGAGTGGCTTCAAATTATTAAATAACTTTAATTAATCTTTTGCCTCTTTTAGTTTTAATGTAAATGACAAGCAATTAAGAAAACACAGCAAATGCTGTGGTAAATGATTCTGGAGAGAATGTTATCTAGCTAGTTAGCATGTTTTCACTGTTTTCTTAATTGCTTGTCATTTACCTAAAAACAAAAACTAGTTAACTAGCTAGCTAACATCTAGCACAGCATTCACTCCAAAATCATTTACCACAGCATGGTAAATGATAGCTACATTCTGTGGTAAATGATTTTGGAGGGAACACTGTGCAAAATGCTAACAAGAAAAGTTCGAAAACAAGCTAGAAAACAGAAAAACAGTTAGCTAGAAAAAAAAGTGTTCCCTGTGGTAAATCATTTTTTTTGGGAATGGTATGTTCCCTAGTTAGTTTTTCTGTTTTCTAGCTAACTAGCTAGTTAACACTTGCCAAAAAGACATTACACCGGGACCGGACATTATTGTCTGATATTTTTTCCATAGAATGCTGAGACAAATTTGTTGTTGTTGTATTAGTTCTTGCAAAGTTACCAGCACCTTGTCAGTGGAAAAGTCGCAACACAGTCTCTGTCTTTGTCTGTCTATCTATCCCTCCCTCTCTCTTTGTGTCTCTCTCTCTCTCTCTCTCTCTCTCTCTCATACCCTGCTCCAGCCTTTTTCCTGTCTATACCATCTATACCCCTGGTTAAGCCTCAGCTGTCACCTTCTGCACTCATCCCTTGAATGATGTCATTTTGCTTTCACCCGCTGCTCATAAATATTTGTTAGCTGCATTCATCTTTCTGTTTTCATCACTAGATACACCCATAGAGTCATCAGTAGAGTCTTCCTTCCACCTCCCTTTCTGACTCGAGGCTGCTGTGTTCATGCATTTAGAACATGTATTTATGTGAAAGTGCTGAATTATTTAGCGAAGCTAGCTCTTCAAACGCTTTAGTCACTTCATCCTGTAAACGAGACTAACACACTGCCTGTTTGTTTCTTAGCCTCCCCGCTTTTAAAACCTCAGACGGTGACCTGAAATGCAGTCATTCTAAAACGTTTACCCATCTGCCATTATTTTATTCCTTAAGTTTGTGCTTATTTTGCTTCCCTGAGTTTTCATTCCTCTCCCAAAATTCATTTTCTTTCTCTCTCTCTCTCTCTCTCTCTCTCTCTCTCTCTCTCTCAGACCTGATTGTTCTCTCATTATTTGTTATATTAGGCATTTTTTTCCTTTGGCCATTAGCCTACTCTGTTCATATTAAATTTTTTTTTTTTTTTTATCCTAAAATTTTTTTCTTTCTGTTTCCCTGACGACTTCTGTGTTGTTGTTGTTATTGTTATCGTTGTCAGTCTCCACGGTAACCGCTCGCGTGTCGTCATGCCGTTTCCTGGCACATGGTAAGTGTGTGTATGTACGGCTTCATTCCTGAACCACCCCACAAACTCCAAACTCAACCTCCTCCCCTCACACACACCCCCATTCCCCCTCACCACCTGCTAAAACCCACCTGACCTTCTCTGTGGTCTTTCGCTGTAGTTAGGATTTTTACACCCACACGGTGTGCTTCATCATGCAAAGGTCCACCACAAAGTAATAATTTGGCACTCAGTCAGCAAAATCAGCTCCATCCCACTCTGTAAAACAGCTGATGTGGGATTGAGGGAGTTTCGGGGGGAAGGTGCAATAATGCTAACTGCCAGTAAACATGTGCGTAATTACACTGCTTACGATACAAGTTTACAGTGACAAAGCTTTGCCCATGCAAATAGTAAAGGTTTGGACTGCATGAAAATGGATAGATTAACTATTATTGATCACAAATATTCAACCAAAATGGAAACTAACCTTTTCTTTCACATTCCTTCAAATGTGTAAACCTTTAGTTAAGGAATAAAACATGACAGTTATAGGAAAATGATGTCACTGGGTGGTGTGTTGCCGTTGCCACCCCAAGTTATTTTCCAATAACAGCACGTCTTGAAGTGTTTTATTCCTCTTATACCACAGCGAGCTGTCTGTGGTACCGATCATTTATTTATTAAAGAACTACTCATTGTACCTTTTTATCCGTTTATAGATACAGTTAATTATGTGTAACGTCCACAAGTTAGTTCCAGTTATCACTTATGCTTTAGTCGCTATAATAAACGGTCATTCCTGCACTTTCTCTTGAAGATAATGACAAAAAAACACAGCTTGCCATGGTTACCAAGAAATCAGAACGCACAGAGTTCTCTGCCATGAAGGCTTTCCCATGGCGAAAAACGTACTGACTGTTACATATTGCTGACACTGGAGGCTCCTTCCATAAACGTTAAACATTTCCTTAAAGAAAACATCACCATATCAATGATCATATGTTTATTTTTGTTAAATCACAACATGTTTTAGTCTGTTTTTGTTAGACTTGGATTATGTGGCATGCCCACCATGCAAGTCCCTGTGTATGTTGTTACTATAGAAACGATAACATCATATTATTAATTAAAGCAATAATATAAACCCTGTAGCTGGAACTACTGTCAGAGCTGCTGTTATAGAAAGTTAATCGACACACACTGACTAATCAGATTTGACAATTCAACAACGCTGTGGTATAATGTCATTAATGTACGTTTTTTTTCTTAGCATGGTATACTATTATACTAGCATGCTGTAGCATATATAATAGACATCCAACTTATTAGTAGTAGTATGAAACACTGTTTATAACCTAATGGCTGAATTTAGCATTTTATTCATACAAAGGTTATGTTTTCCAAGTGCACAAAGTGTACAAAGAACCCCTTTAAAGTGTCATAAATCCAGTTATGTAACTGTTCAGCTGTCTAGCTTAAACGTGGGTCGCTGTTAAAAAGCGCAGCTCGGTTTTAGTAACCGCTGCAGCAGCTATTTGCGATGAACTCGGTGGGCGTCGTGCCATCATGTCTTCCACATTCGCACGTTAGCCGCCTCTCCGAGTCGAGTCCTGCTGCGATGTTTTATTCAACAGAGTGGAAGATCTCGAACAAAAAGAGGAATCTTTATTAAATTACAGCCATGTCTCACGTCTCGACCACCCGCCAAGGACCACAGGCTACTGACAAAAATGATGTGCTCTGCTCCTCCTCCTACTCCATCTCCCCCTTCCTCCCTCCCTCTCTCCATCTCTTTCTCTCTGTCTCACTCGCATCACCATTAACACATAATCACTCCTCCCCCGCACTGACATGGCTGATGAGATTCTTCCAATAAATTCTTTCATCCCCCGCCCGCCCCGTCCATTTCTTCCCTCCGTCTCTCCATCCGTCCGTCTGTCCATCCTGTATGTTCTAATGAGCTCTACACATCAGCGAGTCGATTCCTCCCCAAAGACACATTTGGGATGTTTTTACCCATCATCCATATGCCCAACTCTGCCAACCGAGGAGCCGGTGAAGATATTGATTATTGTGTAGGATGAGAGTTGTGTACTCCCTTCCCCCCTCTACACACACACACACACATACACACACACACACACACACACACACACACACACTCTCTCTCTCTCTCTCTCTCTCTCTCTCTCTCAGTGAAATTGTCTCTCAGGCGATATTGCTCCCCTTATATTCACAGAGGGGTGATTTCTGATTTGTTTTTTGGCTAAACCCAGAGCTTGTGTTTTGATCGTGTGTGTGTGTGTGTGTGTGTGTGTGTGCGCGCGCGCGCGTGCGTGTGTGTGTGATGACGGTGTTTGCATATTGGTCTTTGGTGTGTGACGGATCAGTGTCAATGCCTGCCAGTGTTTGGCCTTCATGATTTGATTTGTTGTGTCATGTGGCATATGCATCTCTCTCTCTTTCTTTGTCTTTCCCTTTTTCTCTCTTTTCTCCTCACCTTTTGTCCCCCTTTGTTGCTCACTCTTAGGAACCAATCACAAGCTTCCTTTCATTTGACACACTTTGGCATTATAGTTTATTTATGTATAATCTATCGCTCTTTCTCTCTATGCCTTTCTCACTGATTATTTTCTTGTTTTTTTCCGTTTGCCCTTCTCTCTGAATGTGCACTGCGTCTCTTTTCTTTTCCTGCATCCCTTTCCCCCCCTCCTCTCTCTCCTGTTCTCTTTCTCTGTATTGAAGCGTTATGAAAGGGGGTGAGGTCTGGGCTGCGAAGTGTTTTGATTGGTCCATATGCTGCATCCGATGCTTGCTGATTGGCTGGCGTTTGCTCATTCCCGGTCATGTACCGAACCGTAATTGGCTGAATGTGATTGCGCTGAATGGTGTGCATTTTCTGAATCTCATCATGTTTAAATCTCCGTCTCTCTCCCTCTCTCTCTCTTTTTCTCTCTCTCTCTCTCTCCTCTCCCATTTTTTAGAGACGGAATGCACCGTTTGTTCCTTTGCTTTGACGCTGATTTATTTCTGGGTTTTTGTGTTTGTTTATTGATTCTGTGTTGGGTGATCAGTGGGGATGCCATGCATGATGGGAAAATCTTTAAGCAATATAAGGGAATATCATCGAGCTCACAATTTCTTCTTAAACTCCAAATATCATTCCCAGCCCAATGAATGTCACAGGATAATAACATTTCAGTTGATTTTTGTTGCATCAGGCGCAGAGCTTAGTTCACTGTTTGAAAGAATAACTAAATACTAAAACGTTTGTGTGAAATTCCCATCAGTTCCATAACACGAACGCTCAGAAATAATTAAAACGTGTAAATTAATGAATATATATTAAATTTTAGTACATGACAGTAATGAATATGCAAAATAAACCTGTTAAATGTTATGATGGCTCTGGAGGCGGATCAGAGCCGTTACACTGAGCTGTTCCTCTGTCTGTCTGTCGGCGGCCAGGTGAACAACGCTACAGCTCGAGTGATGACCAATAAGAAGCTGGTTAGTCCATATGCTAACGGAGAGGGACTCAGCGCTCTGCCTTATGGTAAAGTATACACACACACAAATACAATGTGCAAAAACATGCTGTTTATTTAATGTTAGAGGTGATAAGATATATGCAGATTAGCCGAAGACCAAAATTTGCCCTACAAAACAGACAGTTCACTGAAGGGGACAGGGGGCGTGATGTGAAAAACCATGCGTTTTCTTCTGGTAGCATTCTTGTGAGCCAGTAGAAACCAAGCGGGTGGGACCCTGACTTTTGCCTTACCATTTTCTTACTGTTTCCTGGTCTGAAAAAAATCTCGTCCTTTGACACATGCTTTTGTGGTTCAGTTTATTTTAGTAATGTTGGCACCTGTGCTCACCTCATCGTAGCATTACTCAAAGCTTCAGTCATTTCTGGGCCATGATCGTCGTCACATTGGCCAATGGAATACCAATATTATAGAAGGCTACAATATGCAAATAAGCCTAAATGTATTATTGCACGCAGAGCTGAAGCAGACGCTCCACGTCAGAGTTTGGGCATGTCTCAGTGTAGTAGGCTTTACTAAAATGGTGGTTCAGTTGATTGATGACCTCCAGTGCATTAATCCAGTCACAATTTAGTAAAAGCTATCTTCGGTCTGAGAAATTGAGCCTGGATAGGCAAGCATTGCTTAATTCAGAGGTTCCCAACCTTTTTTGTCAGCTGAACCCCTTCTGCCTAAATTATCTGCCCCCTATATACGTAACCCGTGGAGTTGTTTAGCAGGTTAACGTTAAGTGTATCTTTTGCTTATTGAAAAAGAGCTGTAAACTCATTTACAGCTTCGGTTGCTGTTTTAATCTACACACACTTGCCTTGGTTGATTCTGTGGCCAGGATTTCATGTTTTGTTTCAGCTGGCTTCATACGTTCATGAGAAAGCTGCTTCAAACATATCACACACTAGGGAAAGGGTTTGGGCTCGTCACTGTCCATACATGTCATTCCAAATATTAAATATTCCTCACTGTACTTACAGAAGGTTTCCTGCTTTGGGTCTTCCTCCTCTAGTGATTTTCTTTTACTGACAATGTCTCTGTCCATTCTGAGTAATTTTAAAGAAGTTCTAAAGTGGATACCTTTAGCCACAAAGAATGATTTAGCTAGCTTACCGTAATTTACGTTTAACTTTCTCATGATATGAACCATGAGTAATTCAATCAATTCTAGCAATTTTATCACTTTTTACTTATGAGGTTACAGTAACATGCTACAGTATTAATGATTTTTTAAGTAATTTTATTTTTTACATGTAAAAATATACAGTTAGGTCTGGAAGTATTTGGACAATGACAGAGTTTTTGTGATTTTTTCTTTATACACCACTACAATAGATTTGAAATAAAACAGTCAAGATGTGATCGAAGTGTAGACTTTCAGCTTTATTTTAAGAGGCTCCACAAAAATATGGCATTTACCATTTAAGAATTACAGCCATTTTAAGCAAAGTACCTCCATTTACAGGGGCTCAAAGGTATTTGGACAGTTGACTGACAAGAAGTTAATTGACCAGGTGCGGTCCATTCTCTCATTACTTCAAGACAAATGAAGCAGATAAAAGGTCTGGAGTTGATATCAGGTACTGAGTTGGCATTTGGCAGCTGTTTGACTGGAGCTACCAATATGAAGTCCAAGGAGATCTCAATGCAAGTGAAGGAGGCCATCATTAGGCTGAAAAAAACAACATACATCTATAAGAGATAACAAAAACCTTAGGTGTGGCCAAATCAACAGTTGGGTACATTCTTAAAAAGACAGAAAGCACTGGTGAGCTCACCAGTATCGAAAATCCTGGAAGACCACGGAAGGCAACTAAAGTTCCTTGGTGAAGAAAAACCCCTTCAGGACATCAACAGAAATCAAGAATCCTCTGGAGAAGGTAGGCGTATCATTGTCAAAATCTATAATGAAGAGACGCCTTCATGAATGTAAATACAGAGGGTTTACATCAAGGTGCACACCACTGGTAACATTCAAGAACAGGAAAGCCAGATTAGACTTTGCCAGAAAACATCTAAAAAAGCCTCCCATGTTCTGGAATAAGATTCTTTGGACTAATGAGACCAAGATTAACTTGTACCAGAATGATGGGAAGAGAAAAGCATAGCGAAAGAAAGGAACAGCTCATGATCCAAAGTATACCACATGATGTGTCAAACATGGTGGAGGCAGTGTTATGGCATGGGCATGTATGGCTGCCAATGGAAGGGGCTCACTGGTGTTTATTGATGATGTGACTGCTGACAGAAGTAGCAAGATGAATGCTGAGGTGTATAGGGCTATACTCTCTGCTCACATTCAGCCAAACGCTACAAAACTGATAGGACACCGCTTCACAGTGCAGGTAGATAATGACCCTAAACATACTGCAAAAGCAACTCAAGACTATTCTTCAATGGCCAAGTCAGTTGCCTGATCTCAACCCAATAGAGCTGCTTTTCACTTACTGAAGACAAGACTGAAGGCAGAAAGACCCACAAACAAGCAGCAACTGAAGGTGGCTGCAGTGAAGGCCTGGCAAAGTATCTCCAGGGAGGAAACTTGAATTTGAGTTTTGAGAACATGGGCTCCAGACTTCAGACAGTCACTGACTGCAAAGGATTTTCATCCAAGTATTAAAATTATGGTTATATTTACAATTATGTCACTTTGTCCAAATACCTTTGAGCCCCTGAAAATGGAGGTACTTTGCTGAAAATGGCTGTAATTCCTAAATGGTAAATGCCATATTTTTGTGGAACCTCTTAAACCTCTACACTTCCATCACATCTTTATTGTTTTATTTCAGATCCATTGTGGTGGTGTACAAAGGCAAAATCACAAAAACTCTGTAATTGTCCAAATACTTCAGGACCTAACTGTATATTGTTAAAATTTAATTTAACATGTCACTGACATTTTCATCACATTCTCACGAACCCACTGCAATGCCACCACAGACGCCTAGACCCCGCCATCGTTGATAGATTATATTTCCTATCAGTGTTTTATTTAACTAATTGGCAAAGATGTGAACGTTTTTGCAAATCGGAAACTAGCTTGCTAGTTAGCTAGTAAATGTTGAGGATTCTGCTAACACTCTGCAGTTCAGGAAGGCTTTATTTAGGTGGTTATCTGTCAGTATGTTGACCTCACATTGGCTTTTTTAAATGTAATTTTTCTGTTATTAAATATTCCCTATTTTCTTCCAGTTATGCCAATTTCCACCCACAACAGCTACCAGCTAGGAAGGGTGATTGGTTAATGTTGCTCTGATTGATGGGGGGAAGAGTGTGCCATCCCTCCCACCATGGCCAATTATGCTCTCTTGATCTCCTGGCCATGGATGGCTATGGGATTGTTGGAGATTAAAACACGAGATCTCCTGATATGACAATAGGGTGAATGCTTTTTCTAAGAATGTAACCGACATTTAAAAGCAAGTTCTTTTCCCTCCTTTTTTTTTTTTTTGTCTCTCCCCTTGTCCCTAGTAGCTGGGTGGAAGCTGAGTCCCATGGTGGGAGCGATGTATGGGCCGGAACTCTACGCAGGTGAGGCGTTGGGTATGTGCTCTCCAATTACATGTTATCTACTTGTGTGTGTGTGTGCGTGTGTGTGTGTGCGTGCGTGTGTGTGTGTGTGTGTGTGTGTGTGCGCGCTTAGTTAAGCCATAAAGTCACATTTACACAGTTCCCCTTTACCACAGTGTATTACATCATCCAAAATGTGATTGACATCCAATGTTTGCTTTAGAGCTCTAAGGCTAATAAAGCTAACAGGGAGTGGTACAACCTTCTGTTCTCACATGGACACTCTAAATGTTTGCATAACCCAAAAACTGTTTATACCAAAGACTCATCTTTGCTTCAGTGGATACTTTAGATTTGTGTCTAAGAACTGCTGCTGTAATCATGAAGACTGTTCCTTGCATCATTCCAAAACTCATATTTAATACACACTTAGTACTGATTACCTTTATAGTATAAGATTTGTATCTTACTAGCTGGTTTTAGCTCGAAGAAGGTTCACTTACGAGTCTGGTTTCTCTCCAGGCTTCTTCCTCATGTCTTCTCAGGGAGTTTTTCCTTGCCACCATCACTTATGTCTCTTTCATTAGGGATCTAAATCTACATCTGGATTTCTGTAAAGCTGCTTTGCGAAAGTGTCTTTGCAGAAATTTAATTCAAATCTCATCTCAAATTTGCCGCTTCATTAGTCATGTAGCTCGAGTGCAAAACAAAAAAAGAAAATGTCAGACACCAAAATATGGCTAAAGGGAGCCTTGTGTAAATGTAATTGTTGCTGAACAGTCTCTTAATCTCAAAGAGCTAATCTTATCTGACGGCTTCATCAGTACAACACCTTCGAAATTAAACCCGTAGGCTTGACTCGCTACTACACGATCAAAATCACTGACTGATTTTCTTCTGATTTACACACAACCCTTGCTCTTTTGTCAATTTTTTTTTTTAATGAATAAACGGGCTTCCTGTCTCTCAGTTCCAGGGTTTCCGTACCCCACAGCAGCGGCAGCGGCGGCAGCCACTACAGCCGCCACCTTCAGGGGCGCTCACCTGCGGGGTCGCGGCCGGCCCGTTTACGGCGCTGTTCGCGCAGCCATACCGCAACCTGCCATTCCAGCATACCCAGGGTAAGACACACACACACACACTTTCCCTGTAGGTTTATTAGCTTTAATTTCTACAAGTTTAGAAAGGCAAGCAGTTTTCACAGTTGTCCCTATTGTAACACACACTCTAAGTGCTTCATTAGCTGAATGAGGTGTGTTACAGGGTATAAACTGTGCTCTAAAGACCATCCACATAGCTGATTCATAAGTGCGCTAGTAGTTACAGCGACCAACTCTTTTAATTCATTCAAACTTGTGAGAACGAATTAAAGAAAATGTTTAACGAAAAAGAAATGCAATTTCCCATTTACCTCAGATGATCAGCTGAGACATTTTTATAGTCTGTAAATTGTTACTTTGGTTTAGCACTGGAGCTCTAAGTTGAATGCAGCTAACAAGTAACGCTATGTTCACACTAGCAAGCGACAAACCATTAAGCAGATGATTAATTTTTATATGTAGGTGCACGAAACAGAGCCGCGATTTGAAAGTCGCAATAAATAAAATAAAGCCGCAAAAGTGAAAGATCTGAGTCGTGATTTTCTGAATTAGCTATGACAAACCAAAGCGACAAATCCACAGGCTTCCTCGGACCATATGTCGTATGACGTGTGGGCTGACATTTCTTTAGTTATTTATTTTATGTGGTTTTCACACTGGGCACGTTTACTGCAGTCCGGATCCGAGTGCGATTGTTCCCGGCACCCCCTGCAGCGTTGGTCTGGTTTCAGACTTACTTGATTCCATCGAACCCTGGTGCATTTGCGTTCATCTTGGGTCATCACAGACGTGCTAGGAGAACACAACTCAACTCGCCAAATTTAGTTTTTTTCATTATTTTGTTGCTATTATGCGCAGCAGTGGACCTCTTCTGTATCCCACAACGTTCCCCTGCCACTCATGGTACATGTGTTAACGAAACTATTGATGTCATCATTGGCTAAAACGAGTTGCGTTCACGTTCATGGAAATCACAGCACAGTTCCAGTGCAACCGAACTCAGACCACCTCCTACAGGTAGTCTCTAATTCGGTACAGCAGTGCGCTTCCGCATGACACCTTTCACCTTACCAATTTTTCACGCAAACCGTGCTCTGTTTCGGAATAAACTGCCAGGATGAAAGCCCCCTTAGTTCCAACTAGGAATTCGTTCCCATGTACTGTCTACAGTGCATTATTTAATTTGTGCTTAATTAATTAGCTTTAGCAATCATATATAGCTACTGTGCAGGACAGGCCACGCCCACACGTGACAACAGTAGCTACAAGTGATAAGTAGCTATGAGCGACGTATTGCTTGTTAGTGTGAACGTAGGGTAAGACGTTTCTCACCTAAATTTTTTTTTGTTTGTAAATATTCATTTTGAATCGCATTCAGAAGGGTCACAAAGTGTGACTGTAATTTATAAACATGAACAAACCTTCACTGTGTAGCACGACAAGGAAACATAACGTTCTCCCGGCATAATCGAATTATGCCTAAAAACAGACTATCGCTGCTATTTTGTATTTATGGAAAATATTTTGGATGAGATAGACGGGCTGCGTTAGTATTGTAGCTCCGGCGTAAAACCGAAGTAAACGTAGCGGTTACATTTGAGGTAAGTGGAAAACTGTATAAAAGGGATTTTTAGCCAGACTATGCATTCCCTTAACTGTTTATAATACAGATTAAAACAGGTTTTTATTTGTTTTCTCCACATACTTGCACTCTGATGATTTGTGCATGTTGCATGTGTTATTTTTGGGGTGCTGTGCTTTTGAAATTCAAACCAAATGCTGATCACTGAAATGACACCAAAAATGCCAGTTTCATCATTCTCACTATCTTTTTTTTTTTCTTCTTCTTCTCCCAGAGTTGCAGCTCAGTGCTGTGTGTTAGAGTAACGCCAATAATGATTGACCCTAAACCTGACTGATGAAAGTGGCATTTTCACTGTGCACTGCATGTGTGTGTACTAATTTCCTCACGTCTTTTTCTCTCTCCCACACTGTTTTTCTTTTCCTCTGTCCATCATCCACTCATCTCCTGCCTCTCCTCACACGGCCACTCGGTGGCACTCTTTCCTCGCGTTTGCTTTTATTTCCGCTCTTTTCATCCTTTCATCTTCCTGCCTTTCCTTGTCCTCTCTTTTTTCTTTTTGCCCTGTCTCCCTCCCTCCCTCCCTCTCTCTTTCACTCTCTCTCTCCCTCTTTCTATCACACCCTCTCTTTCTCACTCTTGCACTCTCTCTCTCTATCTCTTCTGTCTCTCTATCTGTCTCTCTTGCCTTCTCTCTCTTTCTCTCCCTCTATCTCTCTGTCTCTCTCTCCCTCCCAGCGTGGTGTACCAGGATGGTTTCTATGGGCCCGCAGACCTCTATGTAAGTATCGTTCCCTCTCTCCTTCTCTCTTTCTCCTCATCCTCCTCTCTTTCTCCTTCACTCTGAGTCAGAGTGGTTTGCAGGATGTGTGACGGCGAGCGGCACGGAGTCGTCTCATTCGGAATTACACCAGATGAGCAGTTTTTTTTCCCCTCTTAAAGGTTAACTCTAGCGTGCCATTTTGCTAATTCAGCAACACAAGCAAACTCTTCTATGTAATTTATTAAATGTATAAATCTGATCCTCACACAAATCGAGGTCAAACTGCAGGTGGACGAATAGACGGCTCTGTGCGTGTGTGTGAGAGTGGCATGAACCTGAGCGTCTCTGTGTATTTGTGTGTGTGTGAGTGTGTGAGTGAGTGAGCGAGCGCCCGCCTGTGTGTGTGTATGAGTGTGTGTGTGTGTGTGTGTGTGTGAGAGAGTGAGTGTGTCCAGGTTGACGATAGCTCTTTCTGTTCTCCCCGTAGAATAGTGTTTCAGGACTCTGTGGTTAGTAGCAGATTGCCGCAGGTAGGGTTTCTCTGACGGATAGTGTGCATCTCTCGTTCTGACTGACTGATTTATCAATTAATAAATTTGTTTGACATATTGATTGTTTGAGATTGTTAATGCGTTTCTGTTTCCCTACTAACTCACTGCAATCTGACATGGGTGAAGGGAAGGGGGAGAAAATTATCCAGCATAAGAGTTGATTTCAGCCTGCCTTTCCACTCATGCGAGAAAAAAAAAAAGATTATGGTCATTTCTGTGCAAAGGTTTTAAAAAGCAAATGTGGTGTTATTTTTATAACAAATTAAAAAAAATGAAACCTTAGTTTATAGTACAAGTCCCTTAACGGTAGGCATGTGCCGATATTATATTTCTTATTGCATTTAAAAAAAAAATATGAGCCTTTTATTGTGGTTATAAAAAGAATAAAAAATTACAGTTTCACTCACTGGCCATAATACGGGTTCTACTGAACTGAATTGTATTGAACTGAAACGTACTGAATTGAATCAGACTGAACTGAATCATATTGAAATGAATTATAATGAACCAATACGTACTGAATTGAATCATACTGAGCTGAATCATACCAAATCGGTTCTACTGAAGTCCTACTGAACTAAATCACATTGAACCGTAGCGTACTGAACTGAATTGTACTGTTCTGAATCATACTTAACTAAATTGTTCTGAACTGAGTTGTACTGAGCTGAATCTTATTCAGGACTCCTACATATGGCATAGCAGCTAGCTCATGGATTCTGTGATGTTTGTAGATGTTTGTTAACTCGTAATCGCTTGCTAGCATATCAACTTAGAGTGCATTAAATCCCAAAATGTTCATATAAGCACAACTAGCCATTAAACTAACTTGCACATGCTGCCTGTCAGGTCACATGACTATTCACTGGTTGGCCATGTGGACAGGTTCTGGAAATCTACAAACGCTAAATCTATAAATATTAAATAAGGAATAAAACACTTTGGGGGAGTGCTATAATAGGAGAATAATCACCAATGGAGACGCCAAACAGAGTTGCTATTACCATCCAAAATTAAATTTTATTTTTTCCAATAACAGCATGCCCTAAAGTGTTTTATTCCTACTATACCACAGAGATTTGCTGATGAATTCACTTTTTTATTTATTAAAGAATGACATACTTTTTATCCATTTATAGTTACATGTAATGCTGTGGAACATCCGCAAAACAAGTTAGGTCCTATTTTCATGTTTCCGTGTAGTCATCGTGTAGTAACATTTGTTCTACCGTCATTCACATGACATACAATGGATATAAAAAGTCTACACACCCCCTTAAAATGGCAGGTTTTTGTGCTGTAAAAATATTTCAGCCAGGATTAATCATGTCAGAACATTTTTCACCCTCAATGTATAAAAATTAAGTGAAAAACAATCAGAAACATTTTAGGGAAAAATAGGAAAAATAAAAAAAGTTACAATAACCTGGTTGCATAAGTGTGCACTCCCTTTTATAATTGGGGATGTGGCTGTGTTCAGAACGAACCAATCACATTCAATCTCATGTTCAAAAGTAATCATCATACAGATATCATCAATGAAATTATTCTGATTAACCCCAAATAAAGACCAGCTGTGTCTGTACAGTTTTTTTCACATCATCTTGGTGTCACCTGACTGCTGAAGCCAAGGTCCGCAAAGAGCTTACAAAGCCTGTATAGGTTCCCACTGTCGAAAGGTATTGATCAGGAAAGGGGTATAAAAGAATTCCAAAACATTAGATATACCATTGAACACTGTGAAGGCCATCATCAACAAGTGGAGAGAAAATGGGGTACCACGGTAACGTCATCAAGAATGGTACGCTCCTCCAAAATCTAGAGAAGGATAAGACAAAAACTTACCAGGGAGGCAGCCAGTAGACCTACGGCAACATTAAAGGAGTGGCAGGAACATCTGACAAGTACTGATTACTCTCTGCATGTAACAACAATCTCTCATATTCTTCACATGTCTGGGCTATGGGGTAGGGCGGCTAGACGGATGTCCTTTCTCACAAAAAACATCCAAGCCCAAATAAATCACCGCAAGCTATGTGGTAAAATGTGATATGGTCTGATGAGCCCAATTCCACAAGGTATAATAATTTCATAATTCCAAAAGGAATGTTAGGTGCAAAAAAAAAAAAAAAAAACACACATCACCAAATAAACACCATACCCACAGTGAAGCATGGTGGTGGCAGCATCATGCTTAATGCCGCTTTTCTTCAGACAGAACAGCAGGATATATCAAGGTGGAGGGAGTCATGAATATCTAGAAATAACAGTCAATTTTAGTGCAAAACCTTCAGGTGTCTGCTAGGAAGCTGAAGACAAAATAGGAATTTCACCTTTCAGCACAACAATGACCCAAAGCATAACTCCAAATCAACAAAGGAAAGGCTTCACCAAAAGAAGATCAATGTTTTTGAATGACCTAGCCAGAGCCCAGACCTGAATCCAGCTAAAAACCTGTGAAGTGAACCTGAAGCGGGCTGTGCACAGTAGATGCCCTTACAATTTGATGGATCTAGAATGTTTTTGCAAGAAAGAGTGAGAAAACATTGCCAAGTCAAGATGTGCGACGCTGATAGGCTCTTACTCAAAAACACTGACTGGTGCAATAAATTCAAAAGGTGCTTCAACAAAGTATCAGTTTAGGGGTGTGCATACTTATGCAAATAATTTATTGTACGTTTTTATTTTTCCTTCTTTCCCTAAAAAAGTTCATCATTTTTCATTTTATTTGTACACTTTGCAACTGCACATTAAATGTGGGAAAAGATCCGGTAGTTACATTTTTTACTTCACAAAAACCTGCCATTTTAACAGGGGTGTGTAGACTTTTTATATCCACCGTATGTACCAGATAAAATCTTATGTTTTGCGA
This sequence comes from Pangasius djambal, assembly GCA_022985145.1. Lineage (NCBI taxonomy): Eukaryota > Metazoa > Chordata > Actinopteri > Siluriformes > Pangasiidae > Pangasius > Pangasius djambal. The sequence continues at coordinate 29,419,929 of CM040976.1, read as the reverse complement.
AAGTCAGTAAGTATTTTATTTATTTATTTATTTATTTATTTATTTCCTGGTTGTTGAACCTACACATGCATCGGACAACCATTAATTTAAAAAAAAATGATGTTCTGGACGTGAAATCAGCTTGTCCTGGGAGCTACTGATTCCTCCATCTCCTGTATTTATAATCACATTAATCTGTAGAGTTCATTCTGTGTCCTCCAGATAGTATAGTGTGCCTCTTAAAAGCACAGCGACGCGGCCGTATGAGCGATTATCAGCACATGCCTAATTCCATGTTTCACACTCAATCCCATTATAGCACCATTGCCAAATCTGCATCTTTCCAGATGTGTGGAGTTTTCCAGCAGAAATCCGATCTGGGTCCACCGCGCTGCTAGCTCATTAGCCGTAGAGAAATGATTTTGTGATTCTGACCCCTTCCCAGAATCTCCCCGTATCTCTGTCTCACTGTGGCATGCTGACTGGAGCAGTGTTGGCATGCAGGCACACTTACCGCCCTTAGATACCTGCTCTCACCTCCCTGTATCCCCCTCCCTCCCTCTCTCTCTCTCTCTCTCTCTCTCTCTCTCCTTTACCTATCTCATCTGTCTCTTGCCCTCTCTCTGTTGCTCTTGCGCTCTCTCACTCTAGCACTCCTTTTCTCTCCGCCTCTTGCTCTTCTCCCTTTTTGCTATTTATTGCTTTAGACCTTGCACTACATTTACTTTTCTTTCATTCGTTCTTTCCTATTTCCTTTGTATTATTTCTCTCTCTCTCTCTCTCTCTCTCTCCTTTAAGTAGTACTTAATCATCTGCGTCATTCTTCAGAAGGGATATGGTTTTTATCCCTTCTTCTCTATTTCCTCCTTCTTTCCTTTCTCTTTCTTTCTTTCTTTGTAATCGTTCTTCTTCCTGTTTTCTTTTCTCATGTCTTCATTCCCTTTCTTTCTTTCTTTCTTTCTTGTCCTTTCTTTCCTTTCTTACTTATTTAGTTACCATCTCTCCTTCCTTTCTTCTTTCTTTCTCTCCCTCCCTCTCTCCCTCTCTCCCTGTACCCCTGCTCTCCCCACCATCCCTGCAGGTGTGTGGTGGAATGTGGGAGTATTACTTGATTGGCTCTAGGGTAGAATGCAGTGGTGTGATTGGCAGAAATCGCTTGTTTTTTTGTTTTGGTTTTTTTGTTTTTTGTTTTGTTTTGTTTGTTTGTTTTTGTGTTCAGTTTGGGGTGCATGCTGTCTGTATGCGTGTCTGTCTACCTGTCTGTCTGTCTACCTGTCTGTCTGTCTGTGTGGTTGTGGTGCCACGAGTGTGAATGAACGTTTCCCTTAATCTCACTGTTTCTGACTGTCTGTGTGTACTGGCACCAGTAAAATGACTTGCTCACCCTTCGTTGTGTGGAGCGTGCATTGGGGGTTTGGGGAGGGTGAGATATGGCACTCAGGCTGCACACGTAATTACGACTGATTTCAGTTTGTGTCTTCCTCATCGACAAAAAAAAGTCAACATGGTGTTTGTTTTTTGGCATGATGTAATCGAGTTTTGAGGTAATCCCATGGCCGTGATTTGCCAGTGAGGAAGAGACACACTCGCAGCTAAAACATCAAAATTCAGCTACGTTCTCAGAATGTGGTTTGCATCTGATCATTAATGGCAGTTTGCTTGTTATTTGATATTGTATCATGCCTAACGCCTAATGTGTGTTCCTTCTACCAAGCTACACTATTTAAATTACTGTGGGTGCTACCTGGAGTTTATCTGATCTATATAATACTCTCTCTCTCTCTCTCTCTCTCTCTCTCTCTCTCTCTCTCTGTGTCTCTGGCTCTTTTTGTGTTTAGGGTGGTTATGCGGCGTATCGCTACGCCCAGCCCACCGCCGTAGCAGGTCCGACAGCAGCAGCAGCAGCAGCTGCCGCAGCAGCCTATAGCGACAGGTTAGCATCTGTACAGCTGTTTTGAACGTTATCACATGTTGGCCCTAGACTCTTTATTTGTAACACAGTCGATATCCATCATACTGAGATTCTAGTGTGAAGAAAAACTTGCTTTTTTGTTGTTTTCAGTTATGGCCGTGTGTATGCGGCGGATCCCTACGCTACAGCGCTAGCGGCCCCCACGGCTGCCGCATATGGAGTGGGCGCAATGGTACGTCTAGCTCTTCCCTGACATTAGCAATGTTTTGATTTGCTTTACCACCGATATTGACAAACATACAGCGAAGCCTTGCTCATTATTTTTTAAAAAATGCCCTCTCTTTCTACTTGTCAGTCACTTTTAACTCATCTACTGTCACATCCAGAGTACTGTGTGATGTGATGAAGCATTACTGAGATAATATAGAGATGCAGAGTTTTTTAATTTTATTTTTTATTACTTATATTATTATTTTTTTTACATTGGAGTGCGCTAATACAAGTAAACACTTAAAAAAAAAATAAGCAAAAAATCAGTCATCTTCCCAATCAATTTTTTTTTGAATGATTGACAGTTGCGTAAGTGTTTTGAACTCTCCGATATGAACTGACACCTTTTAAGCTCCGCCCCTTTTGTCCCTTCTAACACTAGTGCTGTCTTGTCTCATTTGAAAGTTGCACCCTTGCTTTCTGTCAAGGTAAATGGCAAATATTTTGAGTGATTAATTCGAAATAAAGTCTATCAGGGTACTATGTTTGTACAGCGGCCACTGTACAAGAAATATTACCAAAAAAAAGTCCCAATATTTCGAGATAAGGGTCCTAATACTGTGAGAGAATGGTGCAGGTCAGAGCAATGAAAAAATACACAAATGCTTTACACATAAAGTAGTACTCAAAACCCAAGTTACAATAAAGCCCTGCATATGCTACAGTTTTGAAGCAGTACTGGAATTTTACACATTTAAATGCCCCCCCCCCTAAAAATATTTTCCTTCTATGATTAAATCTGGTCCTTGTGAAATTAAAGGGACGTGATTTATACTGTGACATGCGTTTTTGGTCATTCCACTCACTACTAGTTTACGCATTGTCTGTTAATCACATGTGAGGAAAATTTTATTCTCTAGCAGTCACATTGTTCTAAACTGGTTTATTTTTCCCTCCACAGGCCACCCTCTATAGGGGCGGATACAGCAGGTTTTCTCCTTACTAAACTTCCGAACCTCTCAGCTCCACCGACTCACCCAAACTTTTACCAACAGCCAGTCTCTTAGGAGCACAAAAGTCCTTTTTTTGGACAAAACGAAAACACACCGCTTAAGAATAAATACTTGAGAAAGGAAAGTACATCACTACAAGTGGGTTTTTAAAAAAAAAAAATTAAATAAATTTACATACCTAAAAGTAACTTGACAAGACGAGCGAGATGCTGACTGAGGAATTGCACGGCTGAAAAAAAAAAAAATTATTCTTTCCTTCTTTGGCACGTTTCTCTGCACATATGCATGCAGTAATGGCTCTAGAGGAACGGTTCTAGCGGCCAACAAACTCCATGTGCACAGAGTGTCTGGACTCCAACGGACAAAGTTTGTACATCGCTCTTCATAGTATCACACTACATTAAACCTAGCCCTATCGAAGAAGCCTGCCCACACCACCACATTGACTGTAAGAGGACACGGGCCACCCAAGCCACCAACAAACAGAGCCCTCACGTTCTTTAGTAGAGGAACCGAGAAAATATGACATGAAAGGAGACGACTGTTTGAAGTGGTGTTGTTTTTTTTTTTTTTTTTGTTTTTTTTAAATCATAAGGAAAGAAAGGACTGGGATGTAAAACGAAACTGACAGCTGTTACGTATCGGCAGAATTTTCCGCACGCATATGGGACGATGTGTCATAAAATAACCTACGGAAAACCTTGCTTAGATTTTTTTTTTTTGTTTGTTTGTTTGTGTTAAAATTACCTCCTGCTTTCGAGGTCTTTTTGAAAAGGCATACCTTTAAAATTGAATAGTAACAATATGCAAATAAACTAGATTAGAACAAAAATGTTACCAAACTTCATTATTATTATTATTATTATTATTATTATTATTATTATTAGACAATTTCTTTAACATGCCGTCCCTGTCACCTGTTGACTCCTATTTAAATGTGGAGGCTAAATCATGAAATTATCGAAATGTAACACTATATAAAATGATTACGTTTAGAAAAAAAAATACACACTAAGAATTTTTTTTTTATACAATATGTTAAGACCCTCATTGGATTTTGGGACTTGGAGCCCTTTTTACAAGAATCGTGCTGTCAGATATGCAACTTGCGTCATTTCACGACAGGGTGTGCAGCAAGTGAAAACTTTGGATATTTTAAAAACGTTAAACTACATAGTATTTTTTTTCTCGCTTCTCTACATGTATTTACTCTTATCTTCTGAATATTGATATTATGTCTTATGAATTTTGGTTCCAAAGATTTTGTGAAGCACATTGTTTTTTTTGTTTTGTTTTGGTTTTTTTTTTGGTTATATGTATGAGCCTATGGTAATTTCTGTTGTTTGCCTTGTTTTATTTTTGTATCAATAGATTTTACTGTTTGATTTTGAAGTGTCTTCAAAAAAAAAAAAAAAAAATGGTTTGAAATGAAATGGATTTTGCAGTGTCTGCTGTGCCATCGACCTCCAGGTTCCACCGTAATTTATTAACAAACCTATCAGTCGAATATAAGCAGGTTATTCTGTGGTCAGGATTTATCAGTGTACGTGCTTCGCTCCGAGTCGTGTATCAGTACTTCCGTGCTGGAATGTTGGAAAAGCATGAAACCTGAGCTACTGGGTATTAATTGTGTATGAATTCACCCGTTTAAAAATGATTTCAGCGATGTTGCTTATCAACAGTCAACACTTATACTGTAGGTAAATAATAGAAAACATTTCATACTTAAGCTTTTTAGTTTAAGCTCACGTTTTTTTTGTTTTGTTTTGTTTTGTTTTCGTGTGATGTAGGGGTTGAATTATATTCCACTTTTCCGAGTCCTGGAAGTGGAACGTGTATTAAGATTTAAGGAATTTCCCGCCTCTCTCTGAAAGCTCATTGAGATGGAAGGGTGTTAACTTTTTTGCTGTCCATTAGGTACTTTGCAGCCTATGCACTACGTTTCTCAGTGTTATCAAGAAAATTAAGACATCATTAGCTGCGATCAACCTCCCCCTTTGCCATTTTAGACTATTCGAAGATCTGTGTTAGATAAATAAGGATGGGTTTGTCCATTTTTGTAGCCTTCCAATGTGTACAGTGGCTAAAGTACTACTGTTAAAACAGTAGTCTAAAGCCAGACAGGACTAGACTCCTCTCAGTCCAGTGATATTTATTAATGAATTCCATCCTGCGAATCAAACTGAGATAGGAATTCGTGGATCTGATTTGAAATTCGGGTCGGAACACTTCAAAAACCTGCGAAGGGCGTGCGAGTCTAGATTTGTTGGATCATCTTATAGAGCACAGGTTTCCAATAACGTCCAGCTGTACAGTCGGGATGGGAAAGAAACAATCTGCAACCTTCAGCAGTGTCCCAATCCTATCCTATATCTCCTTTCCATCTTTGCACATTATTATATAATACATGTTGTGCATATTATCCTTTAGTTTACAATGTGAGTGTGTTTTCGGTTTGAACTCTTCCTCTCTGCATACTCGGATGCCATTTGTGATGTAATTTGTATCTGAATGTCCATATAAACTGTTTTTTTTAAATATATGCACAAATGAGTTTGGGTTTTTGTCTTTGGGAGAGCAAAGTCATCAAGTTGTGTATTGAGTTTTATTTCAGCTACAAGTATTAAAGTCCACCATGTATTTTTTTTTTTAAAGATTAAATTATTTTAGGAGAGTTTATTTGAGTGTGCAGAACAAAAAAGGGTTCAAATTGCACCAGTGTTGATTTCGACTTCTAGTTTGGATTTAGTTTTAGTCTTTCGAAGAAAAATAATAGTTTTTTTTTTCATGTGTGTGGTGGTCTGGAGAAACCAGTCAAATGTCTCATTGCCTGAATTATGAAAAAATATGGTTTTGGCCAGAATAGGGTTTTTCGGCCTGTAACATACTTCCAGACATCTACTTCAAGAAAACGTACTTATTCCACCAAAATGTTGCTGAAATATTTTTTAATCTTGTCCAGACCCGATAAAAGATCCCGGGGTAAGAATCCATTTTAATAAGTGCAGCGCTACAAAAGGTTAATATTCCTGAATAGGTCTAACACCTTGTTAGCCAAGTGTGATTTCCTCACACAGTGAACGTCACGCTTGGATCAAGCCTAATTCCGTTCCATATCCATGATGCTGCTGTGCCACAGTCAGAATGAAATCTTTCCTTATAGTTTTCTCTCGTTCACTTTTAAACAGACTTTAAAATGCTACAACTTGTAGTTGAGCTATATGCAAAAGCATGTTTCAGTTTAGCAAAGTTTTAAAAATACATTATTATTATTATTATTTCCTAAGGTTAACTCCCCCTTAGATGGAACCCCAGATTGCTTTATAAATGCACATTTCCACTACATATTCCTCTGATATTCTTTGAACAGGCTGAGACTGTCATGAGTCTATTAAAAAGCTAATAAGACAAGTTTAGTACATTTAGCACATTTAGTTCCATTTGATTAAAGTAAGTTTACTTTAGTGACTTAGATCAAGTTCTAGCTGGCTAGTATGGTATTAGTCTAACAAGACCCAAGTAGTGTTTCTTAGGGAATGAAACATCACAAGATATCATCATTGTGGTCAACAAGGTTGCTAATTTACTCAAACAAGTTATCAGTAAGACCACAGCGGTTTCCTCTTAGGTCTTGCCACATGCACCGGAGCTCATAGCCAATAGTGTTTCTTAATACCCTTGTATAAGTTATTTGCAAGATGAGAGGAGGATTTAAAAAAAAAAAAAAAAAAAATTTCACTCCACTGTTTCTGAAATTTTTTCTCTTTTTTTATTACAAGGAAGAAGTAATCACGTTTCGCCACATATACTGAGCAGAAGGTTGAATTGCTAATTAGTTTTTAATCATGAAAAAAAAAATCTTAGTTTTCATCAACAGAATTAAGCCGCTACATTCAAGAAATTCAGAACTGAAAATCTCATTGGAATACAACAGCATTATGAGTGACAGTGTAATTGCATCATAAAATATAAGAACCAGTCATGTTTCAGTATGCAAATTGAGGTTGTGCAGCATGGGGACATCTAAATAATGCCTTCCTGATTCCTCAATCTTACATCCATGGTCTGGAAATCAATTGAAATGTGCCATCTTTTTGGACTTACCAATAATTAATTGGTGGGCGGTGGCTGGGGGGAAATGCCACTTATTTATTTTTATTGTCCAGGTGACTGAATTGTACCAACATGAAATACTTAACAGTGAGAACTTGTAAAAGGAGAGGAATCCAAAAGAGAGAGAGGAAGACCTACAAAACAGAAAATTACAAAATTCCATATTTAGCCAGATCACTTAGTTCCATGTCGCCATAAGCCTCCCACGGACAAATCACAGTGAAGTCTGGGGAAGAGAGAAACAGAAATTGAATGCATACAGTATGCTATATTACCAAAGGTATGTGGACATCTGACCTTCACACCTGTATGTGATTCTTCCCCAAACTGTTGCCCCAAAGGTGTAAGCACACAGCTGTATAGAAGGTCCTTGAATGCAATAGCATTAATGTTTTCCTTCACTGTAATTAAAGCCTAGCCCAAACCCGTTCCAGCATGGCAGTGCCCCTGTGCACTAAGCGAGCTCCATGGAGACATGGTTTGCCAAGGTTAGTGTAGAAGAACTCGAGTGGCCTGCACAGAGCCCTGACCTCATCCCTAATGAACACCTTTGTGATGAACTGTGACAACAGCTGAGCACCAGACCTCCTTGCCCCAACATCAGTGCCTGACCTCACTGATGCTCTTGTGACTGAATGGGCACATCCCCACAGCCATGCTCCAAAATCTCGTAGAAAGCCTTCCCAGAAGAGTGGTGGTTATTATAACTGCAAAGGGGAGGACTAAATCTGGAATGGGATGTTCAACAAGCACATGATGGTCAGATGTCCACAAACCTTTGGCCATATAGTGTATCTTAGCCTGGTCTTTATTATTACTACTGCACATGTTTAATATAATGACTCAAAATTATTCCTTTAAACTGTGTATCATACAATATGTCTTAATAAAATCAATAAAAAAAAAAAAAAGCGGTGCTTTTGCAGCCCAAAAAGAAAGGCATGAAGGCAGTTTGATATTTGTGGTGTGTTTGTTTACCTGTGCCGAGACCCTCCATTCCAGGGATGTCATCTCCGAAACCCTTCTGACCCGGTCTTGGTGCTTTGCTCTTGAAAGTCCGGACTATCCTCTGCTTGAACCTGGGGGGTCCCTTCTTGTCTGTGGGTGCTGGGGCATCCATTGCATTTATTTCCTAAAATGAAATATGACATTGCTACTAAAAAATACTACGAATTAACACTAGAAATCACTATAATCTCAGCTATGACTACAGACATCGTTAGCCCAATGGTTAATGTTCTGCGCTAAGGACCGGAAGGTGGTGATCATCGAATTCCAGTTCTGCCAGCGTACCACATTTGGCCCTTGATCAAGTCGCTCATCCTGGGCTATATGCATGAATATTGATTTGATTCTGCTTCAATTGTAATTAGCTTTGGGTAAAAGCTGAGTCTGGCAGGATGAAAGGTAACATGTGCTTCATCGGAGACACATGAAGCAAACCCCTGCATGTTTTCCAGTTGTTCCTCATCCAACATCATCTATTGAGTGCCATTTTCATTCGTCTGGTTCATTCTTCCTCTTGTCTTTTGACGTTTTAATGTTTCTTTCGCTAATTCATTTCCTCCACACCACTTTATCAGGTCAGTTACTGCTCCTGACAAATTAGGAAGTGCAATCATTTAACTGTTTCTGTTGCTGCAATTCCACATGAGCCTGGCTATTTTTAAAGACTGGGCTATTTATAGTATGTTTACATAACCCCTGACCTCAATGAGCTAAAGTAGGCCACTTAGACTGGGAGCTCTAATCTGTATTCTGTGCAAGAGATCATAGATGACTTTACTTGCTTCCAGGGGAAGTGACAATTCAGCAGTAAAGGTTCTGACACTGTAGGGTGCTATTATCTGAGTCCCTCTCTATCAGACCATAACTGCACCCTGATTCTCAACGCAAAGCATGCTGGGTAATAGTAGCTTAGCAGTTAAGGTTCTAAGCTTCTGATAGGTTCTGAGTTCCCAGCAGAGTCAAGGCCCCACTTCTGACCCTTATACTTCAATTGCTTGGCTTTTTTATGAGAAGCACCGCTGATTAAATGAATTGTAAATGTAATTTGGGCAAGTGCAAAAGTTTGCACACCCTAAGGACAAGATGAAGATGAAATTTAACTCAACAGGGCGTTTAGTGTATTGTTTCACAGGTGTTCCTTCATAATTGGAGGTTCCAAAAGGTGTCAGATGAAATACGCTAAGATATTAATAATGAACAAAACAAACCAAAACTTCCTGATCCTGAGTCTGTGGAGTGTTTATGTTTGCTCTCCTTGTGTTTTTGTGAATTTTCCTCAGGGTTCTTTGGTTTTCTCACACCTCCCAAAATCATTCAGGCAGGTGGATTGGTTACATGAAATTGCTTAAATTACATTACAAAACAATTTTTGTTGATATAATTTGGATGGGTATTTTGTTGCGTAATACATCCACATTTCTTTTTTACATTCGTAAATTTCTTTTTTAGATAAATTGTAAAATAGTGGGGTTTTTTTCATTCAAATTTTTTTTTCATTCAAATTTTGGGAGATGCAAATTGTTGTTTTTTTTTGTTTTTGTTTTTTTCTTGTTCTATTGGCTGTTAATTTTGCTTCTTTCTAGAAATAAGTGCTTAAATTAGCAAAATTATCTGCCAATAAAACAAGACTATTTCAAGCTTGAAATGAGTCAAAAAATGTCTAGAAATGCACTGTCCACTTTATTAGGAATACCTGTACACCTGCACACTCATGTAGTTATTTAATCAGCCAATCATGTGGCAGCAGCGCAATGCATAAAATCATGCAGATACAGGTCAAGAGCTTCATTTAATGTTCACATTAAACATCAGAATGGGGGAAAATGTGATCTCAGTGACTTTAACTCTGACTCCTGGGGAATTTTACACACAGCAGCCTCTAGAGTTTACACAGAATGGTGCGAAAAACAAAAAACACTGAGTGAGCGACAGTTCTGTGGTTGCACTTCATCATATTCATATTCAGATGTTCCTAATAAAGTGGACGGTTGTAATCTTGTAATGTGATAATACTAGATAAATACTATATAAATATGACTATATTCAAGATATTTTCACTTGCTAAGATATCTCTTTTTTTTGCAGTGTGTCAGCCTTTGTCTCGCTCTCTTTCTATCTCCTGTTCTTAGCTGTCTTCATCAAACAGATAAAATATCATCTCATAAAGAACAAACCCTACTGAGGGAACTACCTCTTTTGCAATACCACTGCTGTACACTAGCTATAGGCTCGGCTTTGACAGAATGCCTGGATGCTTACCTGGTTTTACAGCGGTGAGCTTTTCAGAGGATTTGATTTCTTGCTCGCAGATGCAAAACAAAAGTGAGTTTGAATCCTCAAATCTTTTTTTCTGCAGTCTCTCTTCTACTTTTCTTCTGTCTCCCATCATCCTCTTTTATACTCATCTCTCTAATCCCCTGCAGCTACCCACCCACTTCTCACAACTCTTCCAGAAGTTTTCTGATCTCTTTCATTGCCTGCCACACACGCATACACACACACATCCCCACCTTCAAAGAGCATGGGCAGAGGGATGAAAAGATTGAGGTGTATTTTAAGGAGAGCTTACAGGAGAGAAAGGCTGTCTGAGGTTTCATGGGACTGAGTACACGACATCTGATGTGAGCTTTGTGCATCAGCAGCGGTTAAGCAGCCAAAAGCTTCTCATGACTCATGATTTAATGGAAGCCAATGATCTAATGATGGTCTAGTGATATAACAACCTCACCATACATCCTTTTAGAGACATCTCTTAGAGTCATCTATTCAATTTGCACTTTTTTGGATACACAGTACCTCATATAGGATTTTTTTTTTTTTTTTAATTATTATTATACTGACTCTTTCTGGATCCTTCTTTTAGAGAATACTATACTTATCCCCTTTCATGCTGTAAGAGCTGGTACTGATACATGGAACCAGCAGATCTTTTTAAGAACCCGACTCAGGTTTCCATCCAGTTTCTGTCAGATGGATTTAAGTGATTACATAATCAAATGTCATTCGGTGTCAATGCCAATACGCAGCTCAGGGATCACAAGATAAGAGACACACTCTTAAATCTGGAACCCTAAAGCCAAGCTGTCCATCTTGGCAAAACATGATGTTCTCCATTTGTAATCTATAACTATAAGAACTCTTGAGAAACCCTTTTTTTCTGAGTGCGTTTATTTTGAGTGTGTAATGTTAAACGCTTCTTAGCATTATTAGTTCCTGTTTAGTTTATGGCAGATGCACATAGAATTATTATTTCTACTCAAACCATTAATTTACCATTTATGTGGCTAGGACAACTTAGTCTAGTCCTCAGCTCTGTGTTCCTGTAACTGTATGTTGTGTGAGGTGACGATGTTTTATGTAGCACCAAGGGTTCTGGAGAAACGTTGTCTCATTTCACTGTGTACTGCGTCAGCTATATATAGTTGAAATGACAATAAAAGCCTCTTGACTCTTGACTTGACTAATAACTTTTTTTCCAACTACATTCCCATAGAAGATCAATGTAGACCCCTAAAACATAAGGTTTCCCTTTGGAAATGTTCCAAATAGAACCTCATTTGAAACCTAGAACCATTAGTCATCCAATGAACCCTTGTAGAACCATTTTGTTATCATTTTCAAACCTTCCCACATCTTATTTTAATGGCTGTCATGCCAAAAACATTGACTTGCTCATGTGGTTATCACATTAACGAAACAATGCCACCCTCAAGCATTGATATCAATGGTGCTTGGGTTCCACACCAAGATCTCCAGAACCAGTACCAGCAGTACCAACAGTGCCTTCGCCTTACAAATGAGTATACAGTGTACACTGCACTCTTTACACTGAAAAAAGTTCCAATTATCACCTTAAGGGGCACTTTGATTTCCATGTAAAACATTACAACACATTGTTAGTTGTAAATATTTAACATATTTTTGCAAGTGCAGTCTACACCCTCAACTAAATGGAGAGTGATTGTGGAACTATCAGAACTATGGACTCAGGGCAGGAGTCCTGCATGACTTCCATGTTAAATTTGCACTGATAGCCAGACCCCCAAAGAATCTTGAGTAGGGAGTTGTTATATAGTAGAAAGGATTTGTGGAGGCAGTAGGTGTGGAAACTGTGTCACTAGTGGAGAAGTTAAATAGGAAGAAGTTGAAGGCATGGAATTTCTCCCAAACTTCAGTTATTTTATAACTCCATTTTAAATTGACGTGGCTATGTCTGGACTATGAGTAGATTGGTAGATAGGATGGGATTGGATTCTACACTCCACACCACCTGATAATGTGGGAAACTAATCATTCAGGACCAGCCTACAATGAAGACATCTCAGGAGCAAATCAGCTTCAAAATCGGTCTGATTATCCTAAGTTACTGAGAGATTTTTGTCTAACACCAAATTTTGGTGATAAGAGATTCAGCGTAGCAGTGACCTGTATAGGTAATAAGTTACTCTGGTGCTAGATTTCAGTTGTCATGGTATTCTCAGATCAGATGAGTTTTGGCTCTGACACAGCTGTAAAAATCTGTTCTTGGGTATCTGACACCAAATCCTTTATTATCTTTTTGGCCTTAAGTGGTAGGTTTTGCTTCAGCACTTGCAGCATGGTTGAATTAAATGCATAACTAAACGTTCTAACAGTCTTTAAGTTTAAAATCAGGTTTTCATATGGATTTCCCATCAGTTTTTGTCATTGTTGTGGTTCACCCTTACTCATGTCCTTACATAATTATCTTGAGCTTCACTGGAAAAATTAGCCAGCTAAATCTGGCTTGTGTTGTGCTTTTTGCTCTATATTTATACCAAGTGCACTGCACCCTTAATTAACCTGAAGTCCTAGACACACTTAGAATGAAAACACACTCGCAGCATGGTAGGAGTTTGTCTGTTGATGGGATAATATGGGGTAACTGCTGTATATGAGGGGCAGCACACTGGAACAGTCTGACAAGTCAAATCAAGTCAAGGTTATTTATAAAAACCAAAATCACAAGCATGTCTCAGTGTGTTTTAGAGACTCTAAACAATCAAGAACCTCTCAGTGTCTCAGCCTTAAACCCCCGACGAAGATAAGGAATGAAAAAAACAAAGATATCTTGAGAGGGACATTTTAAGAACAGCCCCTCCCCTCTCTATTTGGGCATGCACTAAGCCACGTCGATTTTTTTTTTTCTGCCAAAGCATGTTATTATAAAGAAATAGTCCCATGACACACCAATAACACTAACGACATATTAAACCTGGTCCTATATTTCCCATGTGTAATGTAATTTTTACTCTATTGTCTGCTCATCAGTTCTGCCTTGCTTTCTTCATTGGAACAGGGTTCTGGCCAGATGTCTGACAAATGCTAGGTTAGGGTTTTATTCAAATCTCATTGAGATGAAATCCACACATTGAAAATGTAGTTTTTAGACATCCACATCCACATAATCTATCCATATAAACTGTTTTTTTAAAGAAATTGTTCTTCTCACTATTACACTAAAATTCAAAAACTATTTGAAAACACTCACATGAGCACACCAGTTCAGTGATAGTATAAGCAGTTAAGTAAAATATCTCAAGAATAACATTTAGAGCTGTGTACTGAATAGTAGAAAAGGCAAAATGTGGGGGAAAAACAACATGTCCACACAAAAACATAAATATTTGAAAAATGTTTTCAAAAAGCTTCATGTGGATGAGAGGCAAAAACAAAGAGAAAAAAACTACGTTTTCCAAAACATCCATATACGAATGGCCATGGCCTGAAACTTGCATAAAGCTCTGGATGCCTGTCTTGAAGAAACATTAAAATAACATCACAATAACATCATAAAGCCATTAAGGGAGTTCAGAAGTAGGCTGGGGCCATGGAACATAAAATTTACAGAATTCTTTCCTTTCTCCAAATGTAGTTGATCAGCCAATTTATGATAGAATTTCAGACACCAAACATCTCATCTAGCTTCTTCCTTTTATTTTATTTTCCCGAATGAAAATTGCCCGAAGCTGGCATTTTGAGGTGTGTAGAATTATGAAGAACACACAAAAGTAATTAAGTAATTGAATAGGAATTGTTGTTCTCTTTGACTATATTGTTTGTTCCTATGGACGATATAGTTTATTGTTTAAACCATCATTGTCATCATCTGGACAGTTTTATTACACTGTAAGTTAGGAGTTATTCACTCCCTAGTTGTGTACAAGAAATGTAATTATACTCATTTCACAGAAGAAGAATTGACATAATTTCATGATAACATCATCCTTAAAATAACGGTGTGTTCGATTTGTTTATCATATTCTTCCAAAAAAAAAAAAAAAAAAGAATTACTTAGTTGCTGTATGAACTCCATGAACTCTCATGTGAACTATAATTAGAAACCAAGGCTGTTGTTTGCATGTTTGATTATGGTGCTATAAATCAGTCATCTCATGTGTTACTCATCTGTTACAGTATGTGAGTGCACCGAGGGTCTGAAACTGGAACAAACTAGAACACTGTTCTCACACCACGGGCAGAGCTGACAGCTCATTCTCAAGTGCACAAAACCACACACACACACACACACAAACATGTAGTCATAAGTAACCGTTATCCCCACCTCACAGTCTCTGAAACAACATGGCTTCACACTGCCGTGTGCATGACGTAGCCTTGTCCTGCAGTAACTTCAGAGTTCCACTAGGGATCGCCATGCAGATAAACATTGCAATCCTGTAAGCATTCATATTCTCTTCAGACCTAAACTATGATGTGTGCATTCAAATTTTTGTTTACTATTTCTTTTTACTAGCACCTGAAAACTATGAGGCCCAACAATGTGTACAAACAGGAAGAAAAAACCCCTGGATGTGAGGATAGCATACACAAAAATGAAAATGAGGATAATGAAGTCATACACTCTCAGAAGTGCTTAGATCTGAGCACTCGCTTAAGTTACTGCATATTAGCTAACTAGCATTAGCAGTGAGATTTACAAATTGTAACATTCACATTTACAAATTTGAATTAAAATCATTCCAGAAATTGTATCAGGCTAGATAGTCTTAGCTAGCTGATTAGCATTAGTGACAAACGTGTATGTATTAATGGCGGTTTGTCATTAATATGATACAAACACTCCTCTCAGGAGTTGTCAAGTTAGCTAGCATTAGCAGCAAAACAATTATGAATGAACAATTATGAATATGGAAATAGGAATACAAAACTGTTGGTTTTCCTGTCATGGTAAAGCATGATAACTAGAATCTCTTAATGATATACACATTTAGAGGAAAATGATGTCTCACACTCTCAGACACCCAGATATCTGAGCATTTCTCCAGAGTTCCTTTGTACAAGTGCCTAACATCCTGCTGCCAAATTTAAGCTACCTCATATTAGCTAGCTAGCATCCTCAATGAGGCTTCTAAGCATCTATTAATATGACTTACATTTTTTTTTTTTAGAAATCCTGCCAGGTTAGATCATATTAGCTTGCTGAATAGCCTTAGCGAAGAACATTTACAGATATGAAGTAAAATCCTTTCAGAAATTGTGTAAGGTTAGCTCAGGTGGGCCAGCCAGTTAGCATTAGCACTGAAAATGATGAACAATTCGGAATTGCTAACAAACTTTTCTGAACAACAACAACAGCAAAAACACTCTTACTGGTCTAATGGGTTTCATGAACCATCAGGAAGTGTTTTTAGCAGGGAAATCTGCGAAAAACATGCACATGTGAATGCTAATGGCTTCCTATTAAAGACACAGCAGTCTACATTAATGTCATAAAATATTATTAATATTTAATCATTTGTTCTATACATGTATGAATATCTTATGAAATTATATGAATGTGGTATATAGACCTCCTTCATGTAAAGTGTTGTAGCATCTGATATGAAGCGATTAATCTCCTTTCTGTAAATCTCCCTTAAGGTATGTGATTAGGTTCTACAAGGGCTATATCATCCCTTGTATCCCAATAGTCTCTATTCACATTTTCTTACCAAAAGTCCCTCACTAGCGCTGTGACACGTAATCCAACACATTCTGACCTTAACATTATCAAAGACACCTGCCTGGTTCTCACGGACAAGACCAATCACTACTATTTAACCAGGTCACATGATTTGCATTGGGGGTCCAAGAACAGGAACAAGATATTATATTCTTTCTTTGCCTTTTGTTGGTCCTCTGCTGTTGATCTGCCAAAATGTTGCTCCTTCTTGTGGTTTCTTTACTGGTCACCTGCAGCAGAGCAGAGGATAAAGGTCAGCTTTCTTGGATCTCTAGATCTCACTAGAGCGTTTAGTGGGATCTACTGGGTAATGATAGAATATTCAGTGGGTAATTCTATATCCGTATGTTCATTTGGATTTACTTTCTAGATTTTGTAGAATGGGGGAATCTACAATTATAGAATGTTCAGTCAGGAATGTTCAGACAGTTTACTTGGAGGTTCTGGAAACTATTATTATGGACTGTTTAGTCATCTGTGATCAGGTATTCTAGAATGAGGGGATTAACAATTATAGGAATCTACAATTATAGAATGTTCAGTCAAGAATGTTCAGTAGGATGTACTTAGGGGTTCTAGAATGTGGGAATCCAGTATTATAGAACATTCATGTGGAATGTCAAGTAAGATTTACTCAGGCATTTTCGAATGGGGGGAATCTATTATTATAGAGTGTTCAGTCTAGAATGTTCAGTAGGATGTACCTGTTGGTCTAGAATGAGGGAATCCATTATTATAGAATGTTCAGTCAATTTACTTGGGGTTCTAGAATGGTTGATCTATTATTAGTCGTATTTTATGACGGTTTAGTTATATTTACTTGGGTATTCTAGAATAGGGGAATCTACAATTATAGAATGTTCAGTCAGATTACTTGGGTATTTTAGAATGGGGGATCTATTATTATAGAATGTTCAGTCTAGAAAGTTCAGTAGGATGTATTTAGGGGTTCTAGAATGAGGGAATCCAGTATTATAGAACATTCAGTGTGTTATGTTCAGTCAGATTTACTCCGGTGTTTTGAAATGGGGGAATCTATCGTTATAGAATTTTCAATAGGATTTATGGGGATGTTCTAGTATGGGGTGATCTACAATTATAGAACTTTAATTCATATTTACTCAGTGGTTCTTGAATGGTGGATTCTACAATTACAGTTTGTTCAGGTTCTTTGTGTAGGTTCTACTCAGTGATTCTAGAATATTAAGTGGCAACGTCAGAGGTGTCCACTAGGTGCCTTCAAATGCTCTTTAGGGTTCAGTGAATGATTCAAGAATGTTCAGCATGTTTTACTCTGTAGTACCAGAATGAAGGCGCTGGAATGGGTCATTCTCGTGGGGTCCATTATGAGGAAATCTGTGGAATTCTAGAATGTTCAGCAGGGTCTGTTGTGTCGTTCATTGGTTAACTCATTCAATAGGTGGTTCTGGAATGTTCAATAGGGTTCTAGAATTTGACTGTTAGCGTTGTTAAATGTAACCATACACCACTGTTTTCACTGTCTTCCAAGTCCAATGTTGTTTGTTCCTATTCAAATTATGACATCACAACAAACATTTTTTAATATTTCTTTCTGGTTCATTGCAATATTTCCTAAACAAAATTATTTATATTTTTAGAAGACAGTTATTTAGCATTTTTGGAAGGAGTCTCCAGTGTCAGCACTTTGTAACTGTCAGAGGTAAAGCTATTCCTTGAAGTTTGCATTCTGAGGTTTCTCAATACCACGACAACTTGCAACTTCAGGAGACAGAAGGACTGTTGAAAGCAGCTATAACATAAATGATAACAGGAACTACATTGTTTCTCAGATGTTCCACAACATTAACTATAAACGGGAAAAAATGTAGGACTTCTATTTCCTTTATAAATAAAAAAAATAATTGTTGGGAAATTGCTGTGATATTTAAAAGGAATAAAAAGAACACTTCGTGATGTCCCCCCACATCCCCCAGTGTTTTATTCCTTACTTACTTCAGATAATGTTCTTCAAGTGTTCTTCAATGTGTTCTTTTTATAGCAAATGCTTCATAGCGTCCTTAAGGGTTCCTACCTTCCTTCCTTTGTTGATGGGGAAAAGGATTTAGATTTTTTTTTTTTTTTTTAGACTTTTTCAAATTTAACATTTAATTGTACATGCTTTATGAAGACCAACCTTGGAGTCAGTATAATGCAGATCCATTGTGTTCCATTTCTTAAGATCAGTTATGGTGATATTTTAAAAAAATTAAGTGAAGAATTGTGCTGTGCTGGTTATTTCTTGAGCCAGTACAGATTTTAAAAAAATCCAGCAATGTCCCTGACAGACAGCTCATGTGCCCCCTACAGAGATCACCCTCCCCAGACTGATGAACATCTCTGCAGCAGAAACCTTCATCGACTCGGCTGAAGTTGTCATCATCGGGTTCTTTGAGGTCAGAGACTGTGTGTAAGGGTGTGACTGTCTGGTCTGCTTGTATTACGTATCGTGCGTGAAGGGGTAAAGAAAGGCAAAAGTGACCAGCGAAGACGCATAGGAATGCAGACTGATGAAGAGAAAATAGCGTCCCTGTGGGAGAGCTTTGTTCTCAGTGCCACAACCTCGATGTGTGCTCCTGGGTGAAATCTTGGCCGCAGGAAATGCCTGTGTGTTGCCATCCCAGAATGCTGAGCTTTTGGCCCAACTCACCAGGCGGAGGAGGAAATAAAGACGGAAATAAGGGTGCATCTGAGACATTGTGGGATTGGCTGCTTTTGGTTTCTATAAACAAACACAGCAACAACCTAACATGAACCTAAACATTGTCTGGGACTGAGGACACAGACCTCAAATTTAAGTAGAATTTAAAACTTCAGTCGAGGACATAATGTAAAACTCTGTCGAGGGTTTGGCTGTTCTTTTGCAGACATGTTTACCTCATTACCTTATTTTTCTGGGCCAATATTACCCAAAAATACCATCTAACTATGACTGAAGGTCAAGAATATGGCAGTAATATCAAATGGTGTATTAATGATAGAGATAATTACATCAACATATTTCTGACCAACTGCATGGTTTATAAAAAAAAGAAAGCGAGAGAGATTAGACCAAGTACAAGAGCATGTTAAATTTTTATTTAGAAAACAAATTTTTTTCAGCTCTAAAATCTGATTGGCTGAGCCAGGTTCGAAGCTGTTAAAAAATCTTCGATATGTGCACACCTGTCCTTCAACACAATTGAATTCTGTATCAGTGCAGCAGGTTTTAAATCAATAGCTCAAAACCATTACACTACAATGTTAGCTATTATTCTGTCCCAGAATGCCCTAATGCCCAAACACCCACTTGAGAGTGTGCATTACAGTGATCTTATCACAGGTACGAAAGTTTTAAGGCATTCTGCTTTGCGTTGTGCCTAAGAACACCCTTATCCATGATATATTATAATATCACTGGCTTTATATTTATCTGGTTGTCTGATTCTGCCTTCTGCTCTTTAGCAAAATGTATTCTTATATTAGATATTGACATAAAAAATTATCTCGTAGTATTTAAATACGCCAATTTCATGATGCGTGTTGTATATGCATTTTGTGTGCCATGTAAACAATCTTTATTTTTTTGCACAGAATGAAAAACCAGTGAACGGCTTTTACTATAAATAAAATACTAAAGGTAACAGGTTTTGTAAAAAAGCAATTATTCATTTCGTGCACTATAGTGACAACAATACCTTTAATTTTGTTGATATTATTGATGAAATCCACTTTATCTGCCATTAAATGCATAATGGCGTGCTATTATGTGAAGGTTTTTCTGATCACAAAAGCAATATTGTGAATTTCATGACATGACCTAAATTTCATAACCAACAAAACGACATAATTTGGCATAAAATCGAGTCATGAAATCTTTACAATTAGGCCTGTACACATTTGACCGAGTAAAGCCCAAGAAGCACATTGACATTTTCTCTGCAAACATGGAGCTTGCAGAACTTTTGGAGATGGTAAAATTTATTCTGTGCACAAAAGTCACCAAGTTACATACAGTTTCTTACATATTTATGCATGTATCAGGCTGATGAAGGGCGTGGCTTTAAGGAGTTTCTGGCCGCTGTTGAAGAGGTGAAGTCCCTTCCAGCCGCCCTGTGCAATGAGAAGGAGGTGTGGGCTAAATACAGCATCGACTCAGACAGCATCTCCATCTTCAGGAAGGTAGATATGTGTTTTTCTGTGATGTGGGCTTGAATTAGGGCTTACTTTGTACTGTGTTTTCTGGACTACAAGACACTTTTTGGTCCTCTAGCAGCTCCTGTTACTTATACAGCGAAGTGATGTATATGCTATATTTACATTAGGCTAGTTGTTACATGCCCGTTTACTTAGTTAGTGTATGTACAGTAGGCATGCTACTCTAAGAATCACAGTAATATACTGTTGTTAGATGTAAAATTGAAGCATAACAATGTACCGTTAAAAATCCAGTATTCCTCCAATATTGGAGGAATTTTTGATGTATTTATTAAGTGAATTGTCTCTACATTAAAAAGAGAAGAAAGAAAACGCCACAATTACCATTATGGGTCAACTGTTTAGCATTGCATTAGCATTAGCATTTTATCTGTAATTGTTTGAAATTACAAAATGAAAACTCATTTTGCATTCATATTCATGAGGTATTGAGACTATCTATGAAATATTTAAATCATTCTGGCATTTTAGCATTTATAACACTGTTATGAAGCACTGTGTATACCAGCTTTAATAAAATGTGACACTTCACAAATCTTAAGGCTAATAATGAACAAATTACTGCTATTTAACATTGGGATATAACTGCTGATACACTGAAGCTTTCGGTAAGGAGATGTTTACTGAACATTTGTAAGGAGGAAGGAGTCTCCAGTGTCAGCGCTTTGTAACAGTATGTTTTCCACCATTGGAACACCTTCAGCCCAGAGGGCTTTGTGCATTCAGGTTTCTTCCTAACATGACAAGCTGTGCTTTTTTGTGTTATTCACTTCATGAGAAGGAAAAAACAGAGGCTGATGAGGAACTGGTTATAGTTGCTATAACGTGAGAACAGGAGCTAAAATGTGTCATTCCTTAATAAATACAAATATGTTACAATTGGCAAAGTGCTGTGGTATAAAAGGAATAAAACACAAAAGATGAGCTGTTATAGGAAAATATTTAGAGACTGAATTGATTATTTTGTCTAAGCAGGAAGAATTTAAAAAAGAATCCCCTTATGTGGTAATGAGCCTGTGTGTGTGTGTGTGTGTGTGTGTGTGTTTCCACAGGCAGATTTGCATCAAGAGAACCTACAACCAGCAAAAGTGGAGAAGCTAGACAAGGATGGGGTTGTTCGTTTTTTCAGCATCATGAACATCCGCTATATCACAGAGTACAATCAAGTGGTATGGCAACATATAACACACACACACACACACACACACACACATGAAGTTTCAAATATTACTGCAACACATTATACTTTACGTATTACACTAATTTACACAATTCTATCTCCACTGCCTCTTCACTATTCTCTGTGAGCTGTAAGATCACTTGAAATATATATTATTTATTACAAAATATATATTCATTACAGTAGTTGCAGTATTGAGAGAAGCTTTGGTACACTGTAATACACTGCATACACTGTGCATACAGCTGTATAAGTCTCATGTCCTAAAATACGCAGGATATTAATCTTAATTCTTATTTTTTCATGAGTGAGAAACATGGTTTTACAAGTAAAGCTTTTTCTTCTATGAGTCAACCTCATCACTTTTCTCTTTCTCTCTCTCAGTCTGCTGTGGGTCTGTTTCAGTCCAAAGTGAAGGTGCACATTGTGCTCTTTGCCAACAGGGGGAGTGATAAATACAGCGAGCTTAAGGACCGAGTCGGGGCTTTGGCTCCTCGCTACGCTGGAAAGGTATTCCTAATCAGTCATACGCTAGCACATTCATTATAACCACACATAATAATATAATGGGCTTGGTGTTTCTGAATAAATATTTAGCGCATTATAACCTGAGTCAGTTTATAAACCTACAGAAGTATGCTCTCATGAACTTGGAACATTCTAGACATCTCTGAAATATGAATAAATAATATTTTTACTGGGACATGGCATACTTTGGCATTCCCCTCAAATCAAGCCCATATATGTACACGTGTGTAATATACATTCCAGTGGTTTTCAAACTTTTTGTAGCCAGGAGCCCCTTTAACTGTAAAATAAATTCTACGGACCCCCCAGTATATATTTATTTCATGAACATTATTAAAATTTGTCAAATAATATTTTAGAGTCTTCTATTCCTGAACCGATGGAACACATTAGGGCTGAGTTTACTTTGGTGCTTGGACCCCTAAATATAATAACCTTGATAATATGGGTTTTGATTTCCGCCACTCTAACAAAAATCATGGAAGCCTGGCTATGTTTCACGGAACCCCGGGGATCCCAGGACCCCACTTTGAGAACCACTGACATATATGGTACAGTACATATTACATACACAGTACATACATCACAAGTACTCTGCTGTACTTAAGTACAGACTTTAAATAAAGTATTTTACCGTCACTGATTACAGTACTTTTGAAAAACATTTACACTGATAACTCTTTACATTAAGGTTCCCTTAACTGACATTATTTAACACATGAACGAACCATGAAGTACAGCATTAATACACCTTGAGCAACATTAACAAAGCAACTAATAATTAATTGTTTTTTTAAAAATAATAAAGCAAACCATAAACCAGAGTTCAGTCAAGGCCACAATGAACAACACCTTAATGAACATGTTTGCGGCTCTTAACTGGTAAAATTCAAAGTCCCAATATTTACACCTAAACACCAGATTTTAGTAAGTTATCAACATTTAGGAACATGCTGTAATAATTTTTTTTCTAATTTATGTGGATTGAATGAACTTTATTCAATGCAAGTGAACATTTAAGAGACAAATAATACATGTGCTAACTTACACTGTTACTTTGTTAATAGTACTTGTGGTTTATTAATGCTGAGGTTAATGTTTTTTAATGTTAACTAATGCAGTAAATGATGTTAGTTAAGGGAACTTTCATGTAAAGCATTACCAGAAATATATAATTGTTTGGAGCCTTGGATCCTGATCAGGATAAAGCAGATGAATGAACGGATGCATGAAAGAATGAATATAATTGTCTGGTTAGTTTACCAATTTAAATGTTTATCTGATGTAAGTCACCTTTACATTTTCAGCTTTACAACCAGGCTGGTTAAGTAGGTAAGTAAATAGATGTTTACTTTTATATAAGCAAGTCTGGCTTTTATTTCTGTAGATGCTGTTCGTGCTGATAAATGGGAAAGATCAGGCCAACGCTCGTGCACTGGGTTACTTCAACCTGAAATCAGGTGACCTCCCACGTGTCGGTCTCTATGACGCCGAATCGGATAAAAAGTGGCTCATGGGACCAGGCGAGATCTCTACTGAGCGTGTGCAGAACTTCTGTGACTCCTTCCTCAGTGGAGAGCTACAGGTACGGCGGCCATTTTGATATGGATTGGGCATCATGTTACCAATCAAATCTCAGCGTAGGAGAAATATAGCACTGTTGTAACACGTCATTCTTTACACAATAACATGCTGTTAATGGTAATTACACAATGTTAAAAGTAATCACACAACAGTAATGATAATTGCACTATAATAATGACAGTTACACAGTCGTAATGTACACAATGGTACGTTTCTTAGTGTGATTAACTGTAGCTGTTATTGCAGGTGACATACGTACTATGTATCTTTGCAGTTGCCCTGGATTTTATTTTATTTTTATTTATAGAGTGTAAATTTCCTAGTCTTACTAACTGTACTTATTATTGCAGGCTAAATATGTAGTATATAAAGGGCTCAAATTTACACGAATCGTAATGATTTGTTTTTCCCTTCAGAAGGAAAAGGAGACTGGAGAACCTGAAGTGAAGTCTGAACTCTGAGTCTCACCAAACACATCGTCATTAAAACTTTTTAACAATAAACAATTTTTAACAATAAATAAAGTAAGACTTAGTGTTTTGCTTGATGGTGTGTGTGTGTGTCTATGTGTGTGTGAGAGAGAGAAAGGCAGAAGGCAGATAGTCTGAAAACCAGTATAAAATTGTGTGTGCTGTGTGTGTGAGAGAAACTGCAGTGTTTTCTATTTCAAGGACGAATCTCTATACTGTATTATTTACACTGGTGCGTGGCTTTCTCTCGGACCGCAGACGCTGGCAAACTGTTATAAATCTCTGGAGGTAACAAAAATACACTGGCCTCAAACATCATTTAGTCCAGACTGTAGGAGGCCTCACAAAAATGTCAATCATTGCAATTAAGTTAAACTGTAGTGAGAAAGCGATAAAGGATCCTGAGAGACAATGTGGTTGTTTTTTTTTTTATTATCTCAAGAGATATTATTTAGTTACTTCTCACTTTCAGATAACAGATTTTTTTCAGGATCACATAAGCAGCCTAGGCTAAATTAGTGCCAATATTGTGTACAATACCTAGCTGCTATAGGTTCTGGCTAGTTTATCACATGAATAAGAATAAGAATAAGAATAAGAATAAGAATAAGAATAAGAGGCAGTCGTGGCCTAATGGTTAGAAAGTTGAACTTGTAACCTGAAGGTGAACCTGAAGGTCGTGGGTTTGAGCCTCAATACCACGACTGAGGTGAGACCCTTGAGCAAGGCACCGAACCACCAACTGCTCCCCGGGCGCCGCAGCAAAAAAGGCTGCCCACTGCTCCGGGTGTGTGTGTGTGTGTGTGTGTGTGTGTGTGTGTGTGTGTGTGTGTGTGTGTGTGTGTGTGTGTGTGTGTGTGTGTGTTCACTACTGTGTTGAATGGGTTAAACGCAGAGCACAAATTCCGAGTACGGGTCACCATACTTGGCCACAAGTCACTTCAGTTTCACTAAGAATATGAATAAACTTCAGTACAGCTCACAGAAGTGAAATGTGTAATATTAGAGAGAATAAAAACACGTAAATTTAAAAAAAATCAGTTATGATGATAAGTGACAAAAAAAATGATTTTTTTGATGATGTATTTTCACATATTTCATGTGTAATTGTTAGACAGCGAAAGTATTCACATAATTTAATTCATGAAAAATAATGCACTGCTGAAAAAAATCTCGTGCCATAATTTCAGATGTGATGTTTTTTCATTCCCCGTCATGTATATTTGTCACTACCTTCCTTTTTAAACCTCATTTATCTTATATAAGTCACATCATCTCACATATGAGAGTCCAGAAACACACTTGTCTCTTTTTATGTAAAGGGTTAGAAGTTAAATATACTGTAAGATAAAAGAGTGCAAACAATAGGCAAAGGCAAAATAATAATAATAAAAAAAACTGTGGAAAAAAAAAGTAAAAATGAATGAATGAATTAATTAATTTAAAAAAAAAAAAAAGAAATTTGGTAAAGTAACATAAAATTAGCCAGTTAAATACATTAGTTAAAAACCAAGCATGATTTTTGTAATAAAGTTGTTCTCAGATCTCAAGTAGTGTGATTCATAAGCTACGATAATGACCAGAAACACACACACTCCTTTCAGTCTGACCAAAACACTAGCGGCTGTTCTGATTATCCACAGCGAGCAAGTCTGAAATGTCTTTATGGGCTTTGATTGTGAGACAGTGAAGTGAGTTATAAGTGTCTTAACCCATCCTGTAGTGCTTTTTAAAATGATTTAATGATTAAGAAAGTCCAGTAAAGAGGCATTGCAACTACACACTTGCAGTGGAAAATTAATAGAATAATTAGCTGATTTAACAGCAGTTATTTCACTGTTTCCTGTTATTGGGCAATTAGTTAAAATTTTCATGTCCTATTTTGACAGAAAATACTTCTATAAGCCTAATGTGTGTGTGTTTTTTTTTTAATCTTGACAGAAAAAGGGGAGCAGCTTATTTGATCAGTAATATGTGAGTAAAGCCATGAGAATATTTAGCCACAAACATGTCGATATTCTAAAAAAAATATGTTAGTAATTATAAATAACAAGTCAGTGATAAAATTGTTAAATAATGGTAATAAAGATCATAATCATCCATAATATACAGTATTTAACTTGAGTTGTTAAAATAGTTTGTAATTATTGGTAGTCTTATTACTTATTACTGATACTAAACAATTTGTCTTCTTTCTTTCTTTCTTTTTTTTTTTTTTGCATATTTGGATAAAATGTTCAGCTCTCGAAGCAATATTTCTGCCTTTCTAATTGTTTCAAATACGTACAGAGATATAAATTCAATTCAATCTAATTTGAATTATTGCCCCCCAAGAAACAATGAAGTCATTTTACTGAAATTATGTGGCTGTAAAATTATAATTTTTTATTTTCAACTTATGTCTTTAAATGGTATACACACAGGCTGTAATTATACTGAAACGATCTGCTGTTGGAGCTCTTTTTAATATTTTGCATTGAAAAACAAACCAAACCAAAAACGATTTATTACCAGTTTGTTCCTGCTACAGTTTTAACTAGGAAATTGTTATGCCCTTTATTGTTGGTACAATGTGTTACTATTGACATGTTATGTGTGGATAATTGCAGCTTGTTACCGCAGTATTATGATGATATTAAAATAAAATGCTACCAAAACAGAACCTCCCACCCAAACCATGACCTTCACAGCAAATCACAAAACTGATCATAAATCAGCATTATTGTGGGGGAAGAAAAAGGAGAAATAATGTGAGTCTCTGTCAAGCACAGCCAGCATGTGTGTGTGTGTGTGTGTGTGTGTGTGGTGACGTACTGAGATGCCAGTGAGACACAATTCTGAGTCGAATGCTATAGGAATCAGAGAGAGAGAAAGAGAGACAGAAAGACGGGGAAGGGCTGCAACAGTGCTGGACAAATATGTGGTCAAGGCCACAATAGCACATTCAATATTTTATTTTTTCCCCCTAGTTTTAAAGAAATGTAGTCAATCAGCCAAGACATGTTTAGTGATCAATATTTGCTTCTTTACTTTTACTTTTACTGGACCTACAAGTCTAATGTTGCTAACATGTGATGAAAGTGTTATCTCACTCAAAGTCTTAAACACATCAATACTCCCCCACATTTTTATATTATATACTTTTTAATTACCTGCTTCATAAGGCATTGGTATTGTAACTGTTTTCCCTGGATAAGCGAAATAAGCAGTGATAGTCTGTCATTATGAATTAAAATCCATCCAAAAAAACAACTATGTTCTGTTAAAATTCTTACTGTGCCATTTAAACAACCCGATTTCTTTGGTTAAATGGAATTATACAAACTTTTGCTAAGAAAAAAACATGATTCCAGGTTTCCACAAGGCTTTACCTATAATGATGTTGTGAAAATCTCTTTTTATTTTTCGCCAAACCAGTCCTTTAAGATATTGTTAGTAATTATACATTGTACAAGCTTGCTGCTCTTGATATACAGTATAACGTTGCACCTAAGCTCTTGAGAAATGTATCTAAATATGAAATTTATATATAATATCTTAATATTGTATGAAATGACACATAACCCAGCACAATTGCTGTTTTGGCTGATGCAGGAAACAACTGGGTTGAAGGTCTTGCCCAACCCTGAGAGCTTGGATTTGAACACACAACCTTATGAGCTGTGATTCAAAACATTAACCGCTGAGCTACCATAACTACACCAAAACACCACCACAACTAGCTTGCACTGATTCAACTACTTCTAGCACTGAAATAAGGCCACTAAAAGATTGCAATGAATCAGTAGAAGCTAGTTCTGCTAGCTGTCGTAGCTCAGTGGTTACGGCTTCAAGTTGCCAATAAGATGATCATGTGTTCAAATCCCAACACCACAAACTAGCTTCATTGGATCCTAGAGTAAGACCCTTCAGCTCAGATGTAATCCTGCTGGGTTATGAGTTATTTTATACTATGTATGATTTTATTGTAAATATGTTTTACTGTTGTTTACTGTAAATTTTACAATACTTTATTGGCAACCCGGATTGCCAGTAAATTACTGTAAAATTCACTGTTTTTTTTTTTTTTTTTTCTAACTTGAGTCGTACAAATTATTATGGATTTTGTAAGTGTGAGACAATGTTGATAAGACTGCGTTGTTGATTTTATTTCAGAATTACAGACTTTATTGCAGAATTTACCGGAAAACTCAACCCTGAAATGTAATATTAATGAGAAATCCAGTATAGAAGTGGAGATGTTGTAATGCAGCTATATGACTCAGTGAGCTACAGAAGGACGGGGTGATGGCACTGATGCCGGTATTAGCATGAAAGTTGAGGCTGATAAATTTGAGCAGAATCAAAAGATGAGTAAGTGAAAGAGCTGGACAGAATAAAGGAAGAAAGCTCTGCTGCATCGCTCTCTTTAGTTTAATTATATAGCAAGGGCTAAATCCCATTGGCACCACTATCAACAGGCAGGTGAACAGCATTAACCAAAGTAAAAATAGACCAACATATCTGTGAAAGAAGTTTAAGCCAAAAGCCAAACTACTATTGACTATAAATAGTAGTTCAGGGTTGTTTTTTCCTTTAAAGGCTGAGTGTAATGTAAATGATGACCTGACAGAGGGAGAGAAAGAGAGAGAGAGAGAGAGAGAGAGAGAGAGGAAATGGGGTGGTGAATCAGTCAATCAAATGTTTTTGTGCATTCCTGGCAGAGAGACAGCTGAATTCTCTCAAGGTCTGTATGTTCTATAGAAGCTATATATAAAACACTGCCCTGTTATGTTAGACTGAAATTGTGGGAAATTCCATAGAGAAAGAATCTCAACCCTGGAAAATACATTATGCACTAAAAACAGATAAACTCTCACTGTAATTATGCCTGATCCTGTACGATCCTGCGTGCAGGACTATAGCTCTGTGTAACGTACACACGGCCGTCGGCTGGGTTTGTTTGTGGTGTCTGCCCGTGATTCTGGATGCCGGCGGTGAAGCCACATTTGCCTGCTGTGCTCCATGAACCTTCTCTCTCTCTCTCTCTCTCTCTCTCTCTCTCTCTCTCTCTCTCTCTTCCCTCTTCCTCCCTTCTCCCCTGCTGTGTGGCTGCAGTTAATTCTAAGCTGTGTTCTCATCATTTGAGTCTTTTGCAACTGTTATCCACAGCTTTGTGAATATCACACCCATACAGTCATCAGGAGTTCAGTTTGCTTTTTCCATCTACTCTAAGGGCTCTGACACACCTAGCCCACATCGAAGAACTAGCACCAACCATGGTTCACATCTTGTATATATTTTAATTCGAATACTCAGCAAAGACTATAACTGACGTCTGACATACCCATCCTTTTTACCTCTCCATACCAGGAGGTGGTAGTAGTCAGTATTTTAAAAAAGAAAGAAAGAAAGAAAACAACCCAGAAGGCCCAGTCTTGCAGAAACTGTTGTCCTAAATAGTATGACACTTCTAGCTAAAAGTGGTATCAGAATAGCCAATCAGAGAAGTCTCTCACCACTGTATTCAGATGCCAAATTAACAGGCTCAATCAGCGCTGATGGTCCAAGCAACAGTTGGCCCCAGACTGCCAATTCCACCCAACATCTAACTTAATATCTTGGCCTTAACACACTGCTTCAATGCCTGCATAAAAAAGAAAAAAGCAGGTAAGAATAGGTTAGGAAACTGATGTAGAAGGAAATATTGGACACATTTACACTAAAGAGACTAACTAAACAAGAGTCCTGTTTTTGGAAGGAGTCTCCAGTGTCACTGTAACTTAGGTTTTCCACCAGAGCAAAGTCTTCAGAATGAAGGACTTCACAGTTTCTTTGTAACATGTCAAGCTACAATTTTTTTGTCTTATTATCTTCAAGAGGGACTATCGAGAGCATCCTGTGCAGCTGCATCACTGCCTGGTTTGGGAATTGCACTGTCTCAGATCGCAAGACCCTGCAGCGGATAGTGAGGACAGCTGAGAAGATCATCGGGGTCTCTCTTCCCTCCATCACGGACATTTACACCTCATGCTGCATCCGCAAAGCCACCAGCATTGTGGACGACCCCACACACACCTCTCACACACTCTTCACCCTCCTGCCGTCTGGTAAACGGTACCGGAGCATTCGGGCCTTCACAACCAGACTGTGCAATAGTTTCTTCCCCCAAGCCATCAGACTCCTCAATACCTAGAACTGGACTGAAGGAAGGAACACACACACACACACGTATATACACACACACAACTGAGCATCCTCCATCCTCTATGCACATATTTTACACATGTTTTATGCTGCTGCTGCTACTATTATGTTTACAATACTTCAGCTATTTATATCAAACTCTGTAATATTTGCACTATTGTCACTCGGTCACTTTCAAACAGAACTGCGTACTGGTCGGCGTTGTAGTCATTGTACTGTCTTTTTCTGTCTTGTGCTGTCTGCACGTTTGCACTTGTGCACTTTACGTATAATTTATGTAGTCCCTGTAGTTCTGTGTTGTTCTGTGTTTGTCTTATGTAGCACCTTGGTCCTGGAGTCACTATGGTCACTATGTACTTGTATATGGCTGAAATGACAATAAACTCCACTTGACTTGACTTGAAGAGAAAGAAAACAAGAAAAGCTGGTGAGAGAACCAATACTTAACAATCTTTGGAACGATTGATTTGGTATTAGATGAATAAAACACTTATTAATTTAATTTTTTTCTTATAACGCCATGTCCTGTCATGTTTTATTCCTTCAATCATGTACTTATCATGTACTTAATAATAGGGCTGTAGGAGTTAATTATGGTCAATCCTTTTTCTGTGAAAATCTGAAATATGATTATTTATAATCATGTTTTCTGCACATGGTTAAAAAAGGGAATGACAATAATAAATAAATGAGGTTGCATGCCTGGGTGAATCAGCAGTACTGAATTCTTCAACAGTATGTCAAAAAGCAAATTTCTATTTATGCATCCTACTATAATGGTAGTGAGGTTAGATGGGAAGTTGCAACAGGATTACTACATGTTTCTTTTAAACTGGATCCTCGTAAACATGGTTAATGGTGCATCATGAGGCCAGCTGGTTCTGGGCAAGTCACTTGGATCCCTAGTTCTTATGCCTCATTCATTAGTCACCTGCTCCATTTGTTGTGGGCCATGACTAACGAGGATAAGAGCTATTTGCACGCAAAATACAGAAAAACACAGCACTCAGATTTGAAAATTACAGCATTGACTGGGTAGCACTGACCAGATACATCTACTGGATTCACCAAGGGCTCAATGTGGTAATGTTTTTTTTTTTCTTTTTTTCCCAGAATGTCCCTCACATTGGGACGATTCCACAAAATAGTCAGTGCAGCAGACATTGAAATTACATACCAGACTGGCCAAGATAAATCACTTCCACCAAGAATATCATAAACACGCATAAACAATAAGTCAGCAGTAGGGGAAAGGTCAAAAAACATGCTCTGATATAGTAGATATAACTATAAAATCTATATATTAATGAAGGTTTAATGAATGAATGATATAGTGTGTGGATGTGTGGATCTGGGTCTCTGTGTACCCCTCTGTCCATGCTCATTATTATATCTGTAGCAAAAATCCAGCTGCAGTCCCCTAAAAAATATTTATCAGTTCATATATTGCACCAAAAATGCAAACTTATAGAAATGCTCTAACAGGCATCAAAGTTTGCCATAAAATCTTGTGTGGTTTAGTCTGACTGTGGTTTTGGTTAGTCTAGAACAAATCTGTAATTAAATCTGGCACATAATGAGACCTTCTGGTCTTTTACAGACGGATCACACACACAGACGGCAATTATCTGGTCTGTGTGGACGGATTATTGGTCTGCCCGGATGAAGAAGTGCATGGGGAAACCTATCAGATTATGTGTCATATAAAAAGTAATGATCATGTGTGTGACACATATATATTTCATTTGTTTATACTGTATCAAGGTTTGGACATATGGTGATGACTTTTTACATTAAATCTGATGCATTACAGATGATTAGTTCCTAGTATGTATCAAAGGAAAAAAAAAAGTCCCGATAGCATGGCAGTAGATTTTCAAACCAGATAGCCCTAATGAATGAAATTAAAAACTAGACAGAAAGAACATAATAATAAGCAAGTCTTCCCAAATTAAATTGATCCAAGTACTCACTGATTTGTGTATAGGCCTAGCTACGAGGGTGATAACTTACCAAAAGCTAAGCCTAAGAAGATTAACTAGCTAGCTAATGTTATTTAGTGACTTTACTTCAACTTTAACTTTAACACAGTTCAACCATTAATTCAGTTTAACTTTACCTCCATCTGAATTGACCTCAGTTCAACCATTAATTAGTTTAACATTACATCAGTTCAACTTTACTTCAGTTTGAATTTACCTAACTTCAACTTTGCCAAGGTTCAAGCATTAATTCAGCTCAAATTTACCTCAGTTCGAATTTACATCAGTTCTAATTTAATTCAGTTTGACCTCCGTTTCACTTTACTTCTGTTTAAATTTACCTAAGTTTGACTTTACCTCTGTTCGAATTTACCTCGGTGCGCAACTTTTCTTCAGTTTGACCATTACTGTCACTTAACATTTACCTCAGTTTGACTTTGCCTCAGTTTGACCATTAGCTCAGTTCGACTTGGCCTCAGTTTGACCATTAGCTCCGTTCGACTTGGCCTCAGTTTGACCATTAGCTCAGTTCGAATTTACCTGTTTGACCATTAGCTCAGTTCGACTTGGCTTCAGTTTGACTTTATTTCTGTTCAAATTTACTTCAGTTTGACTTGAACTTAGTTCAAACATTATCTCAGTTCAAATTTACCTCAGTTTGACTTTACGGCTGTTCAAATTTACCTCAGCTCAAATTTTCTTCAGTTCAGTCATCTCCTTTAATTCACATTTACCTCAGTCTGACTTTACCTGAACTTGACCTTTTTTCATACTTTTTGGTGGATATCCCAATAATTGTTTACAGAGCCCTGTTTAGACCTCTAGATTTAGTGTAGTGCTCTGATCAAAATCTCCAGGCTTGGAGCTGATGACCTTGCTTTTTTGGTCAAATATCATGATATTTCATTTTATGGTTATCATATAATGAACTTTAAATACCAGATGATACTTGTCACATATTGCTGCTACTGAATTAGCACATGCTACTGTAGGTCCTTTTATAATTGTGCTGTTTACAATTATTGTTTTTTAATTAAGATGTTGTGGACAAATGTGTACAGAGGTGAATGGGGTCACATATCGTTGTTTTTATAGAAACGTTTTGGTGAAAAACAGATGTATAAATTTTAAATATGTTCCCCCCAGATCTATATCGACCTTTCAATTACTTTCAGCATAAACCAATCTTTATAAAACATATTCCAAGAAAGTCAAGTCCAAATCGTTTGTGGTTGAATTATATAGTCTCGGTACATGTATGACTGTTTTAGAAAGTGGTGTTTGGGGTGCATATGTGCAAGGGTGTGTGTGTGTCTGTCTGTCTGTCTGTGTGTGTATGTGTGTGAGGGTGTGTGTTGAAAAGCAGAAAGAGGCTTGGTGTCACTTGATTCTCAAACCAATCACAAACTTCGAAAGCAGTTCTTGTGAAGGGGTTAGAACAGTATAAAGGCGCTCAGGAAAACGAGAGAAAACAGAGAAAGAAGAACTGAAAACGAACAAGACACTGAAAGCGAAACTCTAAAGAAGAGAGAAGCTACAAAAGACAAAAAGATGAAGACTTTCACTCTCCTCATCCTCTTCACTGTGCTCTCTGCCTGCATGTCTACAGGAGGTAAGATGGACAAATTTTCTCTCTGTATATTTAAATGGCAGTTTAAAGGACGTTACAAAGGCTATACATGTCTTTACATTCTGCATCCATGTTTGTCCTGTGTGCAGTACTAGATATCGCTGCTGAACCTGACACTGAACCTGACACTGCTCCTGCGGCTGATCCTGCAGCTGATGCCGCTGCAGCTGATGCCGCTGCAGCCTCAGACTCTTCCTCTGAATCAGACTCCGCATCAGACTCTGCCTCTGACTCTGCATCCGACTCTGCCTCTGACTCCGCATCTGATTCTGCATCAGACTCTGATTCTGCTTCTGATTCTGCCTCCGATTCTGCCTCTGATTCTTCCTCATCTGAGTCCAACTCTAACAGTGTTGAAGGTGAGATACTTCAACTACATTCTTCATTCTTCATAGACACTTCATAACACATAAACACTAGTTTGGACAGGACAGGCTTTGAGCGTTTAGTGAGTGTGACGCTGGTGTTTCCCATCCTGCAGCCACAGGTGCACCTGACCACGTGATGGTGAAGAGATCTCTAGCCACGGCTCTCCTGAGGAGACACAGAAGAGCAGGAACGCCAGCAGCAGACCTGACGCCAGTTCAGCTGGAGAGGTACACCTTCTGCTTCACGCTATACTCATGCTTTCCTAGATTCGATTCTATTCTAGTCTATGAAGAGCGTATCAGACTTTATTCTATTCTATTTTATTCGATCCTATTATATTCATTTATATTATTCATTTATATTATTCTATTGAAAGTGCAAATTTCCAACTACAGTAATATTAATATGAATATTAATATTAATTAATGAATATTAACAGTAATTTGTGAATATTAACTATATTTATATTATAGAAACATTATAGGAAAAAATATTTTCTATCATCTAACTCTAAACCTTTCCATTTTTAACAGTCTGAGAGAGGTGTGTGAGGCCAACG
Source organism: Pangasius djambal (assembly GCA_022985145.1). Lineage (NCBI taxonomy): Eukaryota > Metazoa > Chordata > Actinopteri > Siluriformes > Pangasiidae > Pangasius > Pangasius djambal. The sequence continues at coordinate 29,385,007 of CM040976.1, read as the reverse complement.
TGGCCTGTGAACACATGTCTGACACCGACGGGATCATTGCGGCTTACACCGCATACTACGGCCCCATCCCTTTCTAAATGGCCTCAGAGAGAAGCTGCTTCTACAAGGACTCAAAGCTAATCCAGATTTAGATGGAACAGAAATCAGCTTTGCGGTATTTGAACGGGTCTCACTACCTCCTCTGCTTTGCAAAGAGGTGAAGGGAGAAAAATAAATGACTGTTTTGGCTTTTACCCTCGACAGCTCCAGATTTTGCTTTGCTGTATGTTTTCACTGAAACCACTAGAGAGTTTCTGGTTTTGCATCAGAGGTGACCGCAACCACAGTGACAACTCATTTATGTAGTAGTCTAAGAATAGCATGAGTATCTCACTATGTATACGTCCTCTGTGGTGTGATCAACCTGACAACCGTATACTGTCACAGGGACTGTAAAATGCCACATCTGCTAATGTAGTGTTTCATTGTAGAGCTATTTTGCTTTATCTGCATAGATCAAGGAATAGCACATTAGTAGGCAAACCATAAACATATCATTCATTTTATGTAGTCTTAAATTATTATTGTTTTGTGGAGTTCTCTTGAAGGCTCAATGCCATATTTCATCACAAAGGTGCTAAACCTCCCTATTTAACACTCGAAGTGAAGGGAGATAAAATCATAAACTGTACTTCACTCACTTATATTTGCTAGTTGATCTAGGACTTGTCTCTTTGTGGATAGTCTTTTTTTAAATATACACATTGCATTTTTTTTAGTGACTCAATGATATGGAAAATGCTTGTACGTTGTTTTAATAAAAATGTTTTAACATGTACAATTGTGACATCGTGCTGTGATTTTTTTTTCCAATTCATCACGTTTGATTGACTGAATGATATTTAACAGATAGTAGGCCTATCAACAACCTATATTTGCAGTATGATGTTAATTCTAAATTAATTCTAAACCAAAACAAAATCATGTGTACATTTTATTCATTTTCAGTAGCACAGTGAAGAATTATATAATATTGTAATTTACACAATTTTCCCCTTACACCAATAAGCCAATGAGTTAATGTTCAAAGTTTGTCTCTTTAGTTCAGCAATGGAACCACAACGCTGTGTGTGTGTGTGTGTGTGTGTGTGTGTGTGTGTGTGTAAAGTGTTACATTCTCACCACACACTGGGTTGAGTTGTTCAGTATCTTAAATACACTTGCTCATATCTTAACCTTAACTTTTTTCATAACTATTATGAACAGACAGATATAACAGAGCTAATAGTAACTGGGAGATTCCATGATTGGGGCCATTTAGTGCTTATAACTCTTAAAAATTAAACTTCTAACAATGTCTAACAAAAACAATTGTTTCAAATAATGTTTTAAATCTTGTATCTTAGAGAACAAGCATTTAACCATTCAAATGTCTTTGAGAAAGCCTCTCTCTCTAAAATGAAGTGAGTTCATGTTAGCAAGGTATTAGCAAATACACAAAATGTGCTTAACTATCTTTCAATGCCAATTAACTAAGGACATTGTAATAATTTCTAGCCATCCATTCTCTGTGCTGTTTATCCTGTGCAGGGTTGCAGGTAGCCTGGAGCCTGTCCCAGGGGACTTGGGGCACAAGGCAGGGGACACCCTGAACAGGGTGCCAACCCACTGCAGAGCACAATTGCACACACACTACAGACAATTTGGAAAAGCCAATCAGCCTACAATTCATGTCTTTGCACAGGCAGAGGAAACTAGAGTACCAAAGAACATGGAGAACATGCAAACTCCACACACACAAGGTGGTGGGAGGAATTGAACCCCAAACACTAGAGGTACGAGGCACCAGTGCTTACCACTAAGCCACCATGCCCCTCGTTCTAATAATTTAACTTAACTCTCAGAGGGATTTCTGTACCTAGTAACCTATAATGGTGTGAGGAACTAGAAGTCATTGCTTCTAGGTAGTGCAATAGATAGTAATGAGCAAAATCCCAGTATTAGGTGTCTGGCAAAAGAAGATGGATTCCTTATTGAGCCTGGTTGCCATTTCAGGGATTGTGTACTTGTCAGTGATTATGAGTATACAGTACTGTGCAAAAGTCTTAGGCGCCCCTTTTTTTTTTATTACACACTTTGTTATAGATTTTTATTTTATGACTTCTACATTATTGATTCGGTACAAAAACATTTTAGATTTCCAAACATTGGTTTTACAGCACAGAGTTAAATGTTACAGAAAAGTGTTTGTATGTCAGTAAAGAAAGCAGCAGTTTACATGAGACCACTTTTCAGACAAAAAAGCATAATGAAGGCTGCTGAGTTTTGCTGCAAAAATAAGAAGCAAGTGTGAGAGTCAAAGTCTCCAGAAGAACTGCGGCTGCTTCTGCAAGATGCTCAGTAACACTTACAGCTCATTTCCTTATAAAACTGCACTAATTGTACCTGAGACTACTATTTTTTTAAAGCAAATATTGACTTTGTTTCATTTATTACTGTTTACTGCTCTTTATAGTATTTTTTAAATGTAGAAACATTTAATTCCATTATTTTTGAAGGCATCTTTGCTCTACAGCATTTCTTTGCACGTGCCTTATACTTTTGCACAGTACTAAACAGACCAAAAACGGAGTTTTGTCTACTTTTAAAAGTGCTATGCACATAAAACCAAAATGAACTGATGTAATACAGCAGCATGGAGCCCAGCCTGGCATCCAGGCTGTGCTTTATTTCTCTCTCTCTCTCTCTCTCTCGCGCGCGCGTGCTCTCTCTCTCACGTGACTGCGTGATCACGCTTCAGTTCAGCGCGTACTCGTGCGCGCGCGCGCTCCTACAGCGCTGTTCAAACCGGCAGAAATAAGCGCAGAACACACACACAAAAACCGAAATATAGATGAACGTGTGTAATATTGTTATCTGATAGTTTGAAGGAAAAATGGATTTTCTTATCGGGAGCCCGTTCTCCTCTCCGGTCGGCCAGCTTATCCGTAAGTGTGTTTTTTTTTTTTTTTTTTTTTTTTTTTTTTTTTTTTTTTTTTTTTTTTTTTTTTTTTTTTTTTTTTTTTTTTTTTTTTTTTTTTTTTTTTTTTTTTTTTTTTTTTTTTTTTTTTTTTTTTTTTAAACATATTCAACTTCCTGCAATTGAATTGTCGGTTAAAAGAAACTGTTAGCAAGATTGTAACAAAGCTAACGTTTAGCTTCCTGGACTGGTGACCTTCTCTTACTCCTATTCGACTCTTTAATTTTAGGATTTACAGAGCTGTAGGTGTATACTATTGTTTATTTTATTACACTTTTAAATTTCTCTGTATTTCTGAGGTTACTGAGCGTGGATAAAATAAAAGCTGGTGCTAGCAGAGCAGAGGTGTAACATTACGCTTTGGCTACTGTACACTGAAAGTGCTTTAGTTTAGAATCAGCTCTGGGAAACTGTTTCACTTTTAAACTTGTCTTTGTATGTCTTTTTCTTCTTCTTTTTCTTGTCTTGTTGATGGGTTTCACATAAGCTCTCAGCTGTGTTTTTAGAATTAAGGAACAGAAAACGGTGCTGCTATTCATATTTTGTACGCGTTTATATAAAGAATAAGACACCCCCCCAGCTTTATGTTATTGACAAACTGAAAAGTCCTCCATTTTGAAGACTTTCCTGTTTCCCAAATAAAGGCACAGCTTTACCACTGGCTGTTACAAAGCGCTGACACTGGAGACTCCTTCCAAAAATCTCCATCCATTTTCTATCCCACTTATCCTACACAGGATCATGGGGAGCCTGGAGCCTATCCCAGGGATAATCACATTCACACACTACAGACAATTTAGAAATGCTGATCAGTCTGTAATGCATGTCTTGGGACGTGGAGGAAACAACCCCCCCCCCCCAAACATTGGGCGAGCACACAGGGCAGAGATGGGATTCGAACCCCATTTACAGCATTTGGCAGACTCCCTTATCCAGAAGGACGTACATTTATCTTATTTACACAACTGAGCAGTTGAGGGTTAAGGGCCTTGCTCAAGGGCCCAGCAGTCCCAGCTTGGCAGTGCTGGGGATCAAACTCATGACCTTCCGATCAGTAGCCCAACGTCCTAACCACTGAGCTACCACTGCCCCCGCCCCCGGAGGTGTGAGGCAAACGTGCTAATGATGAAGCCATGCTGCCCCTCGGAAAATGTCCTCATATCAACAATGACGTGCATTTGTAACAAGCTGTGTAGAAACTGTACCGTATTGTCAGAGCTGCTGTTGCAGAAATTTAATCAACACCTTCTGACCAATCAGAATCAAGAATTCAGCATGCCGTGGTTGGTTGAACAACAAATATTCACCTACATCTTGAGAGCCCAGGTCTACGCCTATCACTGGTGGAGCTATTCAGTATTGTAGTCCGGTTCTGATATTTGTACAGGTAGCTTTGATCATTTCAGCTCACGAGTCAATTATCATTTCATCCCAAGGCTGCAGCCACATGGGTGGAAGACACCACCCTTAAAAACGCCTCTCTGGGACGTCTGTTACTTCTGTGAAATTCATGTCCGTGTAATGAATCATGTCTAGCTCATTATGATTCACTTTAAGTACATTGGGGAAGCATGGTGCCGGTAGCATTCAGGGTCCCTGAGCTCGGGTTACTGTGCAGAGGTTTACATGTTCTCCCATGGCAGGGCTTACGCCAGGTTCTCCAGTTTCCTTCCAACTCCCCAAAACATGCCAGTAGGTGGATTGGTGCCTCTGAATTGCCACAAGCCATGAATGAGCATGTGAATATGTCTGGACCGACGTCTCGTCCAGGATGTATTCCTGCCTCGTACCCAGCGTTCCCAGGATAGGCTCTGGAACTCCGGATAAAACAGTTACTGAAGATGAATTGTAGCATTGTAGATATTCTGACTGAATTTGTTGAGTATATGTGTCATCATGTGGTCTTTCAGTTTGCACCAAGAAACAAATGTAACCTTGTCCTATATATATAATTTGACACAAATGATATGGAAGATATTGTCACTTCTAATTCATCTTCTTGTTTTGTTTTGTTTTCCCTAGGCATTGTTTAAAGGCGCAATATCTTATTAGTTTTTAAGGCATTTTTGTTTTATTCCAGTTGAGTGCTCTTCTGTCTCTCCAACTTACAGCAGGCTTTGCTTACTTCAGTACACGCTGACGTCTTGAGTGATTTAAATGTGTCTCGTGTGACGCACTCACTTGTTCTGTATGGTAATTTCGACCATGGCCCAGTAGCGAGTTATTCAAATGAATCTTTTCTGCGATGTAAATAAAATCTGTATTTTGGAATGGTGTGAAAGGAGGGAGTTTTTGTCACCTCTCAGCTGAAGAAACCACACTAGGTAAAGATTTAGGTCTTTAAAAAAAAAAACGACCTTGTTTTCACAATGTACATCATTTACATTAAGCATAGAGGGATTCTTGTTTGATATTTATGATAATTGGCTGATACCAAGTTTTTTTTTTTTTTAGAAAGAGTGAAATATGGAATCCTAGGTGTTCCCACCCATCATTTCTAACAAGTTGGTTGCTTGTGACCGGTTCGGATGTTCATTTCAGACCTGTTTAGTAGGAAATTACTACATTCTTCTGAACTCTGGACACACAGGAAAGAATTGAGCACTCCTGTGCTAAAGGTTGCTCTTGCACAAACACTTTATTTGTCTCGCCGACAAGAGCTTCATATCTTTTCAGATCCAGAGTTCACACTGGAGCCGTGCACGGGGACTGTCCTTCCCGCTCCTGCATGCTCATAAGTTCTGACCAATCCTGTCCACTGATACAGAAACTCATGACCAATCCTATTTGCTCCTGCGGCTATAGGCTAAACACAGAAAAGATGAGCGAAGATAATTGAATAAGAAGCGCTAAACAAGACGCACCACGCAAGCAACTCGCCACATCCAATTCACGTCTCATGTTAATGAACTTGAAAAAAACCTCTAGTATATATTTATTAAAAAGATGCTTGTAGCCTCCAGTAGTTTATCAGAACAGTGTTCGACATAGAGTTACCTATGTAACTCTTCCCACACCGCTGTCTTGTACTATTACCGATGTTCATATCAAATAATTTTGTAGTACCGCTATTAGATTTAAGGTCCGTTTCTCACACACCCTTCCCATTGTTCACACTGATGTCAGAAATGCTTGGAGCTTGCTCAGGCAGAACGTGTGCACGGCCACCTGACAGTCACATGAAAATACTGAGAGAGAAGGAGGGACTTAGTGAATTCTAAAGACCTCCACAGCAGAGGTTTCGTCTGGGAGGAACTTGTGTGAGTGATGGTTTGGATCACATGAGCGCTCATACAGACTTCATTTTCAGCAGTCTAGTAATCAGTCATGAGGACGGGTTTGAACTGAAAGATCTGATAAGGCGCTGTCCTTAAACCAAGCTTTTACTGGTCACCAGGAGAATACAGATAAGGCATTTGTTGAAATAAATTGCACCAGAGGCTGGCATGTTGTTCCCGCTCAGTTGTGGCAACTTCCTCTCTACATAACATAAAAATTTCGCAATGAGTCTGTGATTTTCATATGGCTACACCGTCAGTCGGAGGTTGCTGCTCTTAATGCAAATATCTTTTTTTGCTAAACGGTATTAAACAGATGATTTCTGAGCACAAATTCTCATACCATAGATATGGCTATTTGGATTTGTATGCCTCCATCACTACGTGGTGGAGGCATTTTATGTTTTCAGGTTATCTGCGTGTTCTTCGGAGATTCTCGTTAGTGCAATATCTTAAGAATGAGTGGTATGAATGTTTGTAGAAGCACAAATCAGGAACAAGAAGGACTAGTACTGGAGACATCTACATCGCCACCATTTGCGTGTTCTACTTATTTTTGCAAAAAAAGCTAGAATCCATTCCAAGCACAGAGCTCTGCGGTGCCTCAAAGGCCCTGATGATGGCTGTTCTGCAGTCTTGGGATTACTCTGATGCTTTAGAAGACTTTCTGTGTATATTCCAGCTACCAATCAGCATAGGGCTGAGTAGTCGAGGGTTAAGAGCCTGCGTCAGGGATATTTCCTCACGTTTGTCTGATCACTAAACTCCAGTTTAAGCTGTATATTACCCAATGTGTGCTGAAGTAAAAAAAACAACAAAAATAACTTGTTGGCTCAGTGGAGCGCATAGTAACACACTCAGTGACTCCCTTTCTTTAGGCCGGAAGTCCGTGACTGTAGGAGTGTTTCTCTGTAATTTTAACATCTGTTCATGGTTTCCTTTTAAATGTTGCTCTTTTTATTTTTATTTATTTATTTACTTTATTTATTATTTAAGCTTTATTATACAAATTCAGTAGCACAATAAAACACAACTCCATCTCCTACCTTTACAGATGCATTGTTCTGAGCAATGAGGGAAAAAAAAAAAACGAAAAAAGACAATATATCCATGGGAGATTATGACTTAATTAACTACTGTACATATCCATAAATCTTCAGTTTCATGCACAGTGTTACTGCTATATCAGTTTCAAATAATCACACATTTACCTTAGCTATATTTAAAGTTGGATTCCATATTTTATCGCATTTTTCAGGTTGTCCCTTTTACATTATACATGATTTTTACTGGGTGACTATATAACAGTAACTCATTTCACCGCTGTGCTATTGATGCTGCCTTCACTATCTTCCAGTTTGGCAATATATACACATGTTGGCAGCTGTAGTAAACATCAACACAATTTTCTTTACATACGAATCAACGTCACCTAACAACGCAAGTCGAGGATCTTTTACCACAGTGTTTTTAAGAATTCTTGACATCAATACAAATATTTCAATACAAATATGGCGCTTTTAAAGTCTAATTCTTTTGTTTGGTGTAAAGTCTCTCATCTAGGGCGTCACAAAATGAGATAAAATGTTAACTGTATTTATTTTGTTCAGTGTAGTAATCGCAATTGTTCAGTCAGTTGCAGAACAAATTAGCTTTAATGTACTTGATTTATTTTAAAATCATCAGAAAGCAGCCTTTTCTTCGACTTGATTCATTTTAATATACTTGAATACTTACTAGATGTCAGAAAATCAGACTCTAAATCAATAACTAATGAATTAAATAAATGATTAATTGACAGAATGAATGACTTTGCCGCCTCATTATACAAAGTTACATTTGAATAATTGCTCAGCCCTGCTCTCACCTGTAGAGTCATTTAAATGCTTCAGACTTGCAAGCTCAGGTTTACTTTGAATGGATGTTAGTCATGATGAAATACTAAATGTGTTGTTGTCTAATGAATACTGAAACACATTGTGTCTTATTTGTTCAGCTGTCGTTGTTGTTTGTGTTTTTGTGCAGAGAAAGCCACCAAGGGCTCTCTGGAGAGCGAGGATTGGGGCTTGAACATGGAAATCTGTGACATCATCAACGAGACCGAAGATGGGTAGGGCATCAACCACTACAGTTCATTCATTCTTCTTACTGACCCTTTGGTAGCGTTTTCATTTATTCATTTATTTTAGCAAGGTAAAAAGAACAGTCTTATTTTTATTTTTCATTTCCTTCAAGCGTACTTCTGTGTGTTTAATAAGGTGTTTTAACGACAGTGTTTACACGCCTTTAATGCATGTCCTTACAGACCCAAAAATGCAGTGAAAGCCATAAAGAAGCGGATTGTGGGAAATAAAAATTTCAGAGAGGTCATGCTGTCACTGACTGTAAGTTATTTATTTATTTATTTACTTACTTACTTACTTATTTATTTAAAACTTTTTTTCATTCTCTTCCGCCCCGTTCCTGAACATTATATTATATTATATCATATTATATAAACATTGTATTACGTTTATTAATATTTAATAATATATAAAATGGTGAATTCCAGTTAAACTATTTTGTTTCAAATTGTCAGAATAATTTTTATATAATTTTATTGTATTTTTACATATAAAAAAAATTGAATATTTAATACATCAAATATATTATAGATTATATTGTATTAAATATTGTATTGCATGTATTAATATTTATTATTTAACAAAATACTGTACATCACTAATTTCACACAGTCTGTTTTTTATGCTTTGTTTTTGTTTTTGTCCAGGTTCTCGAGACGTGTGTGAAGAACTGCCGCCATCGTTTTCACGTCCACGTGTGCACCCGGGACTTTGTAGAGGGAGTGCTGGTCCGAACCATTCTCCCCAAAAACAATCCCCCTATGGTCTTACATGACCGAGTCTTAAGCCTCATTCAGGTTTGTTCTGAATTTCAGCACAGCACAAAGGCGCACTGTTTTTGATTGGGGCTGATTATAGGAATTTAATAGTGGCTCAGTTGGAATTAGCCTAAATTATATTTCTGCTCTCCTTCTGTCATATTTTCTGGTCTGTCTTTCACTTTCTTAGGCGTGGGCCGATGCTTTCCGGAACGTTCCGTCACTGTCTGGTGTGGTGTGTGTGTATGACGATCTGAAGAAGAGAGGCCTGGAGTTTCCTATGACTGACCTGGACGCTCTGTCGCCCATACACACCCCGATCAGGGTAAATCCCTACTGTGTGTGACTGTTTATACTTCCCTGAATTTCAACCTACTATAACCTCTGTCATCATAAAAAAAACATTGCTAGCAGGTGGAAGGCCAGACTGGGATAGCGTTATCACATGTACAGTAAAGATTTCACTTAACTCTAAGTCTAGTCCTGTGTTTACAGATAAAGGATACAATGGCTTAAAATGGTGCCTGAATATATAATTTGGTCTAGGCAACAAACGTGATAAAAAGGAAACTCATATGGGAAACTCGTTTTTGTGTTTAGCCACACCCCCTTGTTGGAATGACATGCTCACTCAAGTTCGAGTATTACAGACTTGCCAGTTGAACAATATCAGTTCCAAATGTGCATCAGCGTTCAGAATACTTTCCAGTATTAATATACCTTTGTGCATTAATTTCTCCAGCACAACTGTCTCTTTTCCTTTCCAAATGTACTTTGCTTGTTCCTGGCTTCAGCTGACGTGCTTGTAACATCCTACATGTCAAAAGTTCCATTAGATACCTTTAACTGTATTCTTGTCGGTAGCTCTAGAAACCACAGTAGAATCATTTTGAAAGAATTCATCTTAAAACTTGAGTCAGTTACGCAATGTAATCAGTCTAATATGCTTGTCGAGCAAAAGCAGTTTCCAGTCCCGCCATCTGGAGCAGATCTGATGTGTACTTTGGTCGGTTTTATTGAGAAAGATTAATCTCTCTTTGTGGCCTCTCCCAGAGCATTCCAGAAGACAGTACACCTAACCCACCTGCTGCAGAACCCACAACACACACGCCCAACGTTGCAAACACACACACTTCACATATCACCCAGACAAACGGGGCACCTGCACCTATCTCACCTGAACAGGTACAACTATATAAATAGTGTCCTACCTCTTGCTATAATACTTAATATCTATGTTGTTATCTATCTATGTGATTGCAGCTTTTGAGCTGTAGTGAATTTTGTGTGTGTGTGTGTGTGTGTGTGTGTGTGTGTGTGTGTGTGTGTGTGTGTGTGTGTGTGTGTGTACACGTGTGTCTCAGAAACAGAAGCTAAGGGCAGAGTTGGACCTGGTGAAGGGAAACCTGATGGTAATGACAGAGATGCTGAACCAGCTCAGACCAGGAGAGAGCTCACCATCAGACAGAGAGCTACTGCAGGTATTTTTCGCTCTGTGCATCACTGACTTACTCATTTATGATATCTGACTCATTTACTAGCTCACTAGCTCAATCCCTGACCACTCCCTCACTCAACTCACTCTCTTAAATCACGCGAGGAAATTAGAGTAAAAATCCTTTGTAAAATCCACCCCTTTTATCTCACTTGCTCATTCCTCACTCAGTAACTACCTCCCTCACTCGCCCACTCACACACTCATATCATCGCTTAATTACGCCTTCACCCCCTCCCCCACGCTGCATGCACCACTTTACTCAGCACCTCCTTCACTTTCTGACTTACTCAGTCATTATTTTGCTCCTTGACTCTTTTACTCATTCACCCACTCCCTCATCTCCTCATTCCCTAACCTTTTCGCTTCCACATCCCCTCACTCACTCATTCTCTCAGTCCATTCATCACTCACTCATGATTTTACTCTTTGAGTTCCCTGACACCACCTTACTCATCACCCCACAGTCATTCTGTGTCTTCTGTTGCTCTCTGTAATAATAAATAATTTGGTTATATAACAGACATAAACTGATAGCTCTATCTTTGTGCGTGTGTGCGTGTGTGCGTGTGTGCGTGTGTGCGTGTGTGCATGTGTGAGTAGCAGTTGTACTCAGTGTGTAAGAGCATGCAGAACCGTGTAGTGGAGCTGATCCCCAGTCTGTGTGAGGAAGAGCTGATTGGAGAATTGCTGGTTATCAACGATGATCTTAACAATGCTTTCATACGCTATGAGAGGTACTACTGTCAAATCGACACTATACTGAAACACGCAGGAGCATAAGTGCTACACCAGGAGCTTGTACTGAATGAAACACAAAAGGTGAACTTTGTGTTGCTTGCAGTTATGGCTACCACCATCATAATTTATCATTAACTTGTTTCTGATTCATTTGCATTACTCGGCCCAGTTTGTTAATGTAAGCACTTTCACACAAAGCCTAAATCTCAAATAACGTGCTCGTACCTACAAAGTGCACTACATGCACGACAGAGCACAATTTGAGATTCAGCCACAGAAAAAAATGTGACTCCAGTAAGTGCCCGTTGGAATTAGTTTTTTCTCATACTTGCACATCCTAAATGTGCAAATCACTTTTAGGACACATACATAGTTTACTTTTATGTTTGATGAATATATATATAAAATTGAAAAATGTTCATCATTGTGTAATGACTCTTGCTTTGATCAGTTTTGGTGTCTCTTTTTCAGGTTCGAAAGGCTGAGCACTGTCCAAAGAACACCCACAGACCAAGTAAATGTACAGTTCACCTTTCAAATTCTCTAATACTGCATTCACTATTAAAAGCTTAGTAAAATAATAATTTATTTGGTATGTTTACCATTTCTTAAATACTACATTGATCATTAATGGCTTTTACAGTAATTAATGTCATATGTTTACTAATTATTAATTGTGATGTTGGGATTTTCTGTATATTGGAGCAGGAGGCAGGAGACCTTATAAACCTTGGGCCAGTTTCAGCACCAGACAATCAGACGTTACTTCCACCTGTCAGTCAGCCAGTTACCCGGTCTACGTCTCATCCCACAACGAGTGCAGGTCCGTGATTTCTGTACATTCTGTAATTCTTTGTCTTGTTTTCATTTCTTTCGATTTTGTTTCACTATTGTGTTATTATTCTCTCTTATATATTCTCTGTCTCCCTCCTAGCTTCAGGAAATGATGATGAATTTGATATGTTTGCTCAGACGAGAGGAAGCTCACTGGCTGAGCAGAGAAAGAGGCAAGCGTTCAACTACAGTCACCCACTGTTACCAATCCCAGCCTAGTGGTACATTTCTGTTCTCTCATGCTGAGATAAAGATGAATCCTGAGACAATGAGTTGAATGCATAGAAGAGTTGATAAAAACAATAAAATGTAGTGTTGCGATGCTTCAGACTCAGGAAATCTGCATTTCAGTTCAACAGGAACTGAGGAGCACTGCCATATAAACACAATATTCATATACTATACAGATCCAAATGTAATTAAACACTACTTAGTGTAGCACAATTAATCATATTTACATTTTTGGCTTCCTCAATCAGTTAAACATACTCAACAGAGGTGACTTTGGTGCATTAAAGATTATGGTCTAAAATTCAAAAAGATATGATCAGTTATAGTTCAGTTAATGTGACTAAGGAAAGGTCTTACACAGATTTGAACGCTTATACATTAGATTTTACATGAATGCTCTTAAATGTTATGAATAATTATGATAAACCTATTGAAGCTGGCACATGTGATTTTAAATTCAGCTTTTGCTATTTATGACTATTAAATTCCACCTTGTATGCCTGGCAGGATAAATCACAAACATCAGAGATTTAAGCTAAGCTTGATAAGTGCACGGTATCAAGATTTGTGTTTGTGTGTGTGTATGTTTGTGCACCTGCATTCTCACGTGTGTGTGTGTGTGTGTAGTGTTAGATACGAGGACCCTGGTGCAGTAGAGGGGCTAGCCGAAGCGCTGGACACTCGGCTCCAGGTCACAGCAGGGGTCAGTATAAATAACTGCATTTTTAACAAATTCATATTTATAATACAATTTTCCTCCTTTTTGTTCACAATAGATGTGTGCTGAAAACCTATTGAATGTTCCTAGTCTGACTTCGTGGAACAAATACTTTCTGACTTTCTGGAACAAATTTTCTGGTCAATTTGACATTGATTGTCAGTGGAAGTGGAAATGAATGTTTAAAGCTAGAGTGCATAGAATTTTATGTAAAAATTGAAAAAAAAAAAAAAAAGGAAAGAAAATCTGTGACAAAAAGTACTATAATCTAATGTTCCTGAGCCACCTGACAAGCCTGTAATAATCTCATAAGAAACTTTCCATACATGATGCAATAAGTGCTCAATACCTACTCGATTGCACGTTTATAACAATCAGACAAGTATGAAATCCATTCTGCCGAATGCAGACGTTTGTCAGAAAGGCATTTTTGAAAGCTGACAGCTGTAATTTTAACCTGAAAACAAAACCAGTGGAGTGCATAGAGACAGTAAATCAAAATGATAGTTAATCATTTGAAAGCTGCTGCTGCTGCTGCTGCCTTAGTTAATGGCAGAAACACAGCCTTATTTCATTGAAATGTATTTACTTGCATTATGTAACAACAGAATTTCTACAAAACGAAGCCTGTCATAGTTGTGTGTTTGTCAAAACACACTTTATAAGTAACTGCATTGTGTATACTTCCTTTTCAAACTGCATCATGGACCAAATACAACACACATATACTGTATGCTGCTTTTGGGTATAGAAGGATCTTTGTTAAATTAAAAATAAAATCCAAAGTTTCAGCATAGTTGTCACTTAGTAAGACAGAATAAGAAAAACAGTGAATGATACACTGATTTTTGTTTATTCCACTGCTTAATTTATGGACCAACCAACAGTTCTTTACTGATACGCTAACATACTAACCCAGCATCTGTGTGTGTGCCAGCGTGAGTGTGTGAAGGATGAGACAGGTGGCTGGTGTCGTCAGTCTCAGTGGATATACAGTGAGGCACTGGTGGGTTCCAACAATCATGAGATTTAGGATGCATGTATGTATATATATATATATATATATATATATATATATATATATATATATATATATATATATATATATATATATATATATATATATATATATATATATATATATATATATATATATA